>JBAMMX010000008.1:5276885-5876885 GCA_037126225.1 Dillenia turbinata
CCCTTTTTTAGTTCTTGAAGAGTATATCTCAATGAATTTGGGGTTTGGGTCAATTGGTTATGGGTATTTTTAAAATATGAATCCTCTCCGATCTTTAATTCAAGAAAATTTGTGAATGGTTAGTGAACATATTAGGTGACTATTGACCTCTTTCTATACATGTTGTGGTTTGCAGGACTAATTTGATGAAACTTCGTTCTGAATACAAGGATGCCTTTGCTGAGAAGCATGGAGTCAAGTTGGGTCTTATGTCAGGGTTTGTGATGGTATGTATGTTTCACTTATGATGATGCAGTAAGCTGCAAAGACATGCATGTGTTTGTGATTGTATGCACTATTGTGCTGCCATATCTTCACTTCATTAAGTTCTTTTTGTTCTGATCTCAGGCTGCTGTTAGTGGGCTCCAGAACCAGCCTATAATCAATGCAGTCATTGATGGAGATGACATAATCTATAGAGATTATATAGATATCAGTATTGCTGTTGGTACTCCAAAGGTAACTCAAAAACTTGTTAGTTCTTTTCTGTACATCTGTTCTGATTTATATAATTTGTCATCATAATTAGTTGGTGTTTTAGGAGACATGCACCCAAACATAATATAGATAACAATGACATAATGTCTAGCCGTTTATATTTCTTTGTAAGTCTCCACAACAGAAAATTTAAACTTTCTCAATTTAAGAGGATGTATCATCTTTTTTATCACAACCCCATGATGAGGTGGTTTGGGTGAGTGATGCTCTAGTTTCCAAACTTCTCGGTGGATTCAATGCTTTATAAATGGAGGACTTCTGAGAAATGAATGCTTGGGAAGGATTTCATGTTTTGAGGATTATGGTATTCGTTAAATGCGGAAATACTATGTGACTAAGCTTTGTTGGTATTTGAAGCTGTGACATTTTTCTTTTCTTTTTTTTTTTATTATTATTATTTTTTTACTGTGAGAGTATGCAGTTTTAACTTATATGTTATTATATATTTCCGATATAAAGTTTGTATTTGGTTATAGTGTTTATAATGGTTTCCTGGTGTAGGCATGAATTTTGGAAACACATTTAGGAATTTATAGAACTTCAACTTCATTTCAAAGCCAGTGTGACCATCTTGTCCAGTATCTATACTATGAATATGCGCCAGCAGAGTTACTTATGTATGCTCATAAAGCGCTTAACTTTGGATGGTATATTGACAGTTTTGAGGTTTGTGTATGAATGTAAAGGGGGGAAGACGGAATTGGATTTTTGAATTTCTGGCTCCTGTGAAATAAAATTGCCTCCATACCTGCACCCATTCCCTGCTCCAGTGGAGAAAGGCCTTTCCCTTCAACCTTACCCCAAATTGAAACACAAGTTGACAAAGATGGGTGCTCTTATCTTGATTGAAAGGGCGCGTGCATGGTTTCTGATACTAGATTCTGCATTCAACTTGAAGCATGATTCAAAATCTGAGCCTTGAAGATTCGTATTTCGCGAAGAGAGAGGACATAGAGATGAAAGAGCATAGAGAAAGCCATAAGAGTGGAAGGATTTTTGGAGATGGAGAAAACCGATGTAGTTGGAGATTGGGGGAAAGGAGAGATAGAAAGGAAGAGATGGGCAAGAGAAGAAATCAGGACAAAAAGGAACGAGGGGTTACATTTCTTGGGAGATGGGATTTTCCAATTTATTTTTCAGTGTTAAAATGAAAATACATACATAAGTTACATAAAATACTTAAAAAGTATAATACACTTATGCAGGGTGGGTAAATGTGGGGGTACACGATGCCTCATACTCGCGATGTGTTTTAGAAATGAAATCCATATCTGTTCCTTTCCCCGTTTATTGCCTCCAGCCTCCATTTACCCACCCCTAATAGGGCGGATTATCTATGTACCTGCTTTTTTGATATCCATAGTTTGTGTTTGTTCTGCTTCCCTATTGGTATATCTCCTCATTGAAGCTTATACTTGAACACCATACTATATTGCTATTGACTAATTGTCAATTTGGGACATCTTTTTTTTTTGGGGGGGGGGGGGGATCACAAAAATCTCTTTTCCTCTTTGGAAATAATAGTACTCTTATACAATGATAGTTTATTATGTATTATATTTTAAAAAGGTAAATCTCATTGATGATCTTTTTGAGTTTGAACTCTATAAATCATTTTGTAGAGTTCAAACAAGTGACTATCAATGAGATTTTCCTTTTCTTTGAGACTCTTGTAGATGTTCTGAATGGGAAAAATCATTTGGAATATGTCCATAAAATGTCTTGAGTGCATAATAAATTACAAGAGAGAGTTAGCACTTGTTGGTGATTATTGCCAGAATCTTGGTTGATGGTGAAGCTATTTTATACAACACTTGGACGCAAAAGCATACTATAGGGGTATCAGCTCTGAATGTGTAAACTATGTTGGTGTAGGTTTGAGGACTTGGCATTTGCCTATTCAGCACTAGTGTATGTCAACTTATTGGGCCTACCATGCCAGTCAACCTTGCTTTACTTTTTAATTTATGGTTGTAGGAATTCAAGCCCAACCATTTGGGTCTAATAGGGCAATGTAGATAATGATTAAACTGTTCGGCATTACAGAGGCACAAGAAAGAACTTGCTTCTTAGGAGCATGAACAGTGCAAATTATGGCCTTAAGAACACTGTCTAAGGTGTTAATCCAGACGTTGAGCTTTAGAGCCACTTAAAGAAGCCATAGAGAACAGGTTTATTCTGTATTTAAGATTTCTTCTTTTACAGTTGGTCTAGAATTGAGGAGTTATGGGTGTGCTGGGGTTTTAAAAGTGTAAGAATACAAGGTAATGTGTTTAGCGTTCCGTTTCTTTTTAAATGAGCTATTAGGCGAGAAATTCCATCTAGATCGAAGGAAATAAAATAATTTAGCTTTTCCAACATTGTTTATAGATGGGGAACTCATCAAAGAGGTTTGCTCAGTTTTGGTTCAAGTTGGTTGTCGGTTTGAAAAGAAATTTGTACAGGATGAGATTGAAAGCACCCTTTTCCTTTCGTTTCTGTGGGATAGCACAGCAACTGAGGATGAAGAGAGGCTAGTTAGTCGGTTGAAAATTTTCTCTTTTTAGAGTAGAGCAGAATTTTGACAGGTATGTTTGTGAATGTTTTATGTTTAGTTGCATCTGATTGATGCAGATACCTTAAATTTGGTTTTCGCCTATGAAAGGAGAAAGACTGCTGTCATTTTTATTTTCACTTGCCTCCCTAGAAATTGCATCACAAGCTTAGATAAAGAATCAAGTACGGCAAAGCTTAGATGGAGATTTAATCTGTGGTGACCATAATTGATTTCCGTGCACAATTAGCATTTACGACCCATTATGCTACTAAGACACCACTTGTATGTAATTTGGGAAACTAAGCCTTTTCAGGCTTCCAATTGGTCTTTACGAAGTTGATTTGTCTTGAGGAACAAAGATTACAGTTTCCAGCTGATTGTCACTATTCATTCCCCTGCCTAAGTTTTTTACTTCCAAATGTTTCTAGGGTCTTGTTGTACCTGTCATCCGCAATGCAGACAAGATGAACTTTGCTGATATAGAGACAGAGATCAATACACTTGCCAAGAAGGCAAATGATGGATCTATATCGATTGATGAAATGGCTGGGGGTACTTTCACAATCTCAAATGGTGGTGTCTATGGAAGCCTTTTGAGTACTCCCATCATCAATCCACCTCAGGTATGCCACCATCATAGCAGATTTAACTGCTGTCTTAACTATGTTATCTGTGCATTATTGCCTTCTTCTCACTTGATCATTTTTGAGTCTGACACGGTAAATTGATGCATTCCATTTATTTTCGCAGTCAGCAATCCTTGGTATGCACTCTATAATTTCTCGTCCAATGGTGGTTGGAGGCGAAATAGTTCCAAGGCCAATGATGTACATTGCCTTAACATATGACCATCGACTCATTGATGGAAGAGAGGCCGTTTTCTTCCTGAGACGAATCAAGGATGTTGTTGAAGACCCTCGCAGACTGCTCCTTGACATATGAGCAGGCCGTTAGCTCTTTCATCGATCTCTGGGTGTATCTTATAACTAATATTTTCCAAAATATCTGTGACCAAAATAAAAATTCTCAAGGTGTTGAAATTTTGTAGTTTCTTTTGTTTTTATTCAACCCCTTGTAATTGTGCGGCTCCTCAAATATACACTGGAGATGAAGAGATGATGGTGGAACATACTCAAATCTATTTCTTTAATTCCTATGTCCTATTGGGTCTGAAACTGGACGTGTGAAGTCTACTAGAACATTCGATTTGGCATTGTGGCTTTGATGTGTGAATTACCCTTTCGGGTCTGTGGCTTTTACAATTCTTAGTCGAGGGGCTATGCAATGCCTGTCTCATAGGTTCTCTTCTTTTGTTTTTTTGTTATAATATTATATAAGTCATTAATGATAATTTTAGTTATATGTTATGATATTATAATATTATATAGTCTCTCTCCCCTCCTCTCTGTTCACATGGGAGAGGGCTAATCGCAATTTTGTTCTCAAAACACACTCCCGAATCCTGAATAATAAATTGAATCCCCATCAATAAAAACGCTACCTTTTATGCTTTTAATTCCAAAAATTAATTATTTCTATTAAATTTTAATTAGGATTTTCTTTTTCAGTGGATTTTACTTTTTAACATGGAAAAATAATTTGTGGTTATTTTTGGCCAGATATTTTGCAGTGGACGATTCGATGCCAAAGAAAGGGTCACCAGTCAAATAAAGTCATCCACGATGATACGAGTCCAAAATATGCACCCAAAAAAAAAAAAATGACTATACGAGTCCAAAAAGATAGCAAAAGATTAAAGACAAATATATAAATTTAAGAATCAACTCGTCCCACCCAATAATTTCCTTTTTTTTTGGGGGGGGGGGGGTGAGGGGTTTCAATATTGAGGAAAATAAATGCAGATATTTTGAATATATAAATTTAAGAATCAACTCGTCCCACCCAATAATTTCTCTTAAGTAGGCCTGGATTTCAAATCAAATGGCATGCATGATTGATGCAAGGCACACAATGAACTTGCATGAGAGGACAATAACACCACTGTTAAACCTATGGCCACAAGTTTGAGAAAGGATGCTCGTGAAGAATGAACCATTGTAGTCAAGAAATTAAATCATTCAAACTTAATATACTTAAAAACTAATGCTCGTGAAGAATGAACCATTGTAATCAAGAAATTAAATCATTCAAACTTAAAAACAATAACTAGTCATAATAAAGCATTTCTAGCATCTGGCAAAAATGATCTCATTTTAAAATGTTGGCCAAATTTAAATTCAAAATCGAAATCATTTTTAGCTTCCCAAAACATGTCCAAATTCAATCCTTCCTTGAGCTGCCGCCACCACAGCTCTCGTACAATTCAAGTTTACTACCTTATAGCAGCCACCTTCTCAGATTGAACATCATGTGGTAAAGAATCCGTTGTCAACATCCTGACTTCAATTCCTTCCTTTAACAAGTGCTCTTTTACACTTTGGATGGGAACCTGCATTTCATGAAAATTAGTAAGTCATTGATGATTACTTAAATGGTCAATAAACACACTTTCATCGTATTTTTACTTTTAGTAAGCACAGTTTCCTAAGCTTGAAGCAGGACGTTAAGGCCTTTTCAAGGAAAATGCTTGAAATAGAAGATCATAAGTCCCCTCTTACTAAGAGACAGTCCGCCTTTCCTTTATTAGGTTAGGATTGATATCCTCGGGTTCCTTCTCTCTCTTTAAAGTGAAAGCCGAAGACTAAGAATAAGGTAGGGAAGCCGGGAAAACTACTTCATACGATAACGATACCATTCACAGCGGAACAAGAAGAATCACAGTCGACTCAACTTGAGCTATCGAGTCAGTAGCTGCCTTCACGAGCTGGGGAAAGAAGGAAGAAAACAAAAAAAAAAAAAACCCCCCCACCCCCAAAACAAAAAAAAAAAACCCAACCCCAAAAAAAAAAAAAAGATTATTTTAAAAACCCACAGCCCCCCCCCCCCCGGGGGGGGAAGAGGGGGGAAACTCTCCCCTTTTCAAAAAGAGCCCCCACCTCCCACCCACTTGTGGAATGTTAAGCTGCTGTCACAAGCATGTCATATATCAGTCGAATGACACTGATGATCCAGTCACACCGAGTCTTTCCATAAGGAGACATACTTGTTCCTAACAATCACATCAAATAATTGGAGAGCAGCGTTGAGCAGCGAAGGCATATAGGGCCTTTGGCACAGGGAAGAGAAATAGAAAGATGGTCCTTAGGAAAGCAAAATTTATGCAATGATCCTTGATGTCCCCACCTGAATACCTCTAAGGGCAAGGAGTTGGGCCTTCAACAAGATCAAAATGGGATGTCTTAGTGATCCCCATTTTAGAGAAGTAATAGCTTAAGTTACAAATTAACACCACTAATTTCAAGTGGAACTCCATTGGTAGTAAACACCAATGATTTGCATGATAAACACCTGATTATGGTGATGCAAGTTCCAGAAAAATCTATGGTTCTATGATCACTTCAAAAGTTATGGAATTAATTATGGTCCACCATCATGGTTCATCCAGATACCAAGGATAAGTTGCTAGAAATGCAAGTTGTTTTACCAAAACAAATTAAAATCAGAATAAATGCGAACCAAGGATAAGTTGCAAGAAATGCAAGTTATTTTACCAAAACAACTTGAAATCAGAATAAATGCGACATTGGCTGGATGAAAAAAAACAATGCTTGATATTGACAACCATAAACTCAATCAGAAACTGAAATAATTGAGATGTAGATGAAAACAATACCTCTTTCCTGTGGAAAATGCCAGCGGCAAGGGCAGCAGAAGCATTTGTTTTCTTGAAGACATCCGAGAAATGTTCGACTGCACCTGCACCACTACTTGCAATAACAGGGACGCTCACGGCATCTGAGATCAACTTTATCAGATCTAGGTCAAATCCTTTTCCCTGACCTGAAAGAGCAATAAGTCATTAATTCCAGAAAATAGTTGTGGAACCAGTGAAGTAGTAACTTGAAAATGATATAGCGCATTTTTACCATCACAGTCAATGCAATTAAGTAGTATTTCTCCAGCTCCCAACTCTTCAACTGCCTTGGCAAGCTCATAGGCTCCGATTGGCCTACCCTCACGCCCTCCATTTACCTTAAGAACACATTATAGATCACATCACATATGAGACTATTTCTAATAACACACCAGCACACTAAATCCTTCAGTCATAGCATGCAAAAAAGCTTCTGCCATATAAGACAAAGGGTCAGGTAGGAATGGATATTTTAAAACAATATATAAAATATATCCTTTCTTGCTAGTAAGCAATTGGGGCCTGAGGGATAAGAAAAAGGTCACAAGACAAATCCGCCACTGTTGTTATGCCTAAATGTAGACCATAGTCCAAGGTTCTAACTTTAAATATTCAAGCACATTCAAGCTCTTCTGAAGTACCAGCAGTACAGTCACATTTTACAGATCACATGTGGAAATTAGTTCCCTGCAGTGGCAAGATATTGCCGTCTAAACTTCTTCCACAAGAAAATATGATGCTTATATCTGATTTGATTAGAGTAGACAAACACAGAACTAATGCTTTAATGGAATTATAACAACCTTCACCTGTATCACAATCTGTAGGACATATGCAATAAAAAGTTTTTGAGGACTTACCGTGCACTGATACCAGGCATATTCTTCTCCATTAGGACCTGAATTGAAACAAATGTGAAATAACAGTCATGACAAGTGAAATAAAAAATAAAATAGATAAAATGCTTGTGAAGGAAAGATATGCATCCACATATGTCCGTTAGATAGTAATGCTTCAAACTGTATGACAGAATAAGAAAAAATCCCGGTAATATGAAATTTTATAATGGAAACTAAAAGAACTAGGTAGTACTTAAGGCCTTGATATACAGGACTAGGAAGTGATGTCATCTTACCTTAACGGGGGCTGACAAATCTATGTAGCAGGTCTGACTTCTGAGTCATGAGAACAAACATGCCGTGCAAGAATGTGAAGCCGTATGTATATTGTTCCTAGCTAATGAACTCTCACAAGGGCTAGAATGTAGTACAGGGGGAGCACTGTGCACTGAAGATACTGAATGTACCATCATTGCTCAAGCAGTGAAGAGTGACACTACTATGCATGCCACACAAAACAGTGTATCCTCGGGCCCAGGCTGTGGTGTCATTATAATCAGTGTTTGTCACTGTTACTGATGTTGAGCATCACCAATCTTTACCAATTACGTGCTCAAAATTAACCTCTACAAACAGACACGGGGCATCACATCAAGTTCATATCCAGAGGTTTGATAGGCCTAGAAACAAGGACTGTGAACAAAGACAAAACATACAGGCATACAAGAAAAGGCGCTTTCTACAAGAATTGGTCTACATATTTTCCACATCAATAGATCAGCATCTACCCACCCCTTCACATCTGTACTACCCCCACAAAAATATAAGAACAATAAAAATTATAGAGAGAGAGATAGAGAGATTTGGAATTTGGCTCTTGAGTCATGTACGGAAATTACCTAAAAAAAGTTTTTTAAAAAAATTCTTAAAATAACCTAATCAGAAAACAAATCCCAAATCTAATCCAGATTTGTCGAGTCTTGAAGACTCGACAAATTTGATTTGCTGGTTGCAGTGGTGAGGAAGTCTGCTGTAAGGTGCAGAAGGTTGCTGGATTAGGTTAGGGTTAGGGTTTCAACGGAGAAGAGAAGATAAGAGAAGGAGAAGAGAAGAGAGAGAAGAGAATGGGGAAAGAAGAGGGCGAGCATCGTAGAAGAACACACAAATTTGTCAAGCGTTCAAACTTTTTGTTGAGTCTTCGAGACTAGACAAACTCTCATGACTCGACAAATGTTTGTCGAGTCTACCTAGGTTAGATTTGGAATTTGTTTCCCGGTTAGTTTTTTTAAGGTTTTTTTTTTTTTTTTAAAAAAAAAATTTTTTAGGTCATTTTTGTACATGTCTCTTTGGCTCTCTTTCCTTCTTGTAAAAATTCTCTGAAGATCACATGGTACCAACAAGACCATCCAATCAAGCCATTATACAGGTCAAAACTGCATTAGTAGCGATAACACTCCAAGAGCACCAGAATATTTTGATGATTCAGCAACCTGTTTAGTGTTTTAGCTGTTGTTGCCTAAAAACAGGGTCTAAACCATATGCCAATGTGTAGAACCAAAAACCAACCAAATTTGACAATAGTCCATAAACCCAGATTTGGTCCAACAGGATGAGTCCCTGTACCTGGATTTGTTACTCTTATGGTCTTGAACTCCACATCATCTGGGTTCTTGAGGTAAACTCTACGGGGATCGATGCTGACAACCACAGCCTGCAAGATTCCACATGAACCTAGTTACGTTCATGCATAATAGAAGGTAACCAGCAACCATCTGGACAACCCTTTTTTACTTAAAAACACCGTACAACAGGCTACATGGGGAAAATCAACTCTGAGAGCGCAGGGAAACTTTTTTCCATGCCTCTTGCCCGTATATTCAATTCACCAATTTGACCCAATATAATAGTTAGTTCATGTAATGTAGAGATGGGATTCACCAAAGAGGGAAAGCTACCTGATTTCCATAAACTCTGGAAATCTGTTCAAGGCTTGTCCTTCCAGTCTTTACCTGAAGCAGGCAGTTGGAAATACATTAGAAGGAAAATAGAAACATGAACCAAATTACAATTCTGAAATACAATTTGCACTTTTACTTACTCCAGTCCTTATATACTCTTCAGCAGCATAAACTGCATCACTTCCAATGGAAACCTTATCTGCACCTGACCTGAAATATTCTGAAGCAACTTCCAAACTAGTGTAGTGCCTGACCACAAGAACCAGAAAATTGAAAGGGGGGGGGGCCTTCTGTTACCTTTAACCAATTATACAGAAGAACAAGAACTGTGTGCATTTTTTCAAGAACTCCAGCGTAACACCAAATAAATTAGGAACACAAATTAAGAAGGTCAATAAAAGTGATATTGATAAGTATACCAGCCATTTGCATCTGTAAAATCTTGGATTCCACCTCCAACTGTTAATGGTACAAAAACATTTTCTGATGTGTACCTTAAAACCTATGTTGTATCAGATGAAGGATCATGCTAAATATTATAAGTCTATCAAAAATAAACAATTACATAAGAAGCCTATCCTGCATTTTGAGAAGGAAAAGAAAAACCAGTAGAAGCAAAACAGAGGATCATGACATTGTATGAGGTGAAAACTTTATGGTAGACAGTCAAGGAATATGTAAAATACCTGCAACATGGGCAGATCACCTAAAGGAAAGTCACGGAAACCAGTAATATTCAAAAAGCTGACCTGCAACAAGTAGGAGGCCTGAAGTTATATTATATCGATATTACTACATGTATATGGATAGAACTTATAACGGGGTGTTGAAAAAAGAAGTAACTTCTGTTGAGCTTTTTGTATGAATGCACGCATTCCAAAAAGGCCATGCATTTAGGGAAGCTCACGTAAGAAATCATACCTCATCAGCACCGTCCTTGTAATACTGTCTGGCGAACTCCACTGGCTTGCCAAGATTTCTCACCTAGATATATCAAAAGCACAAATTACTACCCCATGAAAGAGGGAAGGGAACACTTAAACCAGAAATTTGATTAAATTAAAAGAATTATGATGACCCTGTTGAATTACAGGTATCCAACACCACCTACATGATTCATTACATAAGAAGAGATCAAATAATCTGTCACTGATTTCAAGTTACGGACTTCAGTCTGTTCACACCCCCAACCAAAAAATAAATAAATAAATAAATAAACTTGAAGAAGAAGCAAGAATCAGGCAGTCTGGTGTCTAATTCTGGTGTCTACAATTTTTGATTTGATAAACTGATTCAAAAAAGCAGCAAAACTTGGTTAGAGCTGTATTGATTATTCTCAGCTGCACAGATTTTAGGCCACCTGTACTTCAGTGAGTCAACTAACCAAAATACTTGAAGCTGGGACAATCCATTCAATGTTGACTCTGAATATGCTTGTGAGATTAAAACAAATCCTAGTTGAAAATAACATAGCCCACAACAATCAAGCCAAGGAAACTGATTATGTTTATTTCTGACTCAATTTGCACCAATAAGCTGACATGATGGAAAACACCAATATTCAGCTATTATTTTTAGAGGTGAAGAGAAATACTTTCCTATTATTCTAGACCTAGTTGTGATCTTTTCTCTACTATTTTTTTCCCATTTGCAACATAGCTGTAATGTTTTCTCCAACATTTCACAGTTAATAATACACAAACAGCAAATGCTTGTCCTGTCACTAATGTCAAAGCACATCCTTTTTTGGCCTAGTTCATAGCAAGAAGTATCCTTACCGCATTCTCCTCTGTATGCTCTCTTACATCATACTGATCTCCTTTGGTTACAACAAGATCACCTTTATCATTTGTTCTCACATCAAGGCAAGCAATAACCTAATGATATACAACACATTGCAGTGAGAAAGAAATTCCCAGCCATGACGCTAATAATTGGAAAACGTGCTATGTAAATCGATCTAAAATTATCATTAGAAGTTAGAGAAGAAGAACTAATTACTTAAGGCCATAAGCAAATCTTGTATAAGGATCTTACCCTTTTAGCAAGTTTTGAAGCCTTCTGATCAATTGCCTTCTGTCTTCATGAGAAAATCTGAAATTGTTAGATTGCCAAAAGTAAATGTTCAAACGAAAATAGACAAACAAGTCAGATTTAGAATATTACCCTCGTTGTGGCAGAAGTTGGGTGCAAGAACCTTCTCAAAACAGAAAGGCCAACATCTGAAAATCATGTAAACTAGAGGCATCAGCATATCGAGGCTGTTTGATGCTTAATGGTTGGAAAAAAAAAAAAAAAAGAAGACAGGAACAGCACTGAAATGTACTCTAAAGGTAAGTTTGGTTCGTGGAGGCGGAGGCGGAGGGGGAGAGGAAGATTTATTTCACCTGATGGAAGTAAATAGATTTCCTTCATTTTTGTTTGGTATGAATGGAATGGAAGAAAATGAGTGGTACTTTTTTTTGTTTGATTGGAATAAAAAGTGGAAGGAAATACCACCAATTTTATTATTATACCTTTGTGAAATAATATTTTTAATATTTCTCACCATATTTTTTTTTATTTTTTAATATAAAATATTTTTCTAAAAATATAATATTTTTCTGAAAATGGTTATTTAATATATTTTTCTTATTTTTATTATTATTTTATATTAAACAAAATTAGAATATTAATGTAAAAAAAGATTAAAAAAATAAAATTAGAAAAAATAATTTTTCCAATAAAATTGATGAAAAACAATTAAATTTTATTAGTTTATATTAAAAAAAATTAAAATAGAAAAAAATAGATAATTTCATAAATATCAAAGAATGGAAATATCAAAGAAGGGCAAGGACAAATTTGTCCAAAAATCTCATTTCCTTCTATTTCCGTCCACTTTAGGGCGGAAATGATTTCTTAAAATGGAGGAAAACGGATTACACTCCACTTTTACTTCCCATCCACATTTTCTTCCTTACCAAATGAGTGAAATGTGTCATTACCTTTCACTTTTACTTTCCCTCCCCTTTTCCTTCCACTGTCCACCCCAACCAAACTACCCTTAAAGTTCAGTAATCAGTTTAACCATTCTAATATTTCATTTAATGCACAAAAAAATCATTCAGGAATTCCAACTTTACCTTTCTAATATCTCAAGGTTTTCCAATTACATACAGGACTGACATCTTAAGGGTTCGTACATAACTTCATACAAATAAGAGGATATGAAATTTTATGCAATGCCTGAGTTTAGATTGCGGAAAAAAAAGTGAAAAAGAAACTAGGGTAGCCAAAATTAGAACATATATGATGGAATTTTTCTCCAATTTTCGTACATCTCAAAAAATAATCATCTGGAGATTTCAACTTCACCTTTGTAATATCTTAAAATTTTCCAATTACACAGTGGAATCACTTTTTCAATTACATAGTGGAATCACATAAAATAATCATTAAAGTCTACCTAGAAAAAATGATGCTTATGATTTTGAACATAACTCCATAGAATAAGAGGACATGAAGTTATGCCTTGCCTGAGTTAAGATTAGGAAAAAGAAAACTAGGATAACCACAATTAAAACATATGTGACATTATTGTTGAACCAGGATAAAATAGTGACAGATAAGGTGAAGACCAGAACTCTGGTGTTATAGCAAATAAGCATAGAAATGAAAGAAAAAACAACAGAAAGCTACCAATGTTTCTACACATTGGGTAGGCGTCCATCCATGAAAATTTTCACACGTCAGTAGTGGAAAAGTGCATTATCTTACCTCCACTCTTCTCTGGGTGAAATTGAACTGCATGAACATTACCCCTCCTAATAGATGCAATGAAATCTTCGCCATAGTTGCAGACGGATGAAATCCATTCTTTATTATCATCTGACTAAACAACATCCACAAAGTCATACAGAGGATAAAGATCCAGATTAGGAAACCAAATTCAATTTACATGAGCAGAAGGGCTTACAGGCATGGCACGGTAAGAGTGAACAAAATAGACGTGGCGATTTCCAACATCATCCAAAATTTCAGAATCTTTCACAATTTTCAAAGCATGCCATCCAATATGAGGTACTCTAAAACCATTGGAAGAGTCAAAACGCCCAACCACACCAGGTATGAGGCCAAGACCTTTCACTGAAAAAGATGTAGAATTGTCAATCAAATATCAAAGACGAAGGAACCAAGATCAAGCAGAAAACAAGGACATGAATCAACATCAATTCAGAATTACATAAACACAATGTATGACCCACTAAAGTTTTGAAACAAAGTTAAGTAAATAATATGCCAGTGACATCAATGGAAGAAAAGTTTGAAGCCAAGTCCATTTATATTTCTCCAGTTGTATAACTGATCTAAGAGGAACTCTAATACAGCATCATATTTCCTCCAGCAGCTAAACTTCTTATTAACACCTAAAAGAAAATGGTACCAGATAATCCTTGAATTTTACCATGGGACAGGATGCATCCTTTGGAAGTTGCCATGCTTGGACGTGCCATGTAGCATGTTGAGAGTGGACTTCAATTGCAATACCTAGTTTAAATCCTTAGAAAAAGCTATTACTTTGATTGAAGAACTATGGTATTACCTCACCAAACTAAGTTACTCATTTTATTTCCCATATCACATGTTCTCAAAATGTACTTAATGAATTGTAATTATGGCAAAAAAAGCTCTTTAGAAACTGAGGGGCACTTGCATGAATTTTTTTCCTTCAGAAATTTTATATGGGCGATCTCAACTGATGAGCTTAATTTTTATAATTTCATTCATTTTTTTTAATACAGCATAAGTGGGGAATTGCCCCCACATGACTTTCCATGCATCCACCCATTATCGCATGCACATCCTGGGCACTAAATAATTAAAAGCTTGAAAAAGAATATAAAAGGATAATTATAAGTTACTAAAAGAATGATCACCATATTTGCAAAAAAGAACAGCCACAATTGACATTCCAAATGAAGCTAGCACATTGTGGATAAAAGACAGTAGTTTCTGTAATCCTTAATATAGATTTTCAGGGTAGGATCTCATGTGCTTATCTTCCTTAGCATTAAGTTTTCTAACCATGTCAGCAGAAAGGGGCATAGGAGGTCCCCCTCCATCATATCTAAGAGTAGCATGTATAACAATTACAACTATACAACACTAAACTGGTTAGAATTTAAAGCCTTACCTGGTCCATTCTCCTCACTTGACTCAAAAAGAAGTTGTAGCCCCAGGCAAATACCTAAAAATGGACGGTCACTCTTGATGTACTCCATAAGTGCTTCACCCAACCTGCAAAAGCCAATCAAGAGAAACATTATAGACACATAAACCACAGTATAAGTCAAGATATGTGGATTCATTCGCACATGGATCACAAAATTTAGCTAATTTGGTTAATGTACTCCCAGTAATTTTTTGTCTGAAAATATATATTGTGAAAAGCACCTATATAGAAAGGCATGCAGGGAGAATAAAGTATCCTCCCATAAAGACCAGGCACCATCACCATCTCATTTGGACAAATAACATATCCTTTCAACAAATTTGCTTTGACTTCGTAAATTTTATATGACCAAAGTTCACTTCAAAGCAGCACCCAAGAAAGGAAAGCTACGCTGTGGGGGAGAAGATAATTCCAAAATGATCTTTCACGGAAAAGTATCCTTTTGCCTCCTCTGTAAGCTTTCTCTCCAATTAAAGAGAGGAACTTAAACTCCCTACTTCTCCTACCCCTCCAAAAATCTTTCACCCTATTCCCACCCAAATCAACTTCCAGCATTACAATGTACAAAGTGGCAAGAGATTCTAGCCACCAATTTATGTTGTAAGCAATGAAAGGAAAAAAGCATAAAACAAATAGAATTCAAAAAATAAAATCCAAATGAAGCAACTCACCCATTATGGTTTAGAACGTCCATAGCTGGAGCAAATGCCCCAACACCAGGAAAGATAAGACGATTTGCATTTAGAATGTCCTCAGGTCTGTTCACCTGCAATAAGATTTTATGTCAGTGATAAACATAGTACAAAAAACTGGTGACTTCTGTGTCAGCTATTGTTGACCTTCTAATGCAAGACATCTCAAGGCCAATCGTGCAAATCAAAATTCACGGTAAAAACATATGATGTTGCCAGAAGAATATTCTATTTGCTTTTCTTAGTTAGATTTTAGGGCATTAAAATTGTTTAGGAAATATTTTACTTTTGAATATCAGTTGAGATTTCTAGATAAACTTAATTCTTAATACTTTAATTTCCATACTGTGTTCAACCCTGAACGTGTAATTAGCCTACAAATTCAAAATTCAGATTGGAAAAATCAAGGATTTCAATAAACAGGCACAGAGAGTATGAAATACCAAGTAATTTCCATTAGCTTACATCTTTGATGTCATAGCCAAGATGACGAATCGCATTTCTGACACTTCGAACATTGCCGGCTCCATAATCCAGGAGTGTGACCACTAACATAACAAACAAAATTGTCAGTAAAAATTAAAATTAGAAACACGCTCAAACCAGAGAGAGAGAGAGAGAGAGATGAGCAAACCAGATTCCCCAGATGAAGAGGATGAATGTGCACGGATGGAGAAATTGGTTGATTTGAACATGAGATTCTTTCTGTCAGTATTGTCACGGTGGACGAACACTCGAGAAGATGAAGATGAATAAGATGAGGCAGCACTCATCATTTGTGAAGAACCAAAGAGTGTTGCCGCCATAGATCTTCAAGGCTGCATATAAACCATGGATTTCCAGTGATCTACTAAGACAGAAGACTAGTAATTTTGTAGGCAAAAAATAATTAAAGTAATTACAGAAGTAGGAAAATTCTGTCGGCCGCAATGAAAATTTTGTTGTAAATTTCCCAATGTTCAATATTTGCCATCAACTAAACTAGTCTCCTTTTCCCCCAACAAAAAAAAAAAAAAAAAAATGTTAACAGACAAGTAGTTAGTTAGTAGTGCTTTTTGTGCTTCAACTAAAAGAGCAGGTCGGTGGACAAGGATTCTGCCACCACAAGCCATAGGGAGTCACTACACCGCCATGAAGCAACTTTACTGGCTAAAGCCCATTAAGAATTGTTTGAAAAATTTTAAAATTTTCCACAAGGAAATTTATGAGGATCCTGATCATTTTTATCTGGTTAATAAAGGTGGGGGGCGTGTTTGATGAATGTGCCTCTAAGCAAGTAACAAAAGAGGAGGCATAGAATACGGTAAATGTACAACACAAGATTTTACGAGCTTGTGCCTGCTGGACCCAATTCTAAGACATCACACGATACAACAATGCCTAACATATAATAGCGTAGAACCTTTATGGCTTTTCGATATCACCATGTCTCTGTCTGCCTTCGTGTCCGTGTTTGAGCTTCATAGGGCATAATAATCCGGGATTTTGACCACTCTTAACATATCCCTCATCGCACTTCCAAGTGACGAGGAGAATGCAATTAGGGCATAATAAGCATTTCTCAATCGGTAGTGCCATATTACTTACTAGTTAAACATGATAATACCCTCTTCTCTCTCTCTCTCTCTCTCTCTTATGAAAAAAAAAATGCACAAAACAACTTATATGGGTTGGTTTAAAAAATAAAAAAAAGGAAGAAAAAGATTCCATGAAAGTCCCCTATGATAGAAAATGGAATCCTGCAATTAAGTTACATGACAAACATTATAAACAAAATATTAGATGCAGATTTGAGGTGGGACGAGAAAGTGTTACCTGGTATGACGGCCGAGGCGGTGGAGAGAGGAAGAGAGAGAGAGAGTGGATGCGGCAGTGAGGGTGGAGGAGGAGGAACACTGTGGTTTAGGGTTTTCTTGCAGAGCGAGAGAGAAGAGAGAGAGAGTGGATTTTGGGTTTGGATTAATAAAATAGTAAAAGCCAAAAGCCAAAATGATGATTAATTATCCGTCAAATTAGCATATGGTATCCATTTTTGGGGTTAAATCTTTATACATAGAATAGTAAAACAAAAGTAGAATGATGATTAATTATCCCTCAAATTAGCATTTCAGATCCTAATTGAATTTGGGCTCTTATGGTTATGCGAGTCTAAGACAAACCTCCTTGTGATGGCTTTGAGAGGAAATAGGGATGTTTCAAGCATTGGAATTTGTCGGGCGAGGTGATTGGACTTCTGAGTCATTGGTCATGTTCTCTACGACAATACCGAATAGCCAAGAGGATTTGGAGCGTATTTTTTTTTTTTTTTTTTGCCCTCCTAGAGGTGCACACTTTCATACCTTGCTGCTAGAACAATGGCTATAGCTCCTCGGTGCTCATAAGGCGTATTTTTTGGTTTTCACGTATTCGGGTTATTCTAACTAATCAGGTATAAATATTATAAGGTCAGTCACTTTTTCAAATTATTTTTTTTTCATTTTCAGAGTTTAAACTTACAATTATTAATTTAGAGATAGAGTGTCTAATAATTTGATCCAAAGTAGCTTGGTAGTGCTAATAAGAGGTATGGTCTAAGTGTTTGCGATGGCTTGTTGGGGATTTGGCTACACGAAAATAAGGAGATAATTAATAATCTTGATTCTCCTATCATGCCCAAAAAAAAAAAAAAATCTATTAGACTCGTGTTGCAACCCTCATTTTAAAACTCGGATTTGAATCTTGAAAATGAAAAAAAAAAAAATAGGACTCCCCTAAAAGGGGTTTGACAGTAATTCAAAATGGATTAATCAGAGTTTGATTATGAATATCAATTGGTCCAATATTAAAAAAAAAAAAGGAAATATTTTATATTAGGAGTGAGATTACTTTCTGGGAGATGGTCTTTCCTAGAGCCCCTTGTCGAGATGCCCCAAACACCAAGTATATATTGTTGTTGTCGCACCTTTTGAATCCGTAAACAAAATTAATGTAGAAGAGAGTTCAATTAGGAATCCTGGTGGGCTGGTTTCGGGGAATGGTGTAGAGACTGGGCATTTGGAGGGGAGGTTTCTCCAGCGTTGCGGGTATTCCCACCATCATGAGCACAGAGCTTATGACCATATGCTTCGGCCTTCGTATGCTTAGGATATGGGTTTTTCCAACGTTATTCTTCAGTAACCTCCCTTTAACAAGTGGCTAATCTTCACCCTGAACTGAACTCTCTCGTCTCAGAAATATTACTTGATAGTTTAGGTATTGAATTCTCTCAGTATTACACGATTTTATTTATTGTTACCAAAAAAAAAAAAAAGTGATGAGTGTCTCTTTATCTTAAAAGTCAATTCAAGTTTTTAAAATGACACCCATTAATAAATATCTTACGAAGATAATCTGTAATGTCACATATTGCTTTATTTGTAAATTAATGACAAAAGAGATTCTCATTCTCTCTCTTTAAATCCAATTGAATTTCTCCCCCTCTTTTCTTTTTTCTTTTTCGATTTTAACTTCAATTCCTTGCTAGGAGTTGACAAGGTACACCAAGGATCAGAAGTTTTCATAATAGGAAAAAAAAATTATTTGTCCCAAAAGAGTGCTACACTCCAAGCAAGAATGGCGAAAATACATAAAACTTCTATTAGAGCATCATCTGTGATAAGTTTGATCATTTGAAAATTTTCAATTTAATTTTTTTATGTTAAAATTTTTATAATTATAGCCATAGTAGATGTAACCCACTGGCAAATTCATTTGTTGAGAGATTAGATTGTCTTTTTCCATGGGGCATTAAAATGGCTACCGGTTGTGACACCCTGGCTCTTCATTATCATGTACTTGCATCACATCCACAAGCTGGAGCTTCCTCTAGCTAAAGAATTTAAGAGGCAACCGTAGTCATCAATTGTTTACAACTTCTAAAAGAGAAAAATAATAAAAAAAATCAAATATTTACAACTTACCAAATCTAATGTACTTGACACATACTCATGCACATCATCTCTCTCTTTTTATTTATTTTTACCTTAAAAAAAAGCGCATAAATAAGAAAAAGAAATTATTGCCAAATTTTTGTGTAAGTTATACAAAGTTGCCTTTAATACATTAGAGGTAATACTGAGGAAATAGTACATCGCTAAAGAAGAATCAGTCCTCTCTTATGAGGCAACATTGCAAGTTCAAGGCAAAAGAATGTTTAAATAAAAATTTTGAATTACTAGTTTCAGCTAGCAGAAAAATGAGTCCACACAACTGCAACTTAAAAATCCCACTGTAAGGCCAAAAAAGAAAAAAAAAAAATCAACGACTAAGGATATCTCTAATCAGCTAGCCTTCCTCCCAGTCTACGTCATCCTCATCGTTTTCTGAAGCAGCTGCTTGAACATTTAAGTCATTCACCTTGAAGTTCTCAGTTGCATTGCCTGGAACGAACACAAGACAACAGTTAAATATACTAGAATCAAGGACATCTGAATAGGAGGAGAGTTTGAATTCAAACAAAGCAATAGTGGGTAAAGCCATAATAGGATCAGGCAGTTGGCAAACTCACTAGAAACTGCATTTTATTGGCAGCTTAGAATATTACAAAATATTCACATATTGCATGCTATATCTTCAACCAAGCTCCATTTGTTTGCTTGTGTGATTTTCCCTTTGTTTTGGAAGGGGGGGGGGGGTAGGGGCATGAGATATACATAAATTGGTTCTTAGGAAAAAGAACATGTAAATGTAACTAATTATAAATAGTGTATTGAACCTGACCTTATATAATTACAATATACGAAGTTACTAAACAACTATGATTACTTAACCAGTTCCCTGCACGTGCTTCAAAGGAGAATACAAAAGAAGCCTTAAATCAGCAGAGAACCTTTTCAACATATCCTCCTGTTTATACCGTGATAGTTGGCTCCCAATTTATTCTAACCGCTGCTGCGAGTCAAATACAAAGATAGGGCTACTTGGTGTGGTTTTGGGGATATACCTTTCATCTTTTCTCCAAGTTCAAGGTATTCCATGGAATATTGACTTCATTAGACTAGCTCAAACCTAGGAGTGAAGGCTCTAAATACCTTTTTTAACAGAGAGAGAGAGAGAGAGAAGAAAAAAAAAAAGCACAAAAGCACACACACATGGGATTGGAAGCTTTCTCCTCCTCCAGGATCCTATCCAAGGCAAAGTTCACTTAATAAGGCAAGTCTAGACAGTTTCCAGCTTACTTCAGTGCAGAAGGGAAGCTGAGAAAAGAAAGATTCTACTTTTGCCCCCTGCAGGGATTTTGACTTGAGAAGCCATACATTAAGAGAGTTGTGATGACAAATACATTTCTTGCATATAGAGAAGACAGTAAGACAATAAAAATTTTACTTTTGCATCATTCATGGACCAAAGAAGTCGTCAAAAAAATTGCATTACCTGTTCTGCTTATTTCTTGGCTGTCTGTGATGTCGGCAGAAAGCAAGTTGTTCACTTAAACAGGGTTCCCTTGGCTTTAACTATAATTAGATATGTGTTGAAGAAGAGGTTTTTTTGGGGGGAAGGTGAGAACTTAGCCTTGATATGTGACTGAAACAATCACCCTTTTAGTTTCCAGTCACAGGTTTTAATCATTTTCCCTTTTTTTGGGGGGTGGGGGGTGAATATAAACCTAATATATGTGTCTACAGGCTTCTTCGGAAATAAATTCCAGCCCACTCCCCACGAACTTCATTATGAAGTTTGTTTCCTAGGAATACTCTATATTGTACCACCAGCAAATATATAAGCATTTCTTTCACTATGTCAAAAGATGTCTCAATTAGCAATAAGTCGAAAGGTATTGAATTCATAGACATGATCTACAGTTGAGATGATTCAACAGAAAATTGCAATATTGCAAATGACCAAACAGAAAGGGGAAAAAAGGAAGCATGTCCATGTGCCAGACAATGCAAATAAACTGGAAATTTAGGCAGTCAAAAACTTATGCAATACGTCAGAATGTGACCAAAATAGATTGAATTGATGCTTACCAGAAGTTGGGGCCTCTTCCCAATCAACATCATCTCCCTCCTCATCTTGACGTTTTGACTTCATGCCAACTACACGATTAGATGTGCTAGAATCACCCTTGTTGACATTTTCTGCATTTGATGATTCCTGTCGACTCTGAGCAGCTTTTTCTTGTTGCATCTTATAGACAGCAGCATAGTATGCTTTTAAATACTCATCCTAAAATTCAGGAGTAAATGGAAACAAAGTGGACTAATAAGTGAAATGGAATCAAAAGAAAAGGAAGCTAAAATGAGATGCAAAAAAAACATTTGAAAAGTTAATGGAAGTTTGTCTTTGCACGTGCCTTCAGTTTCTTATCTTCATCCATGTCCACTGATGACTTTTTGTCATCCAATATTTCTGTTTTAGTTGAAAAGCCCACCATTTTGGTCTCCTGCTTGACCTCCCCTCGTTGCTCTGACGTGAGAATCATACCTTGCTTGATCATCCAAGGTGGCAGAACTTTCGTAGGTGTACTAGCATTATTAGATTTAGCATCCTCCTCTTTTGGTTCTAAACCATTAATAGAGACTTCAACCTGCCAACCAGCCATAAAATATTGTATCTTACATAAGGCTGCGCAACTTAAGAACAAAACTTAATTTAACCAACAAAACCCTATGCCTCAGCTAGGAAACAACATGCACAAGAAACAAGAAATGAAGGTAGCCAATATAGGAATCTTACAGTGGTCGATGAACCTCCTAAACAATAAAATAAGATGGGATAATAAATGATCACCATAGAGAAACACAAGTAGCAAAAATTTTAGATGGATCAAACTAATAAAAAATGATTTGACAAATGCGGAAAAAAAAATCAATTGAACTACATGCTACAGGTGCTTAAAGAAAGAATAATATAAGAAATTGAACATTGGGATATAATTATCAAATTAGCTGATTCGACTGATAGAAATTTACAAATGAATTGAGTGAGTTTAGGCTGTTGACTTGTTCTCCAAGTGCATTAAAATTCAATCACATCGCAGGAGTAGTATACAGTTTATCATTGCAAATAAGTTTTTCATTCCAGCACAGTATGGGTCTCCTCATTCATTGTTTGCTAAAACTCTTCCCAGAATTTACTGAAATGAGGACTAGGCTGCTTGAGATTTTGAGCAAATTCATTTACTATAAGTACATCTAGAATGTTGTATGATCATGGAATACATCTAGAATGTTGTATGATCATGGAATATCACATAAATCAAAAGAAAATTATCAAAATATAGCAAAACTTGTTTTCATCCTTTATGATACAGAATGATGTTCAGTTAATCAGATATGCATTATCCAATGAATGAGCAAAATTAAGAATAGCAATGAATGAAAAACTGAAAAAGAAGTGAATTCATTAATAAAAAGATAACTCACAGTAGGAGCAAAACTACAAATTCATTTTTCTTGGTTAATAATCTTTCCTACTTGAGTTATCTGAGCCTTTGGCCTTACGTGAAATTAAGGAGTTCCTGCCATCGTAGAAGCTGTTATTGCTTCTGGTATAAATTTTGAGGCATTCTTACTGAGCCAAGTTTAAGGAGAAGGCTACTCAGCCTCCAACAATAAAATGATCTCAAAGAAAGTCAGCAGACTGGAGCAAGGTCATCTTCAGAGAGAATAATGCTTGATCCTAGCAAAAATAACCTTGCTAACTTTCATATGCACTTTATCTTGCTTTTCCCATTCCCAAATTAGCATCAAAGAGATTCAAGAATATCCTACAAAGGTTATGGGGTCAAATATCATCTGTTTGCTGGTGGCAGTTAAGCAATAAGTAGGTGTGGACCAGTGTTGACAAAGGCACTACAAACCCGAAATGCAAGAGCCACTAGGTGCTAGACAAGGCACTCGCCAAAGCATAGGCATTAGTCACTAAAGAGAGTTATTTCACAGAAAAAGGTAATGAGGTCAACACACATAACTATATGATAATATTGATCTTTCTTTCCCTCTAAGGACTTCTCATCCTTGGAGCTTTAGTACTTCCTCTTTTACTTCTAATACAATTTTGTTTTGCCATCAAAGCAAAAAAAAAAAAAAAAAAGATATATTTCCATTGAAAAGAGAAACACAAATTTATGATTAATAATTAAAAACTCCTAATCAGTGTTGTCAAAGGCTCTCATCTCGCTTGCCTAGGTACTCAAGCAAGGGGAGACACCACCTTAGTGCCTTCAAGTGTCTTAGGCGAGGCACCATTGCTAAGGTGCTCACTTATCTTGCCCAGGCACCCAGGCAAGAGGTAACAGTTGGGTGCCTTACTCAAATTTTCAGAAAACACTGTTTATTGGTTGTAAAAGGGGTAGTTTGGTACTTTACCAGAATTGAGGAATTAGACATACATATGAAAGAGTCTTCAGAGATGTGCAGGCAACACATTTACGACCCCCAAAAATAAAAAAAAAAAAGTAGCAGAAGAAGTTTGATTTTTAATTGCAGTGAAGTTCTCATTCTTCTGATCAGTTTTTTATTTTATATATATATATATTAATTTTCCTTCTGAACCTCTTCTTCTTTCCACTCTCAGTTCAGCTTCTCATCTCTGTTTCTACTTCTCTTCTAATTTTTTTGGTACCTCTTTTCTTCTTCTTAATTTTCATCCTTCTATGTACAAAGCTAACATTAACCAATGATACATTCAATAGTTTCTCCAACATTGGCATAAGACCTTGATAGTGCCAACTTCATCTGCCAAACCACAAAATACCAATACAATACTAAATTTTTCTGCTGAATTGGCATTAAATTAAACTCTAAATATCCTTGGTGGTTATTCTTTTTCTACAACAAATAAAAATGTCTATAGAGGGAGCTTATAGAGGAACACAATCAAGTAAAACGGTTCTGCTTGGATGTATGGTTAGTTGAAAGATTCCAAGGAGCATACTTCATTAACTTATCTCTTTTGAATTTGAATATAAGAACCAGAGTTATTAAATCAGGATTCAAATCATAAATTGAAAAGCTAACTTTTTGAGTCATGAATAGAATCAAATCGTGACTCATAAGATTCAATATTATGTATATATGTACCTTTTAGAACCTAAGTCCATGATAAATCAAAATAACATATTCATAATTTATTAAATAAAATCATTTCAATTTTGGGTCCAAATAAGTAATAACTAGCAGAAACTTAACCTAAGTTGTGATATCCAAAGTTAATAATTGATTTATTTATGATATCCAAATACATAATAACATATTCATGATACTCAACGCCTAAAAATCATTCTATATACTTAAAAGCTTATATTTAATTTATTCAAATACTAAGTTTTGAAGGTTTACTAAAATCATTATCCCCCAAGTAGGGGTAAGCATTGGTTGGGTTAATGCGGGGTCAGTCGTGTAGATTTATACCAGCCGATATAAATGCAAATTGTGAGCGACCAAACGAAAGGCTTAACCCAATTCAGTCAGATTAGCGGGGGTTCATTGGAATCTATCAGGTTTAACCGGGTTATTATTAAAAACCAAAAATGTGAAAAGAGAAGGTAAATAAATAAATGACAGTTACCTTCTCGTTACATCAAGTTCATGCATTTTCATATCCCCATGCCAACCTCTCTCTCTCTCTCTTCTTCTCCTTCTTTTCCACCAAAAACTCCTCCCTCCCACGAGCAAACACCTCTTCCATTGATTTTCCAAAAGCTCTTGCAATTTCTCACAATTAAACTCACCAACATCATCAATAGCCTTCAATTACCCTAAGAAATCACTCCCACCGCCAATTTTATCACTTGCTGAAGAGTCCGCCATAGCTGCCATCATCCTCAGCTTTGTTTTCCAGCAGTAAATGTAGTTGGTCTGATTCTTTGTCCAAATCAATCTTCTTTTCAGTTTTTAAACCTTGTATCCAGTCCAATTGCATGATTTTCTTCTGCCCACTCTTTAGTTTCTAAACCAAACTTAGGGTTTCTCCATGACACTGTTACGCAGAAAGGCAGAAGAAAGTTGTAGTTTGTAAGGTTAATCACATTCAGGAGGCTAAGATTTAATACAGTTGAGTTCAGGCTAACCCGAGCAAATATGTAGTAACCCGATCCAGACCAAGATACTGAATTTATTCACAATATATGACTCAATCCTGACCGATATTGATGATGATCCGACCAAACCTGCACCTGCCAGGTTGGGTCTTGATTATGTTGTCGATTCTTGCTCACCCATACCCCAAGATCCATATAGCTATAACTAGCATCTTCAATCACCCTGCATCTTTATTTTCAGTCACTTTCCATTTCCTTTTCCATAACCATTCAAGTTTTTGGACCCATTGAAAAAAGTAATGAGGAGTTTTAAAAAAATATTCTATCCTAAATTATATGATTCTAAGACCAGATTATTTAAGTAATAGCTCACTATATTTTTTGCCAGGAGCACCTTCATCATCATTCTAACATTCATGGATATATATCCGTGAGTTAACATTTAGCAGATAAGGATCTTCATATTTGATGATCCTCTCATCATTGGATTCCGTATTCGATAAGCAAATAGGATGATAAGGACCGAATCTATTTATGTCTAGACTGAGTGGAATCGTATGATTTGAATCACAAATCAGATTCGAACCGTAAGAATTTTATAAAATTAAGACTCATCTGTCCAAATTGAATTTATTTCTGATTGAATCGTAAGATTCAAATCGTGAATGTTAAGACTTTGATTACAATGATAAGAACACTTAGAAATATGCATGGAAAAAACAATATTCGGAGGCTTTAGGCATAACTGACATTCTTTTCTTTTTCAATAGTATTATATTCTAAAATTGTTTGTTAACCACCAAGCATTTTTCTGTGAAATAATTCTTTTTGGTGACTGCTGCCTCACCTAATGCTTAGTGCCTCAGTCCTTTAGTAGTCCGTGGCACCTAATGCTGTTAACTACATTGCTCCAAATGTTGTTTTTGCTTGGTATTTTTCACCTTGAGCGATCTTATGTTCAGCGTTAGGGTCCTTGGGATCCTTCAAATATTCCTAATGTTGTTTTTTCTTGGTATATTGCCTCAAGGGGTCTTATGTTCAAAAGAGACAAGTCAACACATTAGGGTACTTGGGATCTTTCAAGTAACTATACTTCCAAGATGATGATGATGATCATAATAATAATAATAATAATAAGGCTGGCAAACATTTGGACCAGAGACAGATACAAAAGGAAGGGGGAGAAAATATTCTACATGAATACAAATAAAAGAAAAAGATGACTGGCAACAAAAAGATTTAGAAAAAAGAATAGAAGAAAAACAAATTTGAGAGGAAAAGAGGCAGGAGAGAAAAAAGGGATAAACAGAGCAAAAATACAGACATGAAAGAGGAAGAGAAGCAGAGGAAAAGCAAAGAAAGAAGAAGAAGAAAGAACTTGATCAAAACAAGAAGACAAAGAAGAAGAAAAAGCAGAGGAATGAAAGGAACAAACCAGACACAGAAATAGGAGAAGTGAAGGAGAGTAAGAATAAGTGCTAAGACAAAGCAGGGAAGTTCACTGAGATCAATTGCAAAACTCAAATCTTCTTCACAATTATTTTCCCTTTGGTTTTTTTTTTTGGTTGTAAATTTCATGCCGTCATATCACTGTGATCAATTGCAAAAATCAAATCGTACTTGTTCGAGAAGGGACTCGATCAATGAAGCTGGAGAGAGAGAGAAAGAGAACCATTAGGTTTTTTCATATAGTTAGTTTCTTTGAGAGAAAGTATGAGAGAAAATCTTTCTCAAAAGTTCATGATTTAGGGTTTCTCTCTATCTAAAGCCCTCCCCCCCCCACCTGTTGCCAATCTGGACCATGGGTCCATCTATGATGCTATGGTTTTCTTGATTTGGCTGGCGGATCACATGGTTCTCTCAAATACAGCGACTTTTAAGACATTTCCATTTTGCGGGTATTTCCAAACCAAAAACTTGGGCAATTGATGGATCAACTGGTGGAACCTGTCTTGTTTAAAAACTGTGCCTTGACGGCATGGGTTCAATTTTTGACTCTCTCTCTCTCTCTCACACACACACACATCTTAGCATGGGGTGTGCCAAGCCCAAGCAATAGTGCAATGCAATGGCAATGTGAGAGGATTACCCTGAGTGTATCCTCACCCTCAAAAAATTAATTTAGGATAATTACATGTAATTTCCGTGAACTTTGACTTAAATTTCAATTAATTCCTTGGACTTCATTTTCAGAAAATTGTGTACTTCAACCTCAAAATCAATATCAACAAACTCCGTAAGCTAACTACCATTTAGCCTCTCGACATTATGTCCTGATGTTACTTAATGGATGCTGATAAGGTAGCAAATGTATTAGAAGTTGGTACGTGTCACATGACACATCATCAAAAAATTGTTCCTCTTTCCCACATCATTTTGCACCCACAGCCCTCCCTCACATGTGATTGAGAGAGAGAGGTTTTCTTGAAAACTCAGTTTCCATCTAACACCCCAGACAAGGTGCTGATAAAAAAATGTTCCGGTCTCTCATCAAAGCCATTGTCTCATCATCCCTCGCTCAAAACACAATCCCTTTTCTGAATATCATGGGCCTCTCCTCCTCATCTCCTCGCAATTTCACATCCAAGACAACCAAGGCCAAGAAAGACAAATCCAAGTCTGATGCCAAATCTGACAAGAAGCGTCCACCCTTCAAGTATCTCATCCTAGATGGGGCTGCTTGTGCTCATCTTCTCACTAAGGACTATAAGGACAAGTCTCTCAATGTCAGTCAAAACAATCATCCTCTTTTCACTTCCATCACAACTCACTCACAGGATGCTTACACATGAAATTCAGGTCTCTCTCTCTCTCTCTCTGGATCTCCCTCCCCCTGTATTGTTTGTATGAATCTGCTTGTGAATTGGTCGGAACTTTATAGTGAGGATGATTTGAATGGCGTGTTGCACGAAGGATTACCAATAGGAAGGGTGAAAAAGTTTGAGGAGTCGAGGTATCATGGCTTGCTTTTTGAAAATCTAAACTAGGTTTTGATTATTTTCTTGTGGGTCTCTTTCTCACTCCCCACCCCCAACAACAACAACAATCTGAATCTTAATCCCAACAATTGGGGTCGGCCATTTGAGATATAAATATGAAGAAGATTAAGGGGAAAAAAAAGATGGTTTAAACTGTGTGGATTCTTCTACGTCACTCATTCCAAATCAAGGCAATATCTTCATTTAAACTCTTAACTATCATATCTTTACGGATGATTTGCATTCAAGTTTTCAGCGATTTATCTCTACGTTTTACTAAATCTCCTATATTAAAATTCTCAATTCTCATAACTGGTGCGTCCTTGAATCTTCTTTGTACATTCCCAAACCATTTGAGACGGCACTTTCGCATCTTATCTACGATTGAACTAATTCTCAACTTATTATGGATCTCTTCGTTTTTAATTCTATCTCTTTTAGTTTTACTACACATCCACCTAAATATTCTCATTTTTACTACAACCATTTTTTGTTCTTATTATTGTTTAATAGGTAAACACTCAACGTCATACGATAGTACAGGCCTTACCGCGATTCTATAGAACTTTCCCTTCAAATACAATGGCATCATGCGATTGCAAAAACCTCAGAATACCCTTCTCTATTTCATTCAACCCGCTTGAATCTTATGATTTACATTCTTATCTATATTATCATCATTTTAAATGATAAAACCAAAATATCTAAAACGTTTACTTTTTGGTACATCTTATCCATCTAACCTAATCGTTTCTCCGTATGCCTCCCCCAAAAAAAAAACAAAAACAAAACAAAAGCGAATTTGTGTGCTTTTTGCAAAGCTTTTCCCTTTATATCCTTCACAGATTTCCTGAATTCTACACACACCTCATAGTTTAAGTTTCTCTCTCTCCTCCATTTTTTGCTCCATTCTTTTTGAAAATAGAGAAAATAGAGAGACTTAAATGTTGTCTTCTTCCAGAATCTTTATCAGGAATGAGAGATGATTTTGTGCAACTTCCGTTTATTTGATCTCAGATCAAAGGTCCATAATTGTTCCTTTGTTGAAAATTTTGTTGTCATTTATTTGATTATGTCGGTCATCTTGTTCATTGAAAGGGTTTATATGGGCATTGTCATTGTTCTATAGAAACTTTATAGGAGAAAAACTGAGAGAAGATACAAATGGGAACAAATTAGGGATGATTTATTTGGGCAACTTCAGTTTATTTGATCTCAGATCAAAGGTCCATTAATTGTTCCTTTGTTGAAAATTTTGTTGTCATTTATTTGATTATGTCGGTCATCTTGTTCATTGAAAGGGTTTATATGGGCATTGTCATTGTTCTATAGAAATTTTATAGGAGAAAAACTGAGAGAAGATACAAATGGGAACAAATTAAGGATGATTTTTGGAGTTGGGGAATTCTGTTTATCCTATAGCTCTGGTTCAATTTCCTATGTACAATGGACAAGAGGTTAATGTTAATTTTCCTTTTTTTTTTTTTAATTTTAGTTTTCTGTTTGATAATTTTTGTTATATGGATTTTATGTTTGTGTGCACAAATGTGATAGTACGTCATGTGACACGTCAGCACTTCTATCACCAAATCAGCATCCATTAAGCCACATCAGTAGATAACATTGAGAGAGTTAACGATCATCAATTCAAGGATCTTGTTGATACGGATTTCAAAGTCCAAGTATTAAATTGTGTGAAAATAGTCTAAATACTTAATTAAAATTTGGGGTCAAAGTTCTGGAACATTGCACATTACCATCCCAAATTATCTAATATCATGTGGGCCTCGGGCCCACATATCTAGTAAGAACACATATTACACTTGATCTTAGCCAAAAGGCTAAGAAAGGTATCACACACATTCTTTCTCTTCTATATAAACACATTAATAAATCCATTAAATGCATTAAAAATTAATTAAAATAATAAATTTGAAATTAATTTGAAATACTAAGGGGAAGTTCTAGCCTTCCAATTGTGGGTCTGAACACAACAGACAGCCCAGGCCAGCTAAAATGTGTTATTATAGGTGCAAACCCCAGCTTCAACCAGCCAGGCCTGCTCAATGTGCTCCTAGCAATAAGCCCACAAATCATATCTAGGGTCTAAATTCATAGTCACCAACACAAAGGCTCTTTTAGTAAAATTGTAGTAGAGATTTCTTTGAGTGTGGGAAGGGGTTAGGATTCCATCTTTTTGAGTAAAGGTGGTGATAGCCAAATTTGAGCTTGATCAACATCAACAACAACAACAACAACAACCTAGGCCTTCTATTCCAAAAATTTAAGGTCAGCCATATGAGAGACAAATATCGAAATCGAATCGGAAAAAAAAAGTATATATATATATATATATATATATATATATATATATATATAAGTATAAAAATCAATAAAAATAAAAATGCTGATTTAGTTTGTGCAGATTCTCTTACGCCACTCATTCCTATCTAAAACCATTTTCTCAACTAAATCCATAATTATCATATCTTTACAAATGTATTGCATCTAAGTTTTTAACGGTCTACCTCTACATTTTATTAAATCTCCTATATTTAAGTTCTCTGTCTTTCTAGCCGGTGCGTTCTTAGGCATTCGTTACACATGTCCAAACCATCTCAAACGATACTGTCGCATCTTATCTACAATTAAGCTAACCCCCAATTTATTACATATCTCGTAGTTTCTAATTCTATCGTTTCTAATTTTGCCACACATCAACCTAAATATTCTCATTTCAATTACAGCTATTTTTTGTTCTTATTGCTGTTTAATGGCCCAATATTCAGTGTCATGTAATAGAGCGGGTCTTACTGCGGTTCTATAAAATTTTTCCTTTAAATGTAATGGCATCGTACGATCACAGAGAATTCCGGATGCCTTTCTCTATTTTATCCAACCCGCTTGAATTCTATTATTTACATCCCCATCTATATTGCTATCATTCTGGATGATGGAACCATCGTTCTCTCTTTGAGACTGCTCTTCTTTCTAATCTAATCATTTTTTCATTATTCTGATGGTTGTCACTAAACTTACATCTCATATACTAACTTTACTAATTTGAGCTTGATCAATTGGGATAATTTTTCTAACTTATCTAGAAGCAGTAAAGGTAAAAATATCAAAGAGGATTTAGTAAAGGATAGGGCAACTTCTCTGACGTATTGAGAATTTAGCGGGGATGATACTTCCACATTGTTTTAGAAGGATGAATGGCGTGGGCCAAACTGCCTGGTAAACTTATTCCCAGAGTTTTATCTATTGCTACAAGTAGGTCAACTTAGGAGGTGTTGTATCTATTGTTTTTGAGTTTGAAGCACATAATTGGGAATTCCTCCATGGAAAATGCAATCCAATTACTTTCAGAGTCATGTACAAATTTGACCTCAAAAAAAGATAAAATTCTTAAAAAAAAACACACCGTGAGAAAAAAATTACAAACCTGACCCAGGTTTGTCAAGTCTCGAAGACTCGACATAGTTTGTCGAGTCTTGAACACTCCAAACAGTTTGTCGAGTGTTCAAGACTTGACAAACAAGTTTTCGGGATAGGAGGCGAGCCAGGGGTGGAGATGAGGGCAGGGACTGTTTCTGGAAGTGCAGATGAAGAAGGGAAGCAACAAACAAAGAAGGAAAAGAAGAAGACGAAGAAGCAGAAGCTGTTGCATGGGCAGGGACTGTTTCTCAAAGTGGCGGCCAGTGCAGGCATCGTGTGGCGGTGAAGATGCAGAGGAAAGGAAGGCTCACTTTGGAAGAAATCTTAGGGTCAGGGTTTAGGCAGCCGGATTGTCGAGTCTTCAAGACTCGATAAACTGTTTGTCGAGTTGAGTGTTCAACACTTGACAAACCATGTCTAGTCTTCAACACTCGACAAATCTGGGTTAGGTTTGTAATTTTTTTCTGTGGTGTGTCTTTTTAAGAATTTTTATTTTTTTAAGGTTAAATCCGTACATGACTCTTACTTTCAAGCTGATATAGAATGTGAGCTATGATACAGAAAGATATAAATGGTTTTATTTGGAAAGAGTTGAAGTTGGGCTCTTTGAAACTATAGCCTTTTATAGGATTTCTAGTAGACAGACGACTGGTCACACACAGTTGTTCTAAGGCTCAGTTAAACAGATCATATTCTGTAAACTATATTTATCCTAATATAATGATTGTGGATTAAATCTTATGAACATATACAGGAATAGACATAAATAATACAAGCGAAACAAATAACAACTAAAAATAATGGGAAACAAAAATAAGCATTTTGTACTCTTACATCTACATCGGTGCACCCACAAATATACATTTTAGGGTTCCCCAATTATAGTATCACAACCTTGATTAGGCATGAAATATTTTGAGAAGTAATTACTATAGGCCAAAAGCCTGGGATGCCAACCTGTAGTTATTTAAACCAGTTCTTATAATCCAAGACCAACAAAATGATGGCTCACACAAGAAACCAACCCTTAATTATGAATAAAATATAATCCACAAAAAAAAATGCATCGAGAGATATTAAAAGCAAGGAGAAATGTACCTTTGTTTCACCAAAATATGGCATTGGTGTTCCACCAAATCCTTGCCCCTGAGCAGATTTAAAAGCATCGCTGCCATTAGCATCATCATGTGTTGCACGTGCAGAAGCGCTTGCTTGAGCTTCCCATGCTTGGAGACCTCTATACTCAGGAACTGGTAGGTCCTTTACTCTACTCAGCTGCTCTGTTAAGGGCTTTAATTGTACCTGCACCAATCATTGTTGTAAAATCATAAAGGCCCAAGAGGCATCACATTCACTAGCTACATAGGTTTTTTTTATTATTATTATTATAAAACAAGAAGAATACATTAGATGTATGAAGCAATGTACAAAAATCCAAAGGATAAAAAATCCTCCAAAGAAATAAAAACAAAACAATACAATTCAAAGAAAACTAATGCATAAGCGCTCTCCAATCCCTCTTCAAAATTTTCTAGGTTATAGTTTTTATAAATCCCCAAGAAACGGTCCTGTAGAAAAGTATAAACAAATATATATATATATATATATATATATATATATATCTCCATAAAAGAGAGGTTTCAATAGTCTCATGTTGAAAAATTCTTACATTCCTCTCTCTTCAAATACACCTGGGGATGGCCAAAACTGCACATTTTCCACAACATTCAAACATTTTTTTTTTTCACTCCAAAACCTTTAAAAGTAATATAAGGAACAAATCACAATCTTTTAGGGGAAACCGAATCATTATCACACACACCAAAGAGGTCGTTATACATCTCCACCACAATAATACAATGAAGAAATAAGTGATATTTAATTTCAAAATTGGTTTAGCATATGACACATACATATAGGGAGATAAGCTTGATAAGATATCCTCTTTTGAAAAATATCATTTATATTAATTTTATTAAGTAACATAAATCAAATAAAAGCATTAACATTTTTAGGAACCTTCATCTTCCAAATAAAATTGCTTAATTGAAAAAAGATGATTTTGAGGAAAACTAGTTGATAAATGAAAGAGATATCTAAATAATAAAAACTCCTAAAAAATCAAGACTCCAAACCCCCTGTATCACGAATATTTGGAGAATGATTATTACCATAAAGGCGAGAAATAAAAGAGGAAAATTCATCAAATTCTCTATCGCTAAAATTCCTTAAGAAATGAAATTCCCAAGAAAATGAATGTCCCTCCCAATTATAAATTTTTTTAGTAGGAGCAGTGTGAAGTGTGGTTAGCCTATAAAGGCGAGAAAAAGAAATGGATAAGGGTGTCCCAAACCGTGAATCCTCCCAAAATAATACACGAGAATTATCACTTACCTTAGAGGATCCCAAAGGAAGAAAAGTATTATACAAATGAGAAATAAATTTCCAAGGACTTCAATGAAAAACTCTAACTCCAGCATTGGTATCCCATCCATTCTGACAGAAATCATACTCGCCATTTATCAACCTACGCCAAAGAGAGTTAGGTTAGTGGGGAAATCTCCAAGGCCATTTACTTGTCAAAGAGATGCATTTGGATACCACATTCCTGAGATGTAACCCACCCTCAAATTTAGATTTAGATACATGAGTCCAACTAATCAAATATTCTTTTTTTTATCAATTCCACTACTAGAACAGTCCCTCATCAAGTTTTCAACCTCATTTCCTGCCTAACTACAATCCTAAAAAGAGAGAAAATATAAGGGAATACTAGACAGACACGCAAGAATAAAGGCAATACCCCCACTTAAGGTGAAGAAAGCACCCTTCCACCCATTTGATTCATTTCTATTCATGATAAGGTCCCAAAACTGAACACTCCTAGAATTATCCCCCAAAGGAACCCCCCGATAGGAAATAGGACTCTCTCTCTTCACACAATTACTAATACAATACCTGCCAAATGATAGAGAGTCGCTAGGAACATTTTTTCCAAAGAGATTCACTCATGGACATAATGATTTTAAGTCCAAAAATTCCCACAAAAATATTAAGAAGAGTTGATCATGTCCCGGAAACCCTCGCTATCCTCCTTAAGGAAGAGAATAGTATCATCCGCAAGCTGAAGATGGGGCACATACACATCACCACTCCCTACTCAAAGACCTGAGAAAATATTAACCCGAATCTCTTTCTTGATGCCACGAAAGTAAAAAGAAATGGAGAAAGAGGGTCCCTGCCTCAACCCATGTGAGACTGAGAACCAGGTTTTTGGCACTCCATTAATAATGACAGAGAAATAAGCCGAACTCAAACACCCTCTAATCTATCTTCTTCATCTAACCCCAAACTCCTTGTTCTCCAACATATTTTCTAGGAAACTCAAACTCGCCCTGTCGTATGCTTTCTCAAAGCCTAGTTTCAACACAACACCCATATTATTTTCCCTATCAAAGTCAACAACCTCATTGGCCATAAGGATTGCATCCAAAATCTATCAACCTCCAACATAAGCACTCTGATTATAGGCAATAGTCTCATCTAATACCACAAATGACCTATTAGCTAAAATCTTTGCTACAATATGATAAAAACTAGTGGTCATATTGATGGGTCTAAAATCTTTCGCCTTCAAAGAAAGAGATTCCTTAGGTATAAGGGTAATAAAGGTTGAATTCATACACCTATCCACTACCCCATTCATATAAAATTCCTTAAACTTCAAACAAATCCTTGCAAATAACATCCAAAAGTTCTGGAAGAAGACCATAGTAAAACCATCTGGGCCTAGAGCTTTATCCCTATCAAAACCAAAAATTGTTGTCCAAATCTTATCCCTCTTAAAAACTCCCACTAGCCAAGATGCTCTAAGGTTCTCAATAGGAAGCCACAATCCCTTCGAGAATAGGACAGACCCTATTCTCCTTGGTGTATAAATCCCAATAAAAAATTGTCATATTCTCCTCAGTGGACGAATGAATAGTAAACACATTACCTTCATCATCCTCTAATCCTCAATGAAACTCTCTAGCTACATAGTTATCTTCAAAAGTATTGCAAAAGGAGCTCAAGGCTCAAAATTGCAATATTTAACTGTAATGTATCTATATTGTGCTCCCCAAGCGTTGAATTTTAAGGCGCACAGCTTACAGCACCTAGCAATACATAGACAAACAATTAAACCTGGGAAGACAACTACCCTTGACTTAAATAGTCAAAAAAATAAATATAGTTAATACATTACATGACAAGGGCATATTCGTAATTCAGGATTAATTTTATAGATTATCTTATAAATAGCAAGTCCATTTTCGCTCAATGATCATTGTACAAGATTAAATAAACCTTTGATTTGTACTCCTTAATAGAATTAACATTAATAATTTGATTTAGGGAAGGAGACCCAAATAGCTAAAATGGGAAAAACAAAGACATAAGACCAAACAAATTGCTTAGGCCTCTAACAGACAAGTATATGTCATGGCCAGGATGTTAGAGAGAAAAAAGCAGTCCAATTTTCAAAGTTGAATTAAAAGAAGCTAAAAAAACAGAAAGTAAAGTTTGAGTTTTATGTTGAAAAGATTTCAAGAAGATATCCAATTTTCCAAAATAAAAGGGAACATACAACAAGCCCCATACTGCCTCCAACCATCAGCCAATCTTCCACTGAATGCACCTGAAGGAAGATGATCCTAAACTATCATCATAAACATTAATTGAACCACAAATTCCAATTTAAGAAAAAGCAGTAAACTAGGTAAGTAAACATGAGTAGCTTACTTAAGTCCAACAAAATCTTAGGGAAGGCTCGATTTTCAAAAGAGAACAAACGATCACAATGAATGACAAGAGAACCTTGCCAGCAATCAATGCTTGCACTTATCACTTTGCACCATACCAAACAAAATTGATAAGTGTTGATCTGGTCTTTTATACCATACCTACCTATCTGGACACTATATACCCACAGGCAAGAAAAGAGAATAAGGAGAACAAACAATTTATTCTGCTATTAATGTAATCATGGTACAATGACTTTGAAGTTGGTGTTAAACAGCATTATTATTAGCAAATGGATTGTGAAATTCATGTCAAAAGGGACTGTTTCCAAAGGTTTTGGAGATTTATGCTGGAAAGTGACCACTTATGGAGGCTTGTTTCTATAGCTAGGGATTGGGTGGAGCACAACGATTGGATTCCCATGGATCATGGACCGGAGGTATGGAAATCAAATAGGAGGGGCTGGCTCTCGAATGTGTGATTTTTCTTGTTGGATATGACTCTTTTTTGCCCCGACTCTTGGCATGGGAGATCTTCAGCATTGCTAAAAGTAAGGAGGCACTTGTGTTTCAATCTGTTATTAATGGCAACAGGCAATTACAATGTCCAATAAGGCATGTACATAATGGGGAATTGGAGGCTTTTGACTCTTCATACCAATCACTTGCTGTAGCAGAGCTGCATCAAGGATCTGCTGACTCCACAGCACTTGGTACTCAGAGATTGGCTCGACGCATTTTCTCTACCCCTTCTCACCTAGAAAAGGCACAGTAAGCAGGGTCACCTTGCAGTGTTGAACTTATAACCATCTTTTGGCTAACATAACCTCCTCCATCCCTCAAGACAAAAAGGGGTAGTACAGGAATATTCACCTGGTGTCCATTGACTACAACTTGATAAAGCACAGATAAGGATGAATGAGGTGACAAGAAGGAATTCCTAAATCAAGGATCTCTAATACACTAGCCACCTATGGGAGTAATGTAAAGGAGAGGAAATTGTGTTTTCGCAGAGATCAATTTGGAAACACCTAACTCCTAAGAGGTAGCTTACATTTGTGATAAAGGTGACTCAAGGGTCAGATTTTCCACGAAAAAGCCCTCCAAAGGAGAAAACTTTTAGTTAATAGGATGCCATCAAGTAAGTCAATCATTTGTCTTTGCATTTGCAGAGGATAAGGATTTCATAAGAACTTGACTACACCATGTTAAATGTTCATTGAACCTAAGGGCAGTGCATGGTGAACTACAGGTGTGAGAGTTTTCCTGAGTTTCTTCTCATTCCTATTGCTATTATGTGGTGAATTTTCACAGGATAGAAATATAAGTGATTATAGGGAGAAGAGAAGTCCCTTGTCATGGTTTGACTTGTATCAAATGCTAAACCTTTTTATCCTCACCAAAAAATTTTTAACTGTTTGATGAAGCTCATTTTTGCATCCACTCAAAGGAGATTTATAAAGCAAGGAGGTCCTACCGTCAAATAGGAGCAAAGAAACTACAATCACGCTTAACTAAAGTGGAAATGATCAAGCATTTATGCTTCAACCCCCAAAGTTCAGGAGTTTCAGGCCCAAGATTTAATAACAGCACCCTAGCCTCACTCATGGCTCTAAAAGAGAAAGGGGCTTCACTGACCATTTCGCACACAACCTTGACTGGCAGTCTCTTGGATCTCACTGGAGCTTAAATTGCCTATTTTATCGTCAAATCTCCAACTATAACCACATTTATGATTTGTTGACGGAATCTTATAATGCTGATAATCATAATTATTCATTTTTCTCTGTCCCACCTCAAATCACAAAACCCAAAAAGTTTCATAAAACCAATCTCAACAAAATATTATTTAGCTGCTAAGTAAACAAACCTCCATCTTTTGAAGCATGTCCTTTAATTTTTCACGCCGCCTTCTTCTAGCATTGTCATCTCCATCTCCAATATCTTGGGCAGCTAACTTGTCACTCTCAGCTACAAGTGCCGCATTGCAACTTTCACAATGAAAATCTTCATCTTCCATTGATACCAAGCGCAATGCATCCAAAGCATTATATCTGGGTACAATAATTACAAGACACTCAATTTATGAAATTTGATAAATGATTAAATCGATAATCAAATTCAAAGAAGGTAGTAGTCACAAAACCTTTTCCCGCAATTGGGACATATATACTCCTGAACTGTATTCTTGTCTTCTAGTTCATCTTTTATTTTTTTCCTCAAGCGATAAATTCTATACCGCACAACATCATATATCTGCAACAAAGTTTTCTTTAGGTCCTTTTAGAAACCAAAAGTGTAAAATGAAGACAACATCTGATAAATAGAATATTTGATGGGAGAAATCGTTTTTATTTTAATGGGGACATCATCTTATCAACATGGTCAAATAACTGAGCCTACAACTGTAGGTCATAACCTGTGCATAATCCAAACAACAGTAAGAGTGTGTATGCAGTTTTATCTTCTCATCATGCTCCTTTCCATTTTGTTGCCCATCAGTTGTGGCAGCTATTGCAGCATTGTACACCTTTACACCTTTGGCGGTCTGTGACAATATAAAAAATATATAATGAACACACACGTAAGAAACTAAAACACAGTAATGAAACATATGGATTTTGAAATGAGCTAGTATCAAAAACATATGGATTCTGAAAAGAGTTAGAATCAAATATATCCCCATTATGGTACTCAACTGAGAGGGTTTTTAACAAAAGCATCAAAATTCCAGATAATTTTTAAAAGAAAAACACATAGAAGTCTTCAAGGAATAACTAGTTGTAGATACATTTAACTGTCCACAGGAAGGGCAGGACTTGCAAGGAAAATGATCTTCTTTTTGGTTTGACATTGACTGTACAGTTTACTATTAATTTTTTTGTCACGGCAACCAGCCTCCTTCAATATCTTCATTCTCAAGTCAAACATCATGCAACTGTCTCCTTTTTCTTTTCTGATTGCAAAAGAGAATTTAGTTTGCAATCAAAAGAAATACAAAAACTAATGAAAGAGTGGAAAGGAGGTGCTAATCTACCACCACAAAAACAGAGAATCTTATTATATATATATAACAATAGAGAATCTAATCATGCAGTTGTTAGCATGGGCCAGGTTGTTTATTGATAAAGATGGAATTACCATAGGCTTATAAAGAATTACTTTGTCTCCAGGCCAAAACTCACCACTAAGGCGACATCTATGTGAGGCACAATCTTAAGAAGGCTTTATTTGGTAGTCATCTAGGTTCATCAAGTATGAAAGTGAACTTTTCTCCAGAGAGTTCCATGTAAGATTGAAAGCAACACATCAACATCATAAGGACTTCTTTTTAATTTATAGGAATCAACTTTATAAGGACTTCCGTTTGACCATTTACACTCCTGAAAATATTTCAGTTATGATGCATGGAAAGGAATGCAAGAGATGGGGCACAACAATTGGAAACCAGAAAAGAAAATTAAGATATAATACTAAATATGCATATATGTATATAATAAGTTACATAATATGACATACACTCTGCACATACTCTTGCATGCAAAACTTGTGTTTTCGTTCCTTTAACAAACAAAAAAGTTTCCTTATTTTTCTTCTAATAGATTTCTTTACTTTGTAAACTAAAGATAGTTAGATCATTTACATTACCGAAGAAAAATCCAAAAACTACAAATAAATTTGTTTATTTTGTATTCAGAAAACGTTAATTTTCGAAGGTATGTCCCTGATGTTGCAGGACTAAATTAGAAGATGTCTTAAAGGGATACATGCCCTTGTCTTAAAAGCATTGCCTGCTGAGATGTTGACCACAAACTTAGCTTCTTCATTGAAGTGTCCACACAAAAAGGGATATCAATTGATTTAAGATCAAATGAAGTAGAGGGAAGCTTGTCAAACCATTGGCAAAACGCAAGTCAAAAACAACAACAACAACAACAATCTAAGCCTTAATCCCAAAACGCAATTCAACTTCAATTAAAATTATTCAACAATCACTTTTAAGATTACAACTTCAATTAAAATTATTGCCCAATCACTTTTAAGTTTTATTTAGTGACTAGTATAAATAATCAACTATACCCTCCTGCATGGTACCAAAACCTACTTTGTTCAGTTTTGCTTTTTAATGGCCAAAAAGAGCTGAATTAATCTGGCCAAAGCCTCTTGCATGTCCATGCAAAAACTTTTTATTCATCTCTCCTGAAGTTCATTTATGATTTCATTAAGACTAGAAGATTAATATGGATAACTCATGAGACAAACAAGAATAAACTGGGATTCCCGAAGAGATCAAGTAATCAAAGAGCAGTGAAGTTTTAGACCATTTTCTGCACATTTTGGGCTCTATGTCGAATCAACTTCAACTAAATATGAGCAGTCTATGACACAACAAAAAGAGAGAGGGGGGGAAAAACAACCAAATAGCATTAGAAGAAAACAGTGAACACTGACCTCTTTTCGGTGATCCCGGCTTACCATCTTTTCTTCTTCCAAAAACCTCAATGTCCGACGAAGTTGCTTTGAATGCAGCTTCAGTTCTTTTGCCAAATCTTCTTCTCTAGCCCATTGACGTCTGCACAACAATCGAACTATAACTTGTGATCAACAAGAAGAGGAAATTTAAATGCCCTTAGTAAGTTCATATCAACCCCCAAACCCAGTGCCTTATTATGGAAAATCTTGAAATGCAGATGCACATCCACTTAAAAGGAAAAAAAAAAATGAATACAGATCCAAAAAGATTCGTTTTCTGCTTCTGTGGACAATGTCTATCCAAAAGCTGCAAAGTAGGTAAATTACATACTGAACACAATTAGTCAAGTGAAGACATGTATCCTATGTGCCACAGAGGATTTGGAGCTATTCATCTGAATCTACCAGCATCATGCAGTCAGAAGAAAAGAACCTTCACAATACCCAATTCAGAATGTTTGAATGAACTTTGTCTAAAGTTTTCTGGACTAGAGACACGTGATTGCTCCATTATGCTATAGGTGGTGCATGGTGCAAATATCTGGATTCGGGAGATAATCCATTGATTTGCTTTTTAGATTCCCATTTCAATAGCAATGGAAGAGGATGCAAAGGCATTAGTTATGATCCTCTCAATAAAGCAATGAACTGTATCAACACTGTCGATCTTTTTCAAAGGACAAGGATGGTAAAAAGAGATGTTACAAGATCGAAATTTTATTTGCCTAATGCAAGAACAGGAATAAGAGTTGGAGCAGCTCCTGCTTCGAGCTTTTTATGCATATATTCTATAAGAAGAAAAGGGAAAAATCAATATGTGGGAGGTTTAGGGTTTACTTTCATAGGAGATAACAATCTATTTCACTGGGAATTCTGAAAGAATGCACTTCAAAATCAAAAGATCACTCTCATGCACTTTCACGTTCTTCAGATTTTTTCTTCTTTGTTGATATAAGATTCTCTCCCATTTTTTCTTCTTTATTGGATGGAGTTGAATTCAACATTCTTGAATGCTTACCCATCTACGTTCAATAGAACTACTCTAATACTAGGCAGCCCTATGATCAGCAATCCTGCATCTGCTTTGAAAGCTTGCGTCGTTCTTGCTTTGAGTCATTATATATACCCCAGTAGTTCAAACATTTCTCCTTCTATTCTTGCACAAACAACCCTAATGCTCTCTAGATTAACTTAAACTTAACACAACATCAATCTTGCTTCTTGATGGGGCAAAAAAAAAAAAAACTTAAGAGGTCAGGCTTGATCCTAAAGATTGCGATGATTTTGCAAAGGGAAAAACGATTAAGAACCTGGTTAGAGCATCAAGAACAACGACAACAAGTCCACGATTATCACTTCTTCCAGTTTTCGGCTGATTATCACCTTTAGTCGATATGTCATCGTAGAATGCCCTAGCCGCAAGCTTCACCAACCTAATCAAAACAGAATTCACCAAGAAAACGATGAAAAATTGTGAATCAATGATGAAGACAAACTGACTTGAAAGAATTGAAGAGAGAGACCTTTTAAAAGGGTTGGTAGCTTCGTGGTTCATACTCGGTTAATTGATCAGAGCACAGTTGAAATTGATCACCGATCAATTCTAGGGTTTTAGTTGGAGTTCGAGAGAGAGAGAGAGAGCAACGAATCGAGAATGCTGTAACGAGAGGCGAATTCCCTTGGGGATGTTTTGGCGACAAATAAAAAGAGCTTTGCGGCGAATTAACCTTATTTAAAAAAGGAAAATCTTAAAAAAAAAAAAAAAAAAACCCTACTAAACTTAAATTTCCAATTTAACCCAGATCAACCGAGTCTTAACAGTCAGACCAATACTCCCTCTAACAACCAAAACTCTACCGTAACAATAAAACCAAAACCTATCATTGCAACAAAACCAAACTCATATTCGATCTCAAAATTCAATTCTCGTACACCAATTTTCATATTTAACTTTTCACCGATACAATATCTAATTTTTTATCAATATAATGCAACAAAACTAACAAATAAAGTAAAACAATTCACAATACAATAATCAATAAAATATGATATGAATTTTATTAACGTAACAAAATATACAAAATACAGATTATACTAATTTTAATGTCTTCTTATTCTCCTAATATATTGTCTAATATATAAATCAGGTCTAACATGTGTACTATTATCATAAAACACTAAATCCAGATTGTTTATCTGTATGATTTGGAAGAATCCTACATCATCGTGGTAGAGATCAGAAAAACCTAGTGGAGACACATGATATAGGAGTGATGTATCATCTCTCTCAACCTGTGTCAACCCTATCCATGTAAATATCGGGACGAGCTCCATTTTGTGGAGCCCTCGGAGTCAAAACATGAAACAAGATATCAATCACATGTATAAAGAAAGATAAAAACTCAACATACCAGCTTGAATACTCTATGGTATCGGGTGGATATTGAGATGTGGAGATGTGAGAATATGGTGAATGAGGTAGCGGTGATACATGATATGGTGATGGTGATGATCTCCTAAGACATGCTCTCCTTCTTCATTGTTGACATCCTCGGTCATCGTGCTCTCCCTTATCACTACCTCTATAGATTAGAAGGCATTGCCAAGTCCGCCATCCCATGCATATCGTCAACATCGATGGAGTCTTGAATCTGATGTAAGGCATCCCACTACAAGAAGGCATACATGTGTAAATTAAACTAACAAATATAGATTAGTGATATAAATAAAAAATGAATAGTTGAAAACTTACCACGTAACTCAAATAAACTAATTGATTGCCTATGTAGTGGCGAGTGATGGCGTAGAATTGGCAGCCATAAACAGGAACGACCATTGGTCCAAGTGACATGTCAAGTGGAGCTACTATTTTACTCGAAAGTCATGTAACCATTACTTTCGGATACAGTGATCGTGAAGGGGATTGAATCATCTATTCAGCTATAGGCATTAGGAGCTGAAGAAATCTCAATCATTAATTTGTTAGTATCACCACCACTATCAACACCACCAACTTCTCCATCATCTTCATCTTCATCATTGTCCACTTCTTCCGCCTCTTCTTCTACCTCTTCTTTCGTCATTTCTTCCTTATTTACATCGTTCTCCACTTCTATTAAAGCAAAATCCACTCGAAATTCAATATATGAATAATTATCCGTATAATCACAATCTTATTGCGAGGACATTCTACTATCATAAGATTTCATGTACAACTTATGAATAGAATCTACTCCCATACTTATTGCAAACTCCATCAAATTAAAAATATCATTATCATCACTAATCGACTCCAATTCATATTGTACTTTCCCACATTGGATGTTTGAAATGAGACACTGACAAAAAATCTCCACATGTTATATCATATAATTTATCTGAAAACCTTATAGATCACAGACACAAACTCAGTAAAACAAACATTCTTACTCACTCTATTCAAATTAGAAGGACCACGATCATAACCAACTTCATCCTCACCCGTGATAATTTTTCTATTACTAAAGTATAACAATCTTATCATATCCGTCATTTTTTTTAAATATCAAAATTAAATTTGTTAACATCTTTTTTTTTTTTTTAACAATAGAAATCGAATTTCAGATTACGGGGGTTAAAAGAGGACAAATTTGTTAACATCTAATTGAACATGTCATAAACTTATACAGATAACCAAACTTTTTCAATTTAAAAATCATTCAAGAATTTTATAACAAATAAATTTGTACTAGTTTAAATTGTTAATATACCATCCATTATAAGGTTTAATAATTTTGTTATACATTTAAAAGTTTAATAATATACCAATTTAAATTGTTAATATACCATATATTTAAATTGTTAATATGCCGATTTATGGCAAATGAATTTTATACGAATTATTATTAAAAGTTTAATAATTTTTTTATATGTTTAATCTTAAACATACTAAACCATAAATTTATAATAATTAAACTTATCAATAAAACTAGTTTAATGAATATCATTAAAATAAATATCGTTTAACAAATATTATTCACCATCAAAATAAGTATTTCAAATGAACCAAACAAGTGACAAGGGAAGGATTTACCTTTGGCAGAAATGGAGATGATCGCTTGCAGAGACTAAAGAAAGCTTTGCTGTGGTCGCCGAAGGTTGCAAAGGTTAGGATGTCCACCAAAAACTGTCTCACGTCACTAGATCACAGTGGTTAGCTAGGGTTAGGGTTAGGGTTTCAGTTTCGTCCGCTGGAGAGAAGGGAGGAGGAGAAGAGAGAGAATGGGGAAAGAAGGGGTAGGGGTTTTTTTTGTGAAATGGTTAAGTGTTGAACATTTGACCAATTTGGATTAAATTGGGGATTTTTTTCGGGTAGGGATTTTTTAAAGATTTTTTTTTGTTAAAATAAGGTTAATTTCGTACAAAACTCCAAATAAAAATGCAATCTCATTTCTTGTTATTGAATCAGTCAAGCGTTTTCTATTTTTTTTTCTTTTTTCTCTTTCTTAAAATTTATTTTTTAAAACAAATTATTGAAAAATAATATTATATATTAGAAGGAAAAATTTTGAGTTCGTTTAATTGTGAAAAACAAGGATATTTTCTAAACAACGTTTTCTAAGAAAATAAAACTGTATTCAAATATTTCACTTTTCAACTTATAAAAATAAAAAATAGAAAATACGGTTTTATAATTTATAAGGAGAAATAGAAACAGTTTTAAAGTTAATTTCTGTCATTTTCTATTATAAAAAAATTAGTATTTTTCAAAATTTTCAAATTTTTCTACTATTTTTTTAGAAATAGAAAATATGAAAAAATTAAAAACCATTTTTCACAGCTAAACGTAGTAACTCCATTTTAGAGTATACAAAGTAAGAGAGAAAATAAGTGAAATATTAGTATCTTAGATTTTTACCCCCTTTTTAGTAATATCTAGAAAATAATTTTTTTAAAAAGTTTAAAGGTGAATTGGCTACTACTGATATTTTGTAAATGTAAATATTACCCTAGTTGAGATAGGAAAAAAAAAATCGACAAAGTATAAAATAATATAAAAGTTACATTCTTTCTTTCAAAAAAAAAAATGATTTTCTTGATCCTCTCTCTTGAAATTAGAAATAGATAAAAATTATTAAAAAATTGTCGAATGTGAACATTTCCCCTAATTTGACCACACAAGAATAAAAATAATTTAAGAAATTTTATTCTCAAATTTTCATTCTCCTATTACACATTATTCTTAATATTATAGATGTTCGGAAAATTTCTTTATGAACAAAGTAAGTAAAAAAATTCCTATTAAATAGAAAGAGAAATATTCACCCCAACCAAAATAAGTGGATCGCAAGTTAATATTTTCAAGATAATTTACAATTTTGATTTTTGTTCAAAATGATATAGAGAAGTATTTTTGCAGTAGAATTTGCAATATGAATTTTAATTAAAAAAATAATGTATTCTATTTTTCTATATTAGTTGTGTCGATTATTATTACAAAAAAAAAAAAGCTTCAACGACGTTTCAAATGGCAATATAACAAAATCATCCAAACCACAAAGGCAAACGGTATTAAAAATTACATGTAGCTACTATTATCCAAGTTGAACTCTCTCTCTCATGACAATTATCCAAGTTGAAACACTAACGGATAGTCGGTATAGTGAAATAAGATATTAAATCTTTTAATCAAGTTTCGGTTTCAAAACTTGAGAATAAAAAAATTACGAGAGGAGAGCATCCTCTAAATAGAATATTGTAAATAGTCGAATCGAATTAATTAAAATATGTTTTCGAATATCGGTAATAAAAAGAATATCCAAGTAGAAACATGCTCAAGCCTTAAATAGGGTCCCATAAATTATTGAATTGAATTAATCAAAATATAATTTTGGTACGGTGGTAAAAAGAAAAAATATCCAAGTTGAAACATGCTCAAGCCCAATTACGAGTTCATGTCAGGAGGCAATTCCAAACCACCAGCACCAAGGCAAACAGAATAAAACATTGCAGATAGCTACTAGTATTCAAGTGTTTTCTTAGAGAAAGAACCCTAGCCCATTTTCACCCATTGTAACTGTACATATAATAATCGAGTTAGCTTCTCATAATGAAAATGGGTTAGGCTAAGTGCCTTTCAACAATCCCAATCTTTTTTTTTAGGGTTTGAATAAAATATTTTAATTTTACAAAATTTATTTGAGCATTTCTATTTGTATTCAAGCTATTTTAGACGTTAAAACTAAAATTTTTCCACAAATCTAAAAACTGTTCATTGTTTTGTCAGGTCGATCTAGACCCAGCCCAAACTTGGGTTTTGGCCATTGCTCATCTTGTTTCTAAGCATGATGATGACTAGATTTTTCCTGGAAATTAAGACCCATGACCTTTTTATTTAGTCTATATGTGGTCCAAATGTCTACCTGATGAAGATGAACAAGTTGATTATCCATTTTTCTTTTTTAACTCAAGGTGATCATTTACCCGAGTATTGTTCAAGGTTACCTGAATCACAAAAACGCACCATAGCCTTGGAGGTATCTTACAAAAATGGAGTTATCTTAATATTCTCTTATAGTGTTCTTCTAAACTTAACTTCTAAAACCAAAGATATTCCATTCTTCCTCTCTCTCTCTCTCTCTATCAATCTTGTGTATACTAAAACTTGAAACCGAGCCTATTACAAAAGGAGAGAGAGATGTATCATTTGAGCTGAAACTCGTTGGCTCTCTCTCTCTCTCTCCCACCCCCCATCCCCAGGCCAAAGGTCACGACAAGCATAATTCTTTAACCAATGCAAAGGTCTTAAAAAATGCAAATTTTGGATGCAAAACATACAAATCCCATAACTGCAGACATCTCATCCTTCAAACTTAGAAATCTAGAGTTTCATTTGTTTCAAAATTGATTACACAGCCTTAATTAGGAGTCAAACATAATATTTTAGGTTTAGTACATTTTGTGCAGATACAAAAATGGTTAAGCTTTTGTTTGCTCTCATACTAGCCGAAATAGCTCTGACTGTGTCTCTTATGTTTCAAACTCCATTAAGGAAGTTTGTTGTCATAGCATTCGACAAGGCAAATCGAGGGAGAGGTCCCTTGGTGGTGAAGAGAGTCGGAGGAACCATGCTGGTGGTTTTCATCTCAACCTTGTACGGGATTATGGATATTCAAAGGCGTTCGGTTGATGCTAGTGTAGTCAATCCCACAGATCAAGTTCTTATGGCCACTCATCTCTTGGAAGCATCTTTGTTAGGTAAGCATTATGCTTCTTCTCCCCCCCCCCCCCCAACGTAGGAATGCACCGTAATAATCCATAATTTTTATTTCACTCATTATAATTACATCCAATAATTATGAAGACTTGTAACTCAAGATATCAACAAACACAACGGACGATGACTCGTGCTAAAAATAACTTTTATCGAACTCCATAAAATATGCATAGCCCTTTGTAAGACTTGATTGAGTTTAAGAAGGGGAGGTTAAATTTAATTTTTTTTGGTTACATGTTTGGTTAAATTTATAAATTTTTTAAAATATTGTTTGATAATTTTTTTTTTTAAAAGTCTAATCTAAACATAATATGTTTAGAGTTTATAAACTTTTTTGCAAAGGTATTTCCACCTCAATTTATATATATTTAGAGAGAGAGAGAGAGACTATAAGCTATTTTATATTTTGACCTATAAACCATATAAATTGTCTTCGTCAATATTTTATGATCTTTCATTTACCCTTGCCATGTGAATAAATAATTATTTGGATGACAATATTGTATTATATTTTTTTAATCATTTCAACATTAAAAAAAAAATTATTGATGCAGACCACAACAACTTATAAGCTAGGAGATTATCTTATAAACAGTTTGATTTTATTTTATTTAAATATTTTAATAACTTATTTTGAAAATAAAATATAGGATCTTGTAAATTAAAAGACTTCTTTTTTTTTTTTTTTTGAGCTTTACAAAGTGATAAGCCATTCAAAATACATTTAGTTAAATGGGTGTAATATTTTGTAGAGGAAAAAAAGGAAGAAAATTTATTACTTTGTTGCCCCATAATATTAATTTTCTTTTGCTTTTCTTTGCAGGTTTTAGCCTATTCTTAGCACCAATGATGGATAGACTACCAATGATGGATAGACTACACTATATATTTAACTTGAGCGCTAATGATAGGCAGCTTGAATCACAACTGCAATCACAATCACAATCTACTAATAAAATAAACACAACAGAGGGCTAAGCCCCAAAAAATAACATGCTTCATCCACTTCGAAAGGAGCAATTTTCAATCTCTCTAAACGAACAGTCTAATATAATAATCTTCTTTTTTGATCCCCTGATTCAAAATTTAATTTCTGTTATAAAAAAAAAAAAGTAATTTTTAATGGAAATACGTGAAAGGGTGGCAAGGGTATAAGTGCATGCACTTGCATTTCGAAATTAATGCTAAAAGCTCTGTAAGGCATTATTTCTTATAATGATTGGGATTGGTGTACCTAGTATACGATTTAAGCTAAGCAAAGGTAGTTGGAACTATATTATTGTGCCTTGAATAAAAAATCACTTAGCTGAAATCTCTCCGTTGTCAATTTTTTTGTTTTGTTCTTTTGATATGAATAAATAAATTTATTTAATATAACTTAATATCATAAACTTTATTTTAATCGGATCAATTTGGATATGTCTCACTCTTACATGTTTTATGCATATGATACGACAACAAGGCCTTGAGACTCTTAAGCTTGACAACTTCAACCATTGAGGACTTCTATCTTCGGTTTGGTTTTAATATTATGAAGGCTATGGCTCGATATAGTATAGGGTATGAGTATGAGAACAAGATACACTCCCTTCTCTTTTATGTGATAACTAGTGATTGTCCGGCGCAAACGTGCGGGGTACCCACAAGATGCGAATTATATTTTTTTATTGTATAAATATTTATTATATTTATAATTAACTTAATATTTGAATTAAATTATTATCTAAATTAACCAAAAATAAGATATATGTTAGCAACAGAAAAAAACCATTGGAACTCTTTAAAAAAAAAAACCAATGAATGAAATAAAAAAGGTATAATAAGTGGAATAAAAAAGTAAAGAAATAAAGAGATGACCATCCATGGGATCCTAAAAATAAAAAAGGAAAAAACCTAGGTTAAAAAAAAAAGAAGGACTTGAGAGCAAAAAAGGGTTAAAAAAAAGAATTTGAATAAAAAAATAAAAAAAAATTGTGGTTTAAAAATGAAGAGACGATTATCTATGGAGTTAAAGAAAACAAAAGGAAAAAAACCCATACTAAAAAAAGTCGATAGACTAAAATGAAAGAAAAAAGGATAAAAAAACAAAGGATCTGAATGGATAAGTGGAGCTCAAACTTGTGTCTAAAAAGATGAACAATTTAAGAAAAAAATGATAAAAAATAAAAAAGCAAGAACCTCAAGGAAAAAAAAACTATGGTTTCAAAATAAATGTATGATCATTAACAAGGCCCAAAAAATCAAAAGGGAAAAAATCTATATCCAAAAAAGATGAAAAACTTAAGAGGAAAAAAATTGAGTTAAAAAATAAAAAGAACGAGACTCTAAATACGGAAAAAATAAAAATCTGCGGTCTAAAAATAAAGAAATGATCATTCGTGGTGCCAAAAAACAAAATGAGAAAAACATATATTTCAAAAAGACGAAAAACCAAAGTAAGAAAAAAGGGTTAAAAAAGTTGAAAAATCTGAATGAGAAAAAAAAATAGGCATGGTTAAAAAAAGACGAAGTATCTAAGCAAAAAAAAAAAGGTAAAAAAAAGTGTAAGGATTTAAATGAAAAAAAAAAATGTTATCCCAAAAAGATGAAGGACCTAAGTAGAAAAAAAAAAAGAAAAACAGGTCAAAAAATGCAAAAATCTGAGAAAAAAATATAATGGGGTCCCCTAAAAGATAAAGAATCCAAGTAAAAAAAAGGGGCAAAAAAAGTGGAAGAACTTGAATGAAAAAAAATAGTAGATCCTAAATGAGAAAGAAAACATAGTGAGATCCACCAAAAGATGAAGGACTTAAGTGAAAAATAAAAAAGAAACTTGACAAAAAAAGCGCAAGGACTAGAATGAAAAAAATTAGCAAGAAAAATAGTAGGGTTCTTAATTAAAAAAAAAAAAAAGACATAGCGGGGTCCCTCTAAAAGGAGCAAAAATAAAAAAGGAAACCAAACAAAAAAATGTAAGGATTTGAATGAGAAAAAAAAAGATAACGTGGTTCAAAAAATATGAGACTACAGGGACTTGGGCAAAAAAGTACATTAACAATAACTCCAACTCCTACTTTATATACGAAGGGTGATACGTGTGAGAGGAAAGTCTAATTAGATTCTTAAACTACTACTTCTAATGGTACTTTATTTACATTTCAGCACTTTTTACTTTTTATATTTAATTTTTACATATGTAAATTAAATTTTTATTGATGTTAACAAACAAAGAAAGAAGGTTATAGTAAAGGGTATAGTCCCCCCCCCCCAAAAAAAAATCTACCTTTCATTGTATGCGATGAAACAAGCAAGAGGAAGGTCCAATCAGATAAACTACTATTTCTAGGGATAATTTATTTTCACTTCAACATTTCTTATTTTTTTATATCTAATTTTTACGTATACAATAATAATTTAAACTTTAATCTCAAAATTTAGAATTGACCGTTTAAGAGACCAATATTGAATAAAAGAATTTTTGTATATGTTGCTCATTTCGATTTTGATAAAGTATTTTATACTGATTGTCAATCTATCACAACTCTCATCTTTTATCTGGATTTGGGACTGACCATGACATAGTTATCTAATTTTTACATATATATAAATTAAATTTCTGTCAATATTGACGGGCAAAGAAAGAAAATTAATTATAATTGCTCTTTAGATTCAAAAATTCTTTCTACATACAATTTTTATATTTTGTGTACTATTCGAGCATGTATTATATTACCTTCGACTGACTTAAGTAATATAGTGCATTTTAGTATCATATTTTAAATTATATAATTTAGATCGCAAATCACTAGGAGATATCTATGGTGTGTACACACACCATCAACTTTGTCTATCAAACATTGTTGGTTAGTTTGACTTCATGCAACGTCCGTAACTTCATACTCCAGAACTGAAATTGGTCTCTTTTGTGCACGACAGGAAAAGAGAAAAAAGTTGAGATAGTTGGAAATGAGATTGAGAACAATGGGCTTGGAATTTGAAACAAAATTCTCATCATGCGTTTCCATATTAGGACTTGCTGATGCAAAAATATCTTGTACACCATCAAAGGCCACATCAAAGCCTCCATTGTCACTAGAATTTGCACTATTATTATCAATAAATTCCAAAGCAAACCCCAACAGCGAAGTCTCATTATCAGGAGACCTGATCTCTTCTTTTTCTTCTTCAATCAAACTTGAACCATATGAAGGTTGATCATTTTGAATTCCGCTTGAGCTGTTGATTTCAGTGCCATTGCACCTTGCCAAAAGCCAATTCTCATCCCCACTCCAATCGGGTTGATTCAAACCCGACCCAGAATAACCCGTGCTTAAAATCCGGATCCTATCTGTGGGAGAAGTCAAAGTTTTACCATCATCGCAATGAATTACAATTTCTTTACTCACCACAGCTGGTGAGTCCCAGAAGTCCAAATCTAATACACTGGTTGGAGATTTTCTGCCATATTCACCGACCCGCGTTGAACCCGTATCTGGCCCATTCAAAAATGGGTGCTGATGTAGTTGCCTGACTGTCCACCTCTCTCTTGGATCTCTCTTCAAACACTTGCCCAGAAAATCCTTGCCTTACTCTGACAACCACTTCGGAAACTCCGAATTATTGTCAGAGAACCCAATTCTATAAAGAGCCAATACCGGGTCATCCAGGTCCGCCCACGGGCCATGACCCGTAGCCATCTCAATTACTGTACATCCAAGAGCCCAGCCGCGTATCCCTGCTCTTCTCCACGGGCCACCTCGGGCCCCATGAACATGGGAGTGCCCGAAAAAGTTGATGTGGTACCATCTCCACTGAACCGAGCGCAACCAAAGTCTGCAATTTTCCATCAAAATATTCCGACCCTTAATGTCGCAATGGACGATCCCATTCGAGTGAAGATACTCTAACCCGAGTAAAATTTCCCGGGTACAAAACCGGATCATGGGCTCACTCAGTGAACCCCCATGATTCAGAATTGCATCAGATAATGTGCCACAAGGAATGCACTCGATGAAAAGATTGTACAGGGTTTTGTCATTCTCTTTTGTTATGTCAAAACCAATGTAGTTGACCAGCTGAGGAGAGCTGAATTGTGAGAGAAAAATTTGTTCCCTTTGCAATGAGGAGGAGACTGAGAGTTCTGATGATTTCACCGCGAAGACACGGCCGGAGCGGCGGCATGCGGCGGTGGAGACAGTGGCGGAGGAGCCTCTGCCTATAAGTGGCCCTCTAGCAATGTAATGCGCGTAGGAAAGAATGTTGCGGACAAATTTTGTTTGGGGAGTTGTTGAAAGCGTAGAGAGTGTACTCGTCTGATATGGTTGTGCGCGTTACCGGCTATGGTGTTTAAAAAAGGAAAACAAAACAAAACAACATTGGGCATCTCTAAACTCTCTCCCTCTCTCTCTCTCTCTACTCAGTGAATGAGCTGGGGGATGGAATGAGGGAGAAGCACGTGCCAAAAGGAGAAAGGGTGTGATAGTTGACACTTGACAGACTTGTGGGTGGGGGAATTTGGCCGTCCATGCGCCGGGGGCGTGTTTGTGTGGTTTTAGTGAATGAACCCAACGCACATGATGACACGTGAGCACATGCCAAACCGCGTTGTTCGCGCTACTGCATGATTCGGGTTCCCACAACTTTTTCTTTTCCATTTTATAAATTACAATATTACTTACATTTGTAAATTTTCAAATATTAAAATATTCACAAATTATACATATTAGTTACTTAAACAAAAATTTTTACCTAAAATTAATGTAATCTTTTGTTGTATTAAATTTCTTATTTATTGATTTAATTTAATTTATGAGCTTCGGGGATGGATTGGCATAGGTGTCGGTGTTGCGGCGGCAGCTGTGTTTTTTCGAAGCCCAAGAACTTTTTTGGTCGGAAGAGATCAGGGGAAACGCCGTTAAAAGTTATGGGCCCGTTGAATTTTCGTGAGGAAAGTACACAGTTTACTTTTGACGGCAGTCGAGTGAATTTTACATCTGTAATTGAATTTGGTTATATGATTTAACTTTTATTTAATTTGTCTAAATTCAAATATGAGCAATGCCAGTGTTTTACAATAGAAGTTAAATTTATCATATTCAACGATCACCTCATCGGTAAAAGAAGGGCCAATTAACTTTAAGGCTTTTAGATCCAAAAAACCTTAGGTTAGGGCTTTATTTTTTATTTGCAATGGAAAATATTGACCGATATTTAAATATAGTAAAGGCCCAAAAATTCGAAGTGCGATAACTAAATAACAATCGAAATCTTAATCTTAAAATTTGAGATCGGTTGTGAGAAACAAATATAAGATATAAAAACAACAACAATCAGACAAATATAAGAGATGAATATAAGATAATTCCAAAATATATATATAATAGTAACGGTAATAAAAATTAATAATAGTATTAAATATATATACACACACATTACCTAACTAAATTTATAAAAAAAAAAGAGAAAGCGATGAACTAACATACTCTAATTCTCTTACGCCACTTATTTCTGTCCAAAATTATCTCTTCACTTAATCTTTTAAGTGTCATATCTTTACGAATACATTGCATCCATATTTTTAACAATTTACCTTGTCGTTTGACTAAATCTCCTATATTTAAGCTCTCAATTTTTTTAACTGATATATTTTTGGGTTTTTGTTGTGATAACCGTAGATCAGAGTAATAATTGAAATTCTAATTAAATGTATACAATATCACAATTTACGCAAACTTTATGTATTTATATCATGTGTAACATCGGTCATTACTAACCCAACATGTATGAATTACACAAATTCTAATTAAAATCCGTGTAATATTAGATAAATCAAATTTTATTTACTGTACTTTACACAATTAAAAAAAAAGGAGTTTTTTTAGCGTGAAAGGCATTTTGACCAATTTAAAATTATTCAAATTCGAAAAGATTTTAATTCTTATTGAAATTGAGTTTGTCCATAAATTATTTGGTACATGTATCATTCATCATTTTTCTTTTTCTTTCTTTTTAATACATGAGAAGAAAATAGGGTAAGAGACTATTGAAGGAAACACTCTGGAGTCTGCTAATCACAGACTCCTCACCCCAGCTAAAAATTCTAACCAAAGGATCTTGAGTTTTTGTTGGAATGAACTGATTTATAGCCATGAAATCTGTATATTGCTTTTTTTTTTTTTACCTGGTATCCGGAGTTTTATCCCGACTAATCTTGATTGATCTACTGTCGGACCTCTTTATGGGGAGATCTCCTAACGTGATTTTTTTCGTATCTATGAAGAGTCGAACTCACGATCATGATTAAAAAAATTTAGTTTATTTCCAGTTAAGCCAACCAACAATTGATAATCTGTATATTGATGTTCTTTACATAAAGTGTAACTCGTCTTCACATACCAATAATGAACTAAGAGAGACCAAACATCATTCACAAAGGGTTAACAAGGATGCCAATGGGATCAATAGTTACTAATCAAAGTTTATAAGCTCTGACAAGTTTATAAACCAACAAAACTTTTTCTTGTCGAAGTTTTTAAGTGGAGTGTAAGTTATTTTGGTTGGGATAAAAAGTGAAAGAAAAAGAAGAAGGGAAGTAAAAGTGAAGGAAAATTACTCATTTCAGTCATTTGGTAAGGAATGAAATATGAAAAGAAAATAAAAATGAGATATAATCTCTTTTTCTTCTTCTTAAGAAATCATTTCCATTCTAAAGTGAACATAAATGAAAGGAAATGAAAGTTTTAGATAAATTTGACCTCATTCTTTTTTAATATTTATGAAATTATGCATTATTTTTTTCTATTTAAATTTTATTTAATATAAAGTAATAAATTTTATTTTCCTTCATCAATTTTATTAGACAAATTATTTTTTTTAATTTTACTTTTTTACTTTTTTTTTTACTTTTTTACAATAATATTCTAATTTTATTTAATATAAAATAATAATGAAAATAATTTATAAAAAATAAGAAAAATATATAAAATAACTACTTTTTAGAAAAATATTATATTTTTAGAAAAATATTTTAAATTAAAAAATTATGTGATAATAAGTATTAAAAATATTATTTTATAAGAATAAAATAATAAATAACGTGATATTTTTTTTTTTTTGCTTTTCATTTCAACCAAATATAAAAAATATCAGTCATTTCTTTCTCTTCTATTCCTATTAAACAAAAATAAAAAAATACATTTATTTCTATCAGATAAAATAAATCTTCCCTTCTCCTCCTGCCACAGCGAACCAAACTTGTCCTTAACTTCACAATAAAATCACAAGGGGTGGGCCCAATTGACATACTTAGCATAGGAAAGTCCGTTAAAAAAAAATTAGATATTTGATATTGTAAATTTTTTGTAGAAATTGAGGGATTTGCATTGAATAATCTCATCATCTCTATTACATTACATGCTCATTCCGCTTATGTATATTTTTTCTCATTTAATCTGAGATCTACAAATTTAGAAGTAAGTGAATTGTTATGAAAGTGATGGTTGTTATGCTTAACATGATTAAAGTTTCATAAAATTTTCAACTTAAGCTTAGATTCATAGAACCATAGTCACCAAGGAGCAGAACTGACACTGACAGCAAATTTTTGCCATGAGACATACAGAGAGACAAAGCATGCCTCTTGATTAGGTATCTTAGTAAGATTTCCGTATCAATCAACTACTGTCTCCTCTGTCCAAAACGTTTGCTCGGGGGTCAAGCCGGGAATCTCCGAAGCTGTCTGGGTATTGGATACAAATCAGATCCAACCTGTGCAAGGGGTGGGATTTCCTGGCATTCCCGCATTTGATCCTCATAACATTGGATGCCCTGATTTCCTTGCCTTCGCCTTCCTTAAAATTGCTATCAATAACCTATGTCCATGTTGATAGGAACTATGTTTTAAATTTATCAATACTTTAAGATGCAAAAATAAATTTTGACCAAATATATATTTAATATATATTATTGTAATTTTAAGAAAATTTTACAATAATTCAGAAAAACCGACAAGAATTTTGGATAAAAATTTACCCAAAAAAGTCAAAATTTTATAATATTTTGCAATGTTAAACTATCGTCATGTATTTATTGATTTTTAATTATACTATACATAGATTCGGTAGATTTTCAATAAAATATTATTAGAATTATCTCGTAAAAAGACTATTAAAATTTGAAATTATGAAAACAAAAAGGTAAAATTTCTATTTCGGCAAATCCAAATTACGAAAATCAAATAACCCCCCCGGGGGGGGGTGTTTGCAACTTATGAGGAGGTAAATGTGATTGAACCACATAAGGCACTTGTAGTGTAAATCCTTTTGGCATTTATGTAATTTAATAGTGTTTAATATGCTTTGTAGTATGGAATTAAGTAAGTTTTTTTTAAATTACTATCACTACTTTCAAAATTTTACAACTAAATAGACTACATATATATATTTTAAATTTATTATTTTAAAAAATTCATTTAATATCAAATAATACTTTAGATATGAGAAACTTCTTTCAGAATCTTGTTAAAAATTTCTCAAAATTGTGTCCAGGCTGACCTTAGGGAAGTTTTAGGCATAGATCCCTTGAGACACAAAACTTTTTTTCTAAGAATTTCTCCGGTGTAATATTAATTTAAAATAACTATTTTAATTAGTTTTGAGTTTTTAAATTAAAACTCACCAAGGCTAACTCATAATGGGAAGCAGAACGAACCCAGCAATTTGAGGAGTTCAAGGTAAGTTAGGAAATTAGGCTCACCTTTGGGTTGTTTTGTTGCCTGGCCCAACCCTTCTTAGGTTGGTTTAGAAGTCTAGCCCATTCTTGGGTTGGGTTGCCCAACTTTGTCTAAATCAGGCTCAGACCGAAGAAAATAGCTTACTACTGCGCCTCGGCCTAATTTTTCTTTCCTTTTTTTTTTCGGCTATCAATATTCAGAGTTATATTTCGATTAATTCAATTTGAGCGTTTGTGAGATCTCTATTAAAAGATAACTCTTATAGTGTAATCTTTTTTATTCTCAAATTTCAAATCTAAGACTTAGGTTAAGATAGTCAACTGTCCGATGTTTCAAGGTCTACTCCTAAACTTTCAGAATAGAAAATGGAGGTCAACAGGGCTGCAGATGAATAAGAGTTGGTGGCACCACAATTTGGCTCGCCTAAAGTTAAGGAAAGCTTGATTTTGAGCTCTTCCAGCTCTAATAATCAAGCATGAGGAAGAGTTTTATCAGTTATAAATTTGAATCGAGCTTAAATCATTTTCTTTCTAATATATAAAAAGGGGCCTTAACCTATTAAAGTGGGGGGGAACTGACATTTACCACGAACTCTTAATGGGTGCTGTTGATTTAATTGGGGCTGGAAAAATTTTTAGGTTTTATATATTCATATTAAAAGTGAACCAGTTCAATGCTCAATTTGTGTCTAAAATGATCAATTTTGCTTAGTGCAAACTATATGCGAGTGGATTTGGGCAATGAAATTTATATTTGACATGTGATTAGGAATGGCTTGGGACAGCCAACCCTTTTTTTTGGTTTTCAGCGATCATTATCTGGATTTTACCCGTTAATCCGATTTGAGTACTGTGGAGCCCATTAAGGGGTTGATTTTTCTAAATTCTTTTTCTCTATTTCCAGAGTTCGAACTCGAGATCTCCAATAAAGGGGATAAAATACTTAATCACTCAATTCAAAAGAATTTGATGGGACAATTAACTTTATTTATACTTAGATCTACCTAAGTAGTACTTTTAACCTCCTTCCCCCTTCCCCTTTTTTTTTTTAATGACGAATATTATAAACCATGCTCTAACTAATCCGGATTAAGTGTTTATTGAAATCCTATTGAGGGGGGCAGTGTAATTTTTTTCATTCTTAAATTTTGAACCTAAAATTTGGTTAAAAAATCTAATATGTCATCCTATTAGATCGACTGTCTGTCGGTCTTTCCTTCCTATACTCTAAACTCTGCATCCCCACCACAACAAAAAAAGGATCTCGGAAGATAAAATCAAAAGTTGAATTGAATTGTAAAATTGATCTTAATTTTAAAATTTTAGTCATTGACTTTATAAATGGATTTAAATTGATTTACGGTTATTTACAAAAACTCTATCTCATTATCACCAAAAACATAAAAATTTCACAACAATAATAGACAAAAACAAAATTCAAATTGACTAGAATCGTATCAATTCAGGTTAGTGATTAACTTTAATTTCCCTACTTAACGAGACCATTATTAAATCCCAAGAAACAATAGAGTAATAGGTACTCTTGCTTCCCTTTCAAACAATAGGCTGGTCCCGCCCCTTTTGTGAAGGTTGATGAGAAATTTTAAATCCATACGAAATTTAGAGTTGTTATCGGCCTTGTGTTGCTCAATCAGGATAGGACAAACAAATTATTATTATTATTACTGAAAAATTACTATGTAGCATAATTATTGGAAGACGAATTTTGACATAATAATGGAGTTACTGTTATAGTGATCTCGAGATCACAAGTTTAAGACGTGAATATAGATTCTTTATAAAAAATACCAAAAAAAAATTATATATATATATATCATCACCCATCTCTTATCTCGTACTAAATCAAAGAATAGTTTGTTGATTGGTGAGCCATTTTTTATAATCATTTGAATACTTTAACAAGAAATCAAGAGTTGAGTCCTTGACCAGTAATAGCTACTAGGATGCAGAGGAGAGCTAACCCTCACGCGACTCCATTACCTTTGAAGATAGACGCACCTCTCATTACGTTTTATTGCATTTTCCATTCCATGAACAAAAGTCAATTTGAGCTTGAAAGGGCAAGGTACATGCATAAGCATCATATCGTCGTTTGAACTGACCCATCAAAGTTGAAGATTTGGGCAGCAGCCTGCATGAAAAAAATGGCTCTTTAAAGTTGACCAATTTCCATAGAATATCTCAATAATGCCAATTTTGATTTTCCATTCAGTACACCTCAACTTTTTCTTTTTTCCTTTACGTGTCAAACCCGACCAGCCATCATTTTCGTCTTCTTCATTAGCCGCTGCCTTAGACTGCAAAACATTTGTGATCATAGTACCACAGAAAAAAGGTTAACACCAATTCATGTTTTCTCACGCAAAAGGAAAATATTAGGAGTGCAGACTAATTTAAACTAATTTTGTGCTGGGACTTCGACTTTGTGTTATTTGAAAAACTAGAAAATATATAAATATAAATCAGAACTAAATCATTTTATTTTTTTATTTAGGGAGAAAATTAATATACAAATTACAAAAATTGAGAACTTATACACTAATTTACAAAAAAGGAAAAAAAAACAATATATCATCGTATGCCGTACGGATGCAGTGGTAAAGGCACTAATAAATATCTCAAATTCAAATTTTGAGAATAGAAAAACAGATATCGAGAAAGTTAACCCAAATGAGCCCCTAATGCTTCAAACGAATTATTCAGGTAACTCGGTCATTTGGGGGAGAAAAAAGTTTCTATATTTATAGTCACTATTTTCCTGAAAATTTGGGGTTTCCAATTTGGGTATCATAGTAATTTTTGAGGACCACTGCCCATAAACGAGCTAAGTGCCGCAACTATGGCGGCCGTAAAATTTGAGTCCGCAGCAAGATTGGTCGTGGTGGCACGTGATGCCTCAGGCAAAGATGGTAACTTCTGGGCCTGGTCACGTGACTGTTGCGGTAACTGCAATTCATGACTCATTTGCACTCCTGAAAATTTGGATTCCCCAAGAACCGGTCTTTGCAGCAGCGTGTTTGGGTGCAAGGCTGGTACTGGAACCTGGGCCCGCGGTTCTGGCACACGAGTCAAGTCCAATGTGATGGTGGGGAAAGGTGCGGAGGCTGAAATTGAAGCGAGGCTAATTGTGGAAGAACTGCTGGGATTAATAGCGGCTTTTGCTAGAAAACTGTTGGGGTCTGAACTAGGCATTGAGCCTGATAAAAGCATAGTCGCGGCTGAAGTTGTGGTGGATGCCATTGCCACTGCGGCTTGTGGGAGTGGATGGTTGTGATGCCCTTCATATGTTGTTACCAGCACTGATCTATCTTCTGCACACCTTTGTACCTACGCACATATTCCTCTGACTTTTGAGACTAATAAATTCACACGCATTTATAATTCATTACTTCGGTTAATGATTTAATGAAATCATAGAGATTATCTTAATAAAAAAGAAGTTTGATTTATGTACCTGCTTTCGAACTGGACATGAAGCGGACATGGTGCAACGGTAATAAGCCCGAGGGCATGGATTCCCTTTTGCCATCTTTTGACCATATTTTCTCCATTGGCATCCATCCGAGATCTATAATCAAGACTAAAATAATTAAATTCAAAACTCAACAAATTTCAATAGTAAAATCATAAAATCATTACAATTTCAAAACGTAAACATATACGCTTAACGAATCATAAGATTTTTTAAAATTTGAGATAAAATTGAAACTTATGATCAACAGTAATTCAGTGCCGTGATCAACCATCTCTAACAATTAATAGGGGCTATCTAATTATTATATGTGGTGTGGCATATTTGACCCTTCTTTACTTTCACAAAGCATAAAACGTTGTACACATTTGAAAAACTTTTCAGAACTTAACTGTGTATAAACATCATGTTTCTAGTTTGAATTTCTTACCATGGATGCCTCTGATCTTGCTCTAACCGAAACGCGAGCTCTTCTAATTGCAGCCTCTGTTGCTTGATCAATGTCACTTGTAATTCCATACAATTTAGGAGTTGTGCTACTATCATGCAAATGAGTTTGTGATGGTACTTGGTTCTTCTCTTTCCCAAGTCTCTTCATGTCCCATGACTCACTTGGATCCCTATGTGGAAGATTTAGAGTAGTATTACCAATCGTTCTCGTATCATATTCTGTCTTAACTTCTTTACCATTTTGACCCATCTCCATGAATTGCCTCTCTACTACTCTATCATTCATATTATTCCTGTCCTCCCCTCTTCCATTGATAATCTACAAAAAGAAGATCAAAGGGCATATAATTCTTTTTTATAATATGATCAAAATGTTAAAATTAACTTTATGCTATTTTTGTAACATGAAAAAATACCTCAATTTTGGATGCGATTTGGGATTTTTGAGTTTGCTCTTGTTGTTGTATTAGTGAAACTACTTGCATCTGAAGAATATTGTAGTTTTTGTTTAGCTGATTGAGCAAATCCTTTAATTGATGATTTTCGGCACTCACTCTACGCAACTCTGAGAATAAAATTTCCCTCTACAACAACAAGAAAAAGTGAATAAAATTTAATCGGGTTGAACAGAATAAAAAAAGTGAAGAACCCAATAGTGGATATAAGCTCCTCACCTCATTCTTGGTTTGCTCGTCTTTGATTTCACAGTCCTCATGTGATTCACTCTCGCAACTTGTAATTTGAAGATTTAGGTCCATCTGAAGAGTCCCCCAATAAATTAGAAATTACAACACAAAGCACATGTATGTGTTACATATGGGTATGTCTAGAGAGAGAGAGAATTCATAGACATTCATTATTCTGTTGATTTTATCCATTTGAAGGGACAAAAGAAAAAGAGGAGCAAAGGGCGACAAACATTTACGTTGACTTTGAATCCTTGAGCACGTTTATCATCTCGATCAACTTCTTCTTTCAAATTAATTCTAGATGATGATCCTCTTGAACAATTCTTCTTATTGGAAAAAAAGTCCGCCTCATTTATCGCCCGTTTCTCCGATGGCCGTGTAGAAGAGGCTCCATCATCCCACACCAGACGTGTTGGGAAATTCATAATTTGTGATTGCACTCAAAAGTTTAGGACAAAATTAAAAAAAAAATAAAAATAAAATTATGAATTGATTTTTGAAAATGGGTATGTGAATTTTGAGTTCATAATCTGAGAAAATAGAGGGAGAGGGAATCAGAATCAAGGGCAGTTCGTGTATAAATGAAACAAAGAGACCGATATAAAAGTTGGAAGAGTCCAAGTCTATGGCATTTTAATTCAAGTCTTCACTTATTTATTTATACCTGTTGTTTTCATTTTTTAACTACTGAATATGACTTTTTGGCGTGCTATGAGGAGCTTCAGCTTTCAAGGGATGTCTAAAATTCTCAAGGTGATGTTGGAAAGTTTGGACAAAGCCAAAACAGGACCTGATGCAAGCTCTGGCGTCATGATAGATTTGAAATTTTAGATATTTGTTTTTTTCCTTTTCTAAATATCTGGAGCTCGGAAAAAAGTGAGAAATTCCACCCAATGTTATTATAATTTTTTTAAATTATAAAATATTTAATTTAATTTATGATTACTACCATGGTAATATCTCCAGCTGGACCCAACCGGGCTTAACAAATAGGGGACGGGTCGGACCCGTTTGCTAATTTAATGAATTTGATTCTAACGTATTTAGTTCGAATCATTTAAAACACAGTTATTAATAAAATTTTATATCAAATTCTTTTAAATTGAGTGATCGATCACTCTATCCCCTAGATTAGATATCTTAAATTTGAGTCTTAAAAATGAAAAAAAAAAAAGATTTGAGAGAGTCAACCTCTTAATGAATTTCATAATATTCAAACCGGATAGATCGAGTAAAATTTAAATATGAATCGATGAGAATAAAATAAAAAATTATTAAATATGAACCAAATAATTCACCACTCTGAATTTCTTTCAAATATTAAAAACTTGCAAACCATATGCTAAGATTAAATTTATCTGTTGGGGTGGGAGGAGAGAGAGAGAGAGAGAGAGGTCTTCTGTTTGTCAAGGAGAGTTTGACTGGGTTCATGAGGGAGGAGGAAATTAGAAAGCCGATTGGTCAGGCGGATTCCACGTAAGAAGGAAAGTGGTGGGAATCGTCAACCTATTTGACGGCTTTCCTTACCAGCATCACACGTTGCGTTTTTGACCATACAGGTTGTTTAAGGCAACGGTCCCACTAAGGGACCTCATTCCACGGCATGGCCTCGATCCACAGAGGCAAATTGAATGAAATCTCAGCCACTCAAGTGAGACGTGGCATGCTTTGATTCGCTAAAAGATTATCCAAATTTTGGTTTTTTTTTTTTAATTTTATAATCAAATATTCTATTTTGGTTCTATCTATTAGTTTGGCCATGAAAGATAATATTGAACATAAGTCTCCTTGTACACCCATTTGGCTTTTGGTAACCTACAAATGACCATTTCTTTTTTTAAAAAGAAAAAAGAAAAAAGAAAAGAAAAATTCGTTGTTTACTAATTCAGTTCTCCTTAATAGATTTTAATTTCAAAGATTGGGTAAGGAGAAAGATTTTCTATTTATATGCCTTAATTACCTTAAATAAATAAAAAGTATATATTATAAATCTTTTTTTTAATAAAATAAAATGAGGTACAACTTGTAACCTGGCGAGCAGGCCTTATTGAGCCTGCATTAAATGGATTATGTAAACGGCTAGGCTGCTAGAGGGGCCACCAGCTGTGACAATTGGAAGCTGGCTCGTGCTCGTCTGGTGGTATGCGCCTGACACGGTTGACAAATACCTGCATCCATCTTCTCCAAGTCAATTCCTTTTGAAGTCGTCAATCCTCTTTCCTCCTCGTTGCATGATATTTTTAGAGAGAGAGAGAGAGAGCATATGATCCTTATCCGACATTCATTTGGCATCCCAAGTCAGTTCGGTTGATTCAGTCATCAAACTAACAGCTGAATCAAATTAAGATTAGGTTGTCTCCATCATTCAATCTTTTAATCTCAATTTCAAAGATTCATTTAGGACCAGGCGGCTATATTTTCACCACATGTCTAAAAACTAGGCCCTTAGAAATTATTGCTTTGTCCTCCACATTTCATAGCGACAAGCTACTTCTGTAGGGTTGGGGAATCCAAAGGCCAAATGTTTTCTTTAATGATGCAATTAACTTATTACGTGGTGGCATGGACAAACCATCAACTATTACGTGACGGTGTTAGGTCTTTTCAAGAACTTCCAAATGGGCAAACACTCTTAGTCCCCTGTCGTTTTGAAATCCAAATCCAAATCCAAACCCAAATTTAATGTACGAATCTTTCTAGGTGTATATATTTTTATAATTTTTATGATATTACTGAAAAACAAAAAATTATGTGATAATATTGGACATGGATTTAACACTATTTTATGTTTCATCTTATTATTATTATTATTACGTGTGTCGGCCCAGTTGTTGATCTGTCCAATTATGTCCGGCCGTGTATACGTGTGAAGTGAGCTAACGGTCGAGGAAGAAACTCAGAAATAGTTACTAAGATTTTCATTTGCTTGCCTCACTGGTCAAGTCGGCTGTCCTCAGTATGATTACATTAATATAATAAATTATTATTTAATAATTATAAAAATAAAAAAGATAATATCTGCCTTTTAAGAGTAGGTCGACCACCAGAATAACAATTGCAACTATTTCTCAAAGAAAGACTACGATTGACACTCACCCCTTAAATTCTAAAATCAACCCAAGAAAATAACTCAAAAATAAAAATAATATAAGCAGTATACGGAAAAGAAAGACAGTGAGAATATGACAAGACTCGAAATCAAAAGAGCTTTGTTATTGATGGGTGCGTGTTACCTCTTTTTTATTTTTTATTTTTAATATATTTAAATTTTATCTGATTAATTTAATTTAAATATTATAAAAATTTATTTTAAAATACGATTCTCTTAATATAATTTTTTTTATTCTCAAATTTTAAATTTAATAATTAATTAAAAAATTTAACATCGCTGACTATTAATTTTTTCTTTTAGCCTCTGTCTGCCGATTCATGCTTGATCGGCTAATCATCTTTACTCTTGATTGGCTGGTTATTGAGGTCTTGTCGCCTAATGCTTCTAGCGGCGAAGCCCTAAAATTCTGGGTGCTAATAATGTCTTTTCATAACTATAATTTTAATTATTATAAATAATAGAATATGATTAAATCAAAAGTAAAAAAATTGATAAAGGAATAACAAAAGATGAGATTAAAAGGGAGAAGAAAAACGAAAAAATAGATGGATATGTATAGGAGTTTATTAATTTTGGCAAATGAGTCATTTTCATTAACTCTTTTTTTTTTAAAAAAAAATAGAAATTTACAAATATTGAATTTTAAAAATTTAGGTTTGACACAATATCTGATTTTTAGTTGTTTTCATAACATTTTCAGTATTTTATTTGATATTTGATTCCATTCTGGATTAAAAGGAAAAAATTGTCCCATATTAATCATGATCGCCATCATGCTAATGACTAATGATAGTACCTCTCCTAATACAATACACACAAATTTGATATGGACCCTTGATCTTAAGATAGCATTGATACAAATAAATAGTTATTTTAATAAAAATTTTAAATTTATGCCACTATCCCGCAAGGGCTTTTATTATAATTGTGGTCCAAATTTTTTGATTAAAAGGTGTAGTCATCGAAATTAATGTGTTCTCATTGTCACAAAAATGTGTGCATATTGAGATTGAGTAGCAGTGGCGGAGCTACGTATATAAGAGGGGACAACTGTCATCACTGTCCCCACTGATATTATTAATTAATTTATTAACATCGTCGTTCTGTTCTATAAAAATATTTTACGTTTATTGCCTTTGAATTCTAAATCCCTCACTATGCATCGCTATATGAAATTATTATTAGAGTTTTCATACGCTCTCGCAAGTGATATTTGTTAATAAAATTAAAAAATTTAATTTTAAAAAATATCTTATCTGCTTTCGTTTTCTTATTTGCCGAAAGATGGAAGGGAAATGTGTTGAGAAACAACAAACTAAAATAAGACCTCCTGCTTGAGGACAATAATGTCTGGCCAATTTTTATTTACCAAACAAAGCAAAGCGCAAGTGTGTTTCACTTTATTATTATTATTATTATTATTTATAATAATTTACAGAGTTTTAAATTAGCATTCCTGTGGGTTTAGTGACAAAATTTTAAAATATTTTAATCAAGATCTCGAATCATAACTGTTTAAATCAAATTAATTGAATTTTTGAATATCGATGGTCAAGTAAAAAAATAAAAGTTAAATTTTTTATAAAATAAACTAAATTTGTATTTATAATTAAGTTATATATTAAAAATTTCCTTAATTTTAATTGGACTTAATTTTTCAAAGCCCTTCTCGTGGCTTCAAATGGGAAACTCAGTCAGAGGTCAATGTTGAGAAATTAATACAAAAATACGAACCAATAAACAAATAATTAGTCTTGTGTATGTTGTATGTCATACGCCACAGGACAGGACAAGCGCCGTGACATCAAGGGCATCTAATTAAAATGATTTCACACATTGAAGACTTGAAGTTTCAATCAATCAACTCCCTAGTTTCAACAACCTTTTTTCTAAGGTTTCACATTTTCATTTTTAATACTTCAAATTTCGTAATTCAAAAGGAATTCCATGAAATTCAAACCCTTCTTTATCATCATTAATTTATCAATTTTAACATCAAACTGTATATAATGATAAAATACTATATTTTCTTAATTATAAATTTTAAATTTGAGTTATGAAAAAAATAAAATAAAATTTAAAAGAATCATCTTCTTAATTAAATTTTATAATATTTAAATCAAATTAATTAATCAAAAATCAAATATTGATCAGTAATATACATCCACTTACGTCAATAAAAAATATAAATATCAATCTTAGTCTATATTCAACTTTGATTAGACACCTACTAGAAGGGTATTCTCTGACACCTTTTTGTGGTCTACTCAAATGCCATCTAAACATTTTTTTTTTTATAAGACAATATCTTGCCATAAATATGGAAGTCAATTTGCATTTTTTTCCCCCAAAAAAGGATTTTTAATTTCTAATGGGAGGCCCATTGACCCACTGCACGAAGCTTACAAATGATTGACGTATGGATTAGATCAAAGAAAATTGAAACAGAATTAAAAATGAAAAAAAAAATGAAGTTTTCCATTCCAAGTTTACTAGAAAACTAAAGAAAATTATGATGTTATAGCCACTTTAAGGAAAAAAAAAAAATCAAAACTTTTAGCACACAAGTTAGGGCCCTTTTGTTTTATTTCACTAATAAATTTTGTTAAGTGATGTATAAAAGTTATAATGAAAAAATTATCAAATTTTATAAGTAAAAGTCAATTTTTTTATAAAATGAATTCGAATTATTGTTATATTAATAATTATTTTATATAATTTTTCCTCCTATCAACCTCTACTTCCTAATTTGATCAACCATCATATAAAATATTTTGTAAATTACACGTACGAGGCGTTGAATATTTGAATTTGGATTCAATTCACTTGCTTCAATTGGTGATGAAAATACCAATAGACAGTTGATCTATTGAAATAATGTATTACGTCGTTTTATCAAATCTTGATTTCAAAATTTAAAAATAAAAAAGACCATATTAAAAGAGTTGACTCTCAAATAAGGTATCTATAGACACTTAAATCGAATTAATTAAAGTATGACTCCGAATACCTATCGTGGAAAGAGGAAAAAATAATTGGTCATCAAAATCAAGCAAGTCAATGGGCTGATCTACTTGATAGCTATTTGGGTACGCTTGAGAAATAGTTTTGGCTCGGACTTTGTAAGTTGGACCAGTGTATTTATTTTATTTTTATTTTTGTATTATATCATATTTGAATCTCGAATTATGAAATAGAAGGAGAGAGATTATAATTACTAGATTATTCCTTGGGGATGACCAGTGTATTTATATGAATTAGCTTTTGGATCTATTGCCAAGCTCCTATGATGGCTCGGATTGTAGGGAGAAAGTCTACTTGTCATGGTTGACAAAAAAAATATTTTTAAAAAAATAGTTTAATAGTCATAATCTCTCTCTAAATTGATGATTTCAGTTTCAATTCCGGTATAACAAAAAAAAAATAGTTGACATAAACCTCGATCTGCTTTTTTTTTTTTTTTTTTGAGAATTTATAAGATTTTGATTGCAATCAGCTTTATGTATTCAAAATGATATTTTTTACCTACACAAGTTGTATTTTACGCACGTATTGCTTTTGGTACACGAGATTTGGAAAGATTTGGCCAGACTTTATTTATTTGGTTTAAATTGTGAAAATTGTTGTAATTTTAAGGATATTATTTAAATTCTCACTTTTCTTATTTTCCTCGGCCAATTTGTCCACAAAATCGGTGAGAACAAACCTTGCAAAGTGTGTTGATTATGAATTTTTTTTTTTTTTTCCTTTTATCGCCAAACCCAAAAAAGTGCAATAAACCTCATCAGGTGATTCACTCCATTGCTTGACCTGCAATATTTTATTTACTATATGAATTATGAATATTTCTAAATTAGCATAGCGAATTGTGCAGTGAGGATAACAGATTGCTGATCGATCACCTTTTTAACCACGGGATTTCTTTATCATCATCCATTTTTGAACACCAATTTTAGGTGGTAGTACACCTAAACTTGTCCATTAACAAGCTTTTTCAAGCAAAAGGTCATGGACTCACTTGATGGAGTTAAACCCAATAGAGAACTCAATTTAAAAAATTGACTTATTGGGTGAGAATCTGTCGAACTTAAAGTATCATTTTATGATCTTGTTAGGAATTGATGTAGGATTTATGACACAATACAAGTGTTCAAGCTTAGCAAATATTTGACATTCTTTTCGACCCTACCCTTCTTCCTGCTATTTGTGAAAAATCTTTCACCATTTCTTAGCTTCAACAGCACAATGGTGCAGCCTTGTCTTCTTGAGGGCCTCGATATCGCTTTGAATTACTTCAGATCCTCCCGAGTCTCACTCTTATTTTCAAACCTCTGGAGTTTGTGAGATACCTCAGTCACTCAAAGTCATCCTTTAATGATGAAATCCCTCGAGAGCTCTCCCAGTCGTCAAAATGGGTCTCCCTCCATTTCTCTAGCAATTCTCTTGCCACGATCTCAGTTGAGAAACCATTTTACTTGGATCTCAGTCACAACAACTTGAGCGGCCAATTTCCACCTTGATTGGAAACTTGACCCGCCTCACTCATTTGGATATTTCGAGTAACAAATTATCGGGTCCACTTTCTTCTCCTACATTTGGCCTTTCGAATCTACAATTCCTACACCTATCCAGCTTGGCTCATTTTCAACAACTTGAGTGGCAGTCCTCCACCATGCAAGTCATAAATTTAAAATCCAACAGCTTTCCAGATACAATCCCGTTCAAGTTTTCCAGTGATATTTGGTTGAAACCCATCGACTAAAGCTACATTTCACAGAAGAATTTCTTTTATACAAATTGCGAAGAGAACAAATTCTCTCTTGGAGTTATGGCTGCTGCACAGGAGACTACCGTCCTGGGAGCTTGGCAACAACATGATATGTTTTTCGATATAAGGAAATTCTGGAGGAAAACGTGGATTTTTTTCCTGGTATAGAGGGTTACAAAGAGCATCATAACAGCATGGCAGCGCTCGCAAAATTTTGTATTGTTCAACTTACAAGGTGGCTAGTAACATAGCTCGAATTTTAGCCCTCAACTCATCTGGGACTTCAGTGGCCTGGGGAGGCTGAGACAGAGAACTCCCATCTTTAGGGTCCAGCAAACCTAGAGAAGCTTCTCGACTACCATCATCACCTGCGCTTGCTCTTGATTCATCCGACACTCTAGTACTGATTTCCCCTTCCTCTAATTCAACTTCTTTTTCCCTGTGGGATCTCTTCCTATGCTTAGAAGATCTGTGTCTGTGACGGTGCTCATCCTCAGATGAGCTCTCATGTCTGTGTTGATGATGAGTATCCATGTCCTTGGAAGAGGAATGTCTTTTCCGGTGCCTATGCTTGTCTTTACTTTCATGGGAAGATCGATGAGAATGGTGAGATCGATGCTTCTTCCTAGAATGCTTGTGATCCCTCTCCTTTTCTTTCCCTTCATGTTCTTCTTTTTCTTCCTCTTGTTCTTCATCATCTTCCTCACGTCTCCTAGACCTCCAATTGCGCCTCTTCCTTGATTCTTTTTTCTCATCATCACCAAAAGATTTCTTCTGTGACACATCTATTTTGTCCGAGGTATCAATATCTGCAGGCACTGAGCTACCTTCCCTTTCTTTGTCAGCAAGTATCACCGCCGCCGATCCCGACAGGTTTGAGGCACTATTATTGAACACTTCATCCTTCAAGCCAGACAAATCAGAGGCTCCAGATTCAGGTGGATCCACTGAAAGTGCACGCACCGCTCCAGATTTTAATGGTGCAGCTCCACTCTTTATCATGGCTGCAAACATCTTTGCCCTTTTCAATCTCTCAGCCTTAAGCTTTTGCTCTTTTGTGAGACTTGCTTCCGAGGAGTCGGCCTCACTTGCAGCTGCAAGTGCTGCTGTCTTTGCTATAACATTAGCCACAGGCACAGAAACACTAGTTTCCGCATTTGAAACTAATTTCTCTGTTTCATTTTGAGGTCGGGAGGAAGAAAACAAATGACTACCAAAAGTCAATACCTGAGGACCATCTGTGCTAAGGTTTTGATTAGTACCATTTGATGAAGCCTTCTGGAAAATTGGCAGTGCAGGATTTTTAATTCCTCGTCTGGCAGCCTGAAGAATAGCTGCTGCAGCAGCTGCATCTACGCTGACTCCAAATTGTTGCTCAGCGGCTCTGGGTGGCTGGTCTTGTGCATCCTTCTTAGATTTGCCAATTACCATCTTAAATTTTTCTTTTTTATCCGTCTCAAAAGGAATGTCATGGCCACTAGGTTCATTTTCCCTGGAAAGAGAACTTTTTTTGTCTGCCCTATTATTTCCTCCCAAGATCTCCTCAGAACTGAAACTCTTGCCACTTAACTTTAACTGCTAAAAAAAAGAAGCCATTTTAGGGAGAAGACAAAAAATTTCCCAACTAAAAATTCAGGATAAATTTCTATGCGCCCATGGCCTTAGGAAAGGTGTAACATCAGTATCAGACTTTTGCTTAAACTGGACCATGTGGAATGTCAGTATAAACAATATTTGACATCTAGACACAACTTGAGAATAACATAATGAGGCTTTATTTCAGCTTATCATAATGTTTTAGGTTGAAAAATTTGCCATGCTAATGACCAGTTTCAAGACAGTGCCATTTCCCTATTTTCGAAATATGGGATAGCGTGGATTTAAAATGCATTCAATGTCACCACAAAAATTAAAAGTACTTGCCTCTTGAGCTTTCTGAAGAACTTTAAGGTAGTAAGGATGATACTGATTAGATGGTATCAGGAAAGGAAATCGTCCATTCTTGCTATCTTGCTCAATAAGTACTGCTTCAAACTGTTTTCCATTTTTCACTATGAATTCAACTACCTTGTCAACAAATCTCTTTAGCTCAGATGGAGGCTCTAAAACCACTGTTTCAATCTTGGACGTGCCTGGAAGTGCAGAAACTCGTGACTTATCCACAGAGGCATTAACAGAACCCAACGATTCATTGTCTTTCTTTAATTTGCTTGTGGGTCCAGGTTTCAATTTATTTGTAGAGTGAACTCTCCCAGATGCAGGTGCTTTTTCTTTAGAAGCAAGTACAGGCAAAGAAGCTGCCTCACCTCTTCCAGTGACATGGGCAGTTTCTGCCCTATCTGATTCATGAGAACCTGCCATATTGGCAGCACAAGAGGGTTCATCAGACCCACTCTTCTTGGATTCTAGAGCCTCTTCAGCAGCACCTTCATCATCCTCACCGTACATGGAACCAAGCAATGATAATGCCCCACTTCCGATGCTACTGTTCTCAGGGGCACTTTTCTTTTCTTCTTGAGACTTGTCACCAACATCAGGCTTCAGAAACTCTTGATGATCAACAAGATATCTAAAATATGCATGGAGATGATGATCCGGCATCAAGAACCCAAATGTTGGATTGTCTCCTTGTTTCACCCTCAAAACAATTTCCGACTGCCCGCCGTGTTTGCCAACAAACATAGCAGTCCTTGCTATAATTTGATGTATCTTCTCTGTAGGAGGCTGGACAACAGAAGACAAAAAGAAAAGGTTTCTTCCTCAGCAGTGGGCTAAAACCAATAAATAAAAATAGAATACAGTCAAATAATTCTGGGCAAATGCAATTGAAGCTCACAAACATTTGAATAACCATAAAGATCTAAAAGCAGAATTCTAGGCAGATATACATCCCGTGAGATCTCAAGTGGATGATTTTCCCTCTATAAGTAACAAATTCTATCATCCTAATCCCACCTGCACGGCCCTTGGTCATGACCTCAAAAGGAATCAAGGTGCCTGTGAATGGCAACCTTTTGTGACAAGAACGCCGTCCCTGCTCCGAGCATCTGAAACTTAGACATGATAAGCCTTAGAATAACATATGCACCTCAGACAATGATCATTTGGCCACAGAGGTTAAGTACAGGCAGCTCATAAACAAAAATCCAGTTCAAATACAGTATTAAAGAATCATTTATGACAGACAAGTACTTACTAGGTTGTGAAGTAAGCTTTCAGGCACTGGGAAGGTTGGATGAAAACCAGAAGAAACCAACCCAGCCTCAGCACTTTTTTGGTCGGTAGAATCATCATCATTTCCATAGGAAAAGGCAACAGCATGGTAGGCACCATCATTTGCTGCTTCTGCATTGTTATCTGATTCTGTTCAAAGAAAAATATTAAGAATAATGGTAGCAAAACATAATTTAAGCTTTCAACACCATTAAATTGGTATGGCACTTGAGGGATGAAAGATACATATTACCATCAACTAAAGATGTCACACAGAAATAAACAGACAATGCCAGAACTAGGTTATGATCTTCTTACTTGTCTGTTGGGAGATGCATCACTTGTAAACTAGAAATCAATCCTGCAAACTTGGAACATTATTACAGAAAAGAAAATAGAATACATTATACATATTGCTGGGATAAACCAACAAGGCAAGTGCCTGTGGCTTGACACAACTTTCAGCTAATGCGAGAAATAACTGCTTAGAGTGTATATGGGCCAACTCGAAATGTTTTGGCCATATAGCTCCATATTGGGTTGTAATGGCTGAACAAGCACAAGTTGGAATAACTGCAATACAGCTGCAACACAGCAGTTACAGCTGCAAGAAGACCATTATGACCATGACATTATAGTAACCGTCCTGCAACAGCTTGGTGAAAATGCTCATCCATATACAAGAGATGATTCCCGATGAGGATTGCAACAACCATTAAAAATACATGGCCTAGGTGCTTCCTCTAAGGTGTCTCAATCCCCAAATAGAAGATAATCAATTATATTGAGATATCAAGGAGAAGGCATTACTTATAAGCTTAGACCTTAAAATACTTGAAACTCCCTAACCCAGTCATCTAATTTTTATATACCCTTCATTATATTCAAAAGCCAACACATGTATTGCACAAGATTGAAATTTAACTAGTTTCTCACGCACAAACGGGGTATAAAAGAGAGACCTAATGCAATTTTGTAAGTTGCCATAGGGAAAATGTAGGATTGATTCTTATTTCTTAATACTAATTGAGGACATTCAAGAATTGGAACATTAACTTTTCTTGTCTTTTGATGGGAAAAAAAAATTGTTTCTACAAAGATTTAAGGACATTCAAGAATCAAGACTTCCAAGTATGACAATAACACCTCTCGGAATCCAAGTACGGCGTACTTAGTACAAAACAACAGTGGAACTAATGATGACTTTTCACTCCTTAGATAACCTCTCTAGCTAGGAATTCTAATTCATCAACCATCAGCTGCCAACCATCATTTCCAGAAAGAAACCTTCAGAAATCATGTAACATAAGCGAACACTTCCACAGAAAATCAACCAAAATAAAACCTCTGCAAAATCCAATCCGTAAGCTACAAAGAACAGATAGATGAAGGTGATACCTTGCTCATCAGACGGTGGGGGTAGATCCAGATATCTTTCATAATCAAGCTCCGATTCATCGGGCTGACCAGAAAGAGGAGGAGACGAAGCGTGACGTCTCCGGCGCGGTGGGGGAGGGGCATGAAGGAGGTGGCGGACGTCATAGCGGTCGATGAGGAGAGAGTTCCAATCCACGAGTGCGTCGTTGGAATTGACAAAGGCCGCATTCGTGTCGTCATCGAAGAACAGTGCGTGACGACCTACCACCTCAAGATCCATCATCAGTTTCGCTTGTGTCGATGGATTGGAATTTGAAACCCTAACCCTAGATTTTTGACGTGTTGGCTTCGCGAAACCCTAGTGAGAGAGAGATAATGTCCGTCTTTTGTTGTGCCGGTTGAGTTCCTTTCTTCGGCTGGCTCGACGAGGCCTTTTCTTATTGGGCCAACCTAAGATACGAGCCCAAAGCCCAGTCTGAAGGCACCACCACGCGAGATCCTCCTTCTCGCCGAAGAGGCCAAAACTCCGTTTTTTTTTTGTTTTTTTTTTTAAATCTTTTTTTCTTCTTTTACTTAATGATAAGTATATGAAAACTTGATTAATCCGATCTATAGTAATAAGACCTAATTAAGAAATTAACTCATTTAATATATATATTTTTATTTTTAAGAGATTAAAAGAATTTAAAATACTGTCATTAAATTTACAGATTACAAATAAAAGAAGACAGCTTTTCACTTTCAATGAGATCAATAACTCTACCCTCTTTTGAAATGGGACCCCAACTAAGAATGATCACCATTAAGTTAAAATCAAAATAATCATTTTCTTTGAATCACTTTTTATGGTTTATTTGATTTTCGATTTTGGTTTTGGATAAAATTGAAATTTAATTTGATTGGTATTCGAATTTGAATTTTGTATATCACAAAAACAAATACTCAAAAAGATCCAACCCAACTCTAATCTTGCTAATTTATTTTATGTTGGTGGTTTATAAAAAAAAAAAGGAAACTCTAATCTTGGTAATTTATTTTTATTTTATTTTTTTAATTATTTCAATTAAAAGAAAAATTTTAGTAAAAAATATAAACCTTTTGAAGTAAAGATATTTCTACATGAAAAATTAACCAAAGTTCCAATTATAATCATAATTTTCGTACTAGAAATCCCACAAAAATACAATTAAATTTATTCTCAACTTTTTGTTTCTCGCAACATAGTGATTTAAGAGTGATATTTCAGATTTAAAATTGATTTGAATATAATGGACAGAATAGAAATATTAATAAATTAACATGTATAGTTCAAATCGGATCAATTAACACTAAGTATCTGTACCAATGTTAATTGGCTCAACTAGAATGGAGTTGAATTCTCTTAATCATGATCGTTAGTTCTACTCCCCATGAATAAGAAAAAAATCACGTTGGGTGACCTCTCCCGAAAAGGGTCCGGTCGATTCAGATTAATCGGGACGAAACTCTAGATACCAAATAGGAAACCAAAAAAAAAAAAAAAAAAACCAATTACATGTGTTAAACTTATCAAAAATTCCAAGAGTTCAATTCAATTTCTCTGGCTATAATAGAGTATAAATAGATATTATAAAAATAATTATTAATTTCATGTCTCCAGTGACCCTTCACTAAGTTGATATAATTCAAATCAAAACAACATTAATGTGATATTTTAAAAATAATGATTGATTTCATGTCTGTAGTACCAATCACCGCAATTAAATTCAGCCTTAATTCATTTTTTTTATATTATGGATTTGTATAATGTGAATTTTTAAATTGTTTTACAAATCTAATAGCTTTGAACTGTCTAGAAATTAACTTTTAAACAACTTTAATGATCCACCTCAAAAACTATTAGGGTGCGTAAAGCATAATGTGTCTGGGTACGTGAAATAATTTATGTGCATAGAAATCACGACTAAATTATATTCTGATTAATCTTATCTGAATTACTGCTGGGTGTTTAAAAATATTTTTTTCATTCCCGATTCTCGAACTTGAGTCGGTTAAGAGATTTAATGTCCCTCCCACTAGACACAAATTATTAGTCGGTAGAATTTATAATGTTTTACCAACCATAACACTAGTATAAGAGCCTCGATTTAAAATCTAACTAGAAATTTAATGGCAATTTTGTCCTTCCAAACCTTTACGAACCTAAAATCATTATGCTTAGCATATAAATGGATCGCAACGTACTTTGTACAAATGGAGGAGACCGTTCCGGTCGCTACAGTTTAATTAATAATACTTGATTTTCTCTGAAATCAATACTTCAGGTGACACTTAATTTCCTCTCCAATCAAAAGATATCCGAATCTCCCCTGTTCTTAAGTACCAAAAACAGCCAACCGTCACACTGAGGGTAACCATGCTCTCGCCAAGGAGGGAGAAGACACCAAAAATGCCTGCTAGGACTCTCAGGCGCCATGGTGACATCAAATATCCCAGACCTCAAACCATTTTTCTCATGCTTCGAAGGTAGAGAAATGATCATAGACGCATAATAAAGCAGAAAATGAAGCCGGGATGATCAAAAAAGTGCATTTGCTATCTCCGAGAGTTCCTATTTGAATTGGTCGTTAAAAAATGGCCAGGTCTCATGGTGCTTTCCAAACTTAAATACACATCTTTTATCTTTCCATTATTCCATGAGACAGCTAGATAGCACGTTCTCATTTCGACACTATTGAAGTGTACTCTGCTCAGGTGTAACTACCTAAGTGAAAATGCAGAAACATGCAAATGATGGCAGAGGAACTCACCCTGTAACTTGATAATATCAAGTTGCAAGCTTCTGGCGCCATGTTAGCCCTTGTGGTCTTCGTGACAGTGAACAGTCCATAAAGTGAAGCCTTGAAAAAAACGATGAAAAAGTCATAAGCAATAATTACCTGGGATTGCTCCTGGTGGATGACATTGATCAGGTTCTGAAGAATATCATTCGACAGCAATTCAAGCTCTTGGCAGTCAAAAAATAATATGCTATTCAAGTATACCAGGACACATCAAAAATAGAATAAAAAAGGATAAATGAAACTGATAAAGCATCTCAATGGTTGTGTGGGCATTGAGGTGCAAAGGCGTGATTTTGAAAACTCAATAGTCGATACTGACATAGAAAAACAAATATCTCCTAGGAAAATGTGGTTATAAAATTAATTAATACACAAACAAAGAAAGAGCCTTTAGGGGAAAAGAAAAAGAAAAAAAAAGTGGTCTTTCATCAAATTAAAAATATGTTTGATGGAGAACGAAAGAAAACAGCTTACGTTTGTCTATGAAGCATGCCGTCCATTAAAGCTGCAAAGGCCAAAACTCCTGTATAGCATGTCAGAAAACCCTTCAAAATCCTGTAGAAAGATTTCTATTCTCCAGCGTGCATGTGTTGTGTTCTGAAACCAACTACAATTATCTTTATTGTTTTGAATTTAACTTTACTAAAGCAAAACTATTTGTATTAACTTTCTGGGCAATGTGCTCGAGTACATGTAGACAGATATAATTTGGTAACATACATAATACCATGCTGTCCTGCAACCTTTGATGTCCCCCCCCCCCCAAAAAAAAAAGTTCTAATTTATTTTTTAGTTCAGGGTTCTAATGCATTCTCAGGCATATTGATTTCACTATAATATGTTAATTATAACACGAATATATAAAAATATACTAACTTGTTACCGCAAAAATTTTGAAATATTAAAATTTGTTGTTTGTTGTGCATGTTATAAACACCATGTCCATTTAACTTATAGTAACACTTGTAGGGAAAATTCTTCAATAAAATCCACAATTATACATAAAAGCATAATTAAAAAAAATATATATATATAGTGTTAGCAGATTCTCGTCCAAAGCACATAAGCAACTAAATAAAAATGCAGAAGCAGCAGATTTGAAGGGATATGCATACACACTATGTTCAAATGGTCGCATCAATTGATGAGATCTATTTGAATGCAGAAGCCAGACCAAAGGGAGAGTTCTAAAGGATGCTCAAATGAGAAACTGAACGTTTTAAAATGTAAACTGATATAGCAACAAAGAAAAAAATAAAACACGCCAAGTTCTCAAGGCTGCCTCTATTGCGAGGTTTGAAGAGATCAAACAATACCAGCCTCATCTTGCAAGTACAGAGGCTGTCCTGTCCTTGGTTTGAACTTCTGACATCACCTCAAAATAGCCGAAAAAAAGACTCCCCATTTCACATAGGTCACTTTAAAAGAAGGAGATTACCTCTGGGTGATTTCTATGGGATGGGAGCTTCTGTCCTGTCCTTGGTTTGAACTTCTGACATCACCTCATAATAGCCGAAAAAAAGACTCCCCATTTCACATAGGCCACTTTAAAAGAAGGAGATTACCTCTGGGTGATTTCTACGGGATGGGAGCTTACTTTGAGATGGTGTTGCCAACAATAGGAAAAAAACACAAAATTCTCGCCCATAATCACTCAGAAAATCAACTTAAATTTTCTTACCAGGAATAGGAGCTAATCATAGATATCATGGCTTTTGGAATCCATGTGGACCCAGGATCAGGATTACCTTCAAAAGTGAGCAAGGAAAAATTTAGGCGACACTGGAACAAGAAAAAACAATCTTTGAGCTTGATTCAGTCTCGTAGTGTCCAGCACGCACCTGCACTTGGAATAGTCTTCAAAATGATAAATTCATATATTTTACCACACTGATCAAGACCTTGATTAGAAGGGCGCATTTGATTTGTCTACAGAAAGGCAATTTTGAGTCAAAAGCTCTACAAGGTTTCTAGACAGAACAAGCATCCCCTACATCCATTGCAACCTTCACACTGCACCCATAATTTGAAAAGGGCTTGATCTAGAAGTTTCTTTATTTCAACTCAGTTGAAAAGGAGTGAACATGTTGGGAAAGAGACAGCAGCAGCTCGGGTGGATGATGAGGTGGCAGAGGCTGAACAATTGGCTGATGAGGTGGAACCTAAAGGGTTGTTAGTCTGTCAACGCAGGGGCAAGAAGAATGAGAAGGCTGTTAGGCAGTAACAAACTTCCCTAGAGGAATCTAGAATAGTTATAGAAGGAAGGGACAAAATAGGAGGAAGCAGCGGGAATGGGGGAATGATTTTGTAATTGGGGTGTTTCTAGTTATGGAAAGGGCCAAGAGGCTCTGTAAAAATTGCTCTTCTGTAATCGACCCTTAATTTCCATGAAGGAATGCAATCTAATTCAGTTCAATTCTCTTTAAAGGTCTCCAATCTACTTCTATCTCTTCAAATCCAGAGCAGCATTCTAACACTGGTCCGACCTGCCGTGCATGGTGTAGGACGCCGACGACTCAACCACAACCAACAAATTTTTCTTTTTATTTTTTTAAAATTCCCGTTCAGCTTTGCATTGTCGACATTTCTCTCTTGGGTTCAAGCACGACGCCTAAAGCTTTTATTGAAAATTTAACTTCTCTCTCTCTCTCCCTCCCTCCCTCCCTCCCCCCTCTCTCTCTCCTCATTCTGATTCCATTTTCAGGTGAGTTGTTTGAGTTTTCTTCTTCTTCTTCTTCTTCTTCCGATCTCATCTTCTCTCAGCTCCGAATGGTTTTAATGGCGATTCATGATTCCATCTTGAGATTCAGCTGAGTAGTTCAAATGAGAATGCTATTTTTTTGGTTTCGCATTTTTTTTTTTTTTTTTTTTTATGAAATTTCTGTGATCGGCAGTTGTCTTTTTCTTTCTGTTAATTCTTTTATTCAATTCAGAAATAGATGAACTCTTTGGCTGATCAGATCTTCAATTTCTTAACCAATTTTCAAATTTCTAATTTATTTGCTTTTTTTTTTTAGAGTTTCTAAATAATTCTATTTCCATCTTCTGCATGCCTCAGATTTTCATGCAGGGCAAGAATGTATGCCTTTAGGTTTCAGCATCTGAGTAAAAGCTAAATGAAACTGAATTAGCATCACATGATTAACAAAACAAAGATATTAAGTCTAAAAGTTATAGCTCTCGGCATTCACCCTCCACCACCTTTCCAAAGTATCAAGGGAAGTTAACACGAACAAAAGAATAAAAAGAAACAAAAAGATAAAAGCATAGCTTCAGTTAGGCTAACCTGGAACCATAACCAATGGACCACATAATTTCCACAATATCAAGACAAGTCCCTCAACATCAGCAGATCGTTTGGTTCCTACAAAAGAACATAGCCAATTAAACTCATTGACAAAATGACAACTTGAATGATATAATATCAGAACAAAAGTTGCCCCCAACATTGAATAGAGGCAGGGAGGAAACCACAGTTTGACAAAAAATGAAACAAGAACACCTACTGTGGACTTATTTGACATATCATATGCCCCATCTTACCATAGTTAATAGCTTCTAGCATTCTCTCGCATAAGGCAACAATAAGATATTAATTTGAAAAAGAAAGACCATGTCTTTGCCAATTCATGGCAAGTTGAAAAGAATAAATTAATAAAAAACAAATACAGAAGATTACAAAAAGGGGGATAATGGGAGATGCAACCCATCCTCCCCACGTATTTGAAACTTACTCCTGGACAGAAACTGAAAACACTAGGATTGAAATAAGGGGGGGAAAAAAAAAAACTAAACAAAAAAAACTAAACAGCCTTCGTAATTGTATTGGCAAAGAAAACCAGTGGAAGGAGATAAAAGCTTAAGCCATTGTGAGTTTAAAAGAGACAAACCATCTAGAGTATCTGAACTCTGTAAACAGCTGAAAGCTGAATCAAGAAGTCTATATGAGTGCGAAACTAGACCACCTAATAAAGCAACCTGATACATAAAAGAAAGTATTACATACAGCTTAAGCCATTGTCTGTGGGGGAATTTAACTCTGCAGTCTCAAGATAAAGATTCAGCAGCTTTGCACTTGCTGAAACAGAAGGTATTGTAACTGCACTAACTGCCAAGCAAGATTTGACAAAACCAGTATTTTTTTCCCCCATCTCTCATGGCTTTAATTGCTAAATCATTGCTATAGGGGATAAGAGTTTCCTACGAACGACAAAATTTTCTCAAGAGTCTATAGTAGAAAACTCTGCAATTAAATAAAATGAGCTTTAAGAGTTTTTCATGGCTTGAGACAACCCCATTGGAGGCTTCTTTCTGCTCTAGACTTGAAATTTAAGAACCCCTTTCTGCCCTGTACTCTGAAATTTAAAATTCCTATCATATCATTAAGAGATGGCTGTGGAAGAAAGACATCTTCAACAATATTGGGTATCAAAAAAATATGTAGCTTTTTTTTTTCCTTTAAATCTTGCAACCACCTGTTTGCCTTTTTGGCAGCCTTGTTTAATTTCATCTTTCATTTTGGCTAGAAAAAGTAGCAAATACAATAAACACTAGAAGAAAATTTCTGTTCAACCATTGTCCGCTGCCTCAGTTTATCCTAAAACAATGATAGCTAAGGGACCAATAAGAAAGAAACTAGCAAATACATACATACCTTAATTTCGTTTGTAGTACCAAAAGCTCCACGGCAATCGACTAAGAATGTTAAATGCTGTTCCACCTCAGGGCCATAGTCGCCCTACGATCAAGAGTGGTGAAAAATATCAGACAAAATACAGTCTGCACAAAGATCTATCAACGAAAACAGAAATATATAGCAAAGAAGTTACCATCTGAACAAACCGAGAAATTAGGCGTGTTTGCTGTTGAAAGTATCTTTAACTTTTGGAAACTCAATTCCATCATGAGGAGATTGAAAAATCTGAAAAAGAAACTGTATGGCTGTTGGGTTGCAAATATAATTTTAGCCCAATGTAAACACAGATAACATGGTGTCTCTGACATCCCAAAAGGTCAAAACCGAAGGAAGGCAATAAAAATGTACATTTGTTGTGATTTTTACATTGACAAGGAAACAGGAGAGAAAATGATGACAATGTAGAAAGATAATTTCCCTTGACTATATCTTCGTCCTCCAGGAGCTATGACATTTTTTCATAACATCCAAATCTAAAGCTTCTCAAAGCAAGCAGTTCAGATCTTGATTGCTACCAACGTCGAGGCATGGAAGCATAGATGATTCCAATCCAAAAGCAGTGAAAGCATCTCAAGTAGAACAAAGAAAGACAAGCCACACTGAATATCAAACAAAGAGGTTTTAGCAAGGGTGTCATATTTGCTAAGAATACAAGAAAAAATGAAGATCAGAACAACGACCCAATATCCAAATTTAATTGACATCAAGGACAGAAATTTTCCACAGAGAGCATCAAATTCAGTCTCCACACCCAAGATTTTACCAATGTATATTGAAACCATCAAGATAGCTGATTGTGCTTCAGCGCTCAAACATACATAGGTGAGACCTGAACAATGAATCAACTATTTATGACAGTTTTATAAGTTCCAAGTCCTGGAATTGATTCATAAGTTGTGGTCCACTCCCTCTACAATGATTCAACAACACTCCCTTACAATGAATCACAAAGGCGAGGCTCAAACAATGGACCAAGAAGAGATGGTAATCTTGAAAGAAAACAATGGCTAAGATCTGAAAAGAATTCAAATAAAAATCCGACAGAGAGAAGTAAACCTTGTCGCCATGCTAAGGATGTTCATATTGACAACACCCTGTGAGCTTGCATCCAGCATATATAAGACCTCCAGGATTTGGTTCTACAATAATTAGTATAAAATCATGCTGTTAGTCAGACATTCGGAAAAGGGGAAATGCAAATAGATTATACTAAGTTATTAATGCATTGATATGTTACACGGTATAAAGTGTGCTGTGAGGTAGAAAATAAAGACAGCCATAAAGCTAAAAGGGAGGTTCAATGGAAAGCTTACCAGTGCAAGTAAGTTCTCAAAATTGTTAAAATGAGAAAGAAGCTTCATTAAAATGGATTGCAAACGTGCTGATTCATTTTCCCCGGCAGCTTTCTCACCTGATCTTTTCAAAATATCATCCAACCTTTGAGATAACTATCCTGATCAAATAGATTTAGAAAGAAAGTATAACACACAAAAGACCAATATCAGATGCGACTACGGTAGAAAAAAATTGACACCAACCCATTTCCAATATAATTGTAGTATGATTCAACTAACAGGAGAAAATTGCTTAGGTATTAATATTGTTGAAGACCAAGGAAGAGGGTTAATTTTTTAATTTTAAAATGCACCGAGATTAATCCAGTGGTGCTGAACAAATTTAACAAATTATTTGAACAACCCAGGACCAAGTGAAAAGCATGTACTTAAACTAAATGAAAATACTAAGCGAGTTTCAGTCATAGTAAACACAATTGATTGAGCTTGAAAGAAAAACGTTGAACTATACATATTAGAAGAAAAGTTCCAGAAAACCGGACCCCCTTTTTTGAGTTTTGTACCAAAATAACCTTTTTTTTTTTTAATTTTAAAAAAGATTTTTTCGCGAATGAAATTCGTGAAATGACCCTCATATGTCACAGGTTGAACCTGCGACAAATCATATGTTGCAGGTTCAACCTGCGACATGTTTGCTAGCCCTAAAACCTATCTCCTTTCCTTATATATTCATCCCTTAAATACATCAATTTTAATAACCTGCATTCGAACAATTCAAACTCCAATTTTAAACAGTATAATAACATTCTCATACCCCAACTACAGCAATAATCAAACTCCAAAATCAGAACGAAATATCATCTCCACATCCAAAAAAGAAATAATATTCTCAGACCAAATGACACCAATTGTCATAAACCAAACAAACAATATATAAAACTCTACATTTCTAAAGTACGAAAAAAATAACAGAAGAATAAATCAACTATAACAACCTATATTAATAAAACCAATATTCAATAAAACATATTTTTTATTAATGAACAAAATATACGAAGTACTTAATACATATGAAAATCTAACGATGTCGTCTTCTCCTAATATAATGTCTAACACCTAAATTTGGTCTAACATCTCTACTCTTATCATGAGATAGTAAACCCTGATCGTCTATCTGTGTGAACTGGGAGGGACCTCCATCGTCGTACTGGGCATCTGAAAAAACTGGAGGAGACACACCCTCATCTATGTGAATACCGAGACGAGCTCCCCTCTGTGAAGCCCCGGGAGTAAAAAACTGAGGGAAATCAAACTCAGGTGTGTAGAAAGACGAAGTCTCTATATACCCGCTTGAAGGTCTCGCGACGTCCTCTGAATGTTGAAAAAACTCTGCATACCCGCTCGAAAACCCCGCGACGTCCTCTGGATGCTGAGATGGTGCCGGCGATGCATGTTGTGCTGCTCTTGTAGGATGTGGTCTCGCTCGGCGTCGTCCACGCCCTCGGCTCTCATCAGCTCCCTCGTGACCGTGCGTAGCCGGTCTCAGTCTCAAAAGATATGCCATATCCGCTGTCAAGACTGAGATGACTGAATCCGCAAGTCCATGTACGTTGGCGCCCTCGGAGTCTCGAATCTGGTGTAAAACATTTCACTACAAAAAAGTATATATAATAGTTAAATTATGAAATGTAAAGTATTGATACAAATGAAAAAAAAAAAAGATGATGTACAATTACCATATATCCCAAAGAAGCTTCTCGTCGGCCAATAAATCGACGTCTAATGCTACGATACCACTCAAAGTAGCTCTGGTCCACAGCTGGTCCGAAAGAGGTGTCTAGTAACACTAAATGATTTAGTCGGTGAGTCCAAATATTTACGTAGCGAAAATACTCAACCGACCAATCAGTCACCTGTACACCACGTGTAGAAGTGTCGTGGAGTCGATTCTCAGTGTCACAGTGAGTAGGTATAGATTGAAGTCCCCCGAACTGACGAATCACTCTATTTGGAAAGTGCCACTCTGCGACACTAAAACAGATCAGAGGTACGCGGACATACCAAATATACTTCCCTGCCTGACAATAGTCAGGAAGAGAAGACAATACGTGCTCGGTGTATGGCATCCAAACGACCTGATTCGAAGCCTGTCTATCAAACGCCTCTCTATACACTCCAACCACGTGCGTAAGAAGGCTAGTCACATCAAAATCTGCATGCCAACGTAATGCTAGTGGACCATCCCCGTGAACGTCTAAAGATCGTCTAATCGGAGCTATGTATGGGAACCTCTCCCATGCCCAAATCTGTAAAAGTATAATAGCTTCCCCTATCTCATGCGAGTCTCTGTGTGTAGCTATACAAAACTGTCTATATAAGTAAACTAGACACGCAGAACCCCAACTACACTCACCAGTCAAAACTAAATCATCTAAAAGTAACAAGTACTGTAAATATACGCAATATCCTGAATTATCACTAAACAAGACACCCCCAATAAGTAATAAAATATATGCTCGTGTCTAACATGTAATATAAACAATATCTGCATCATGGGGCAAGTCACTAAAAACCTCGGCTAGCCAAATCATACTCAAACTGTGCCCTCTAAAGATCTCATGTGGAGGTCTCACACCTAACAATTTCTCACACTCATCACCTCATCTAACCATCGTCGTCCTAGCTAGTACGGGACTCCCATCTACACGTAAACCTAGGAGTACCTCAACGTCCTGTAGGGTGATGGTCAACTCACCGTGGGGCATATGAAATGTATGCGTCTCATGCCTCCATCGCTCAACTAGGGCTGTAATGAGATGTCAATCGAACTGAATAAATCGCAATCGAGCAACACCTAGAAAACCCGACTGCTGAAAAAGAGGACGGACTTGCTCATCGTCATGAACATGGTCCCAACATCATAACGATGCCTCGCGTCTATGACAAACGAGCCATCTCTGGTCATCTCCATCCCAAACGCTGGAAGAGCGGTGCCCTCGCTGTAAGTGTAAAACAGTGTGATTTGAAGGTCCGGGATCCATCTGCAAAAGAAAGAAGAAAAAACATATTAATACTTAAAACAAAAAAGATATTAACATAATATATTTCACATTAACACGAATGCATTAACACAAAATATTTCACATGAAATGTATTAGTACAAAGAACAAACTTTGCATCTATAAGAAATGTTTTCACAAAATACATCAACACTTAATACAAACACATTAATACTTAAAACATCAACACTTAGTACATTTATTATTATACAAATGCAATCAAACATTTGGATTTGTTTGGGTTGGACAATTTCGTCGATTGTGCCCCTGTCTGGCACAAAATCCACATTTCATTTGTCTCGCACATCGCCTTCTATTATGATCCTCTGCACTACAGTAATTTTTTACAAGTTTGATTTTGTGGTGTGTGTTGAAATTACTGACCACATGACGCATACAAAACCGCCACATAACATTCGGAGGTGACCACCCAAATTCGGGACGAGCAACTATTGCCCTTATCCCTTCATGTCGATCTGAAATTAAACAAATCGGACCCTCCCTATCTCTAACAACATAGTGTCACACAGCTCAAAAACCACAACCAAGAAGCAAGCGACTCCCCATCAACCAACCCAAAGGCAAGTGGGACAATATGATTCGCGCCGTCCATGCTGCATGCAATCAACAACTTATATTTGTATTTTCCGCACAGATAAGTCCCATCTATACTTATCAATGGCCTACAACTTATAATAGCCATAATACTAGGCCCGAATGCCCAAAACACACCTTGAAAAACAGACTCACCATTTGCATTTGGTGGACTCAATTTCCAACTTACTTCTGTTCTTAGATTTTTTTGAACTATTGCATCCAACAGTCGAGACAGTTGTTTATAGGAATCATCCCAATCCCTAGATACCATCTTTATAGCCCTTCTTTTTGTTGCCTAAACTCTTCTACGCGAAACTGCATAAGTGGTTTTCTCACTCAAAACAGTTCAGAGGAAAGTAACTTAACACTAGGATCCTCCCTCACATAATTAAGGAAATGACGAGCCATCAAATTTGAATCCAGTTGCCTATGATCTTGCATTAACCTGGCATTGACACATGTGTGTGGTCCCTCAACAACGGTAATGACAAAGTCATCAATATGTCTTGTTCTACGCGCACGCAACCTCTACTTGTAACCTTCATCCCTTTGCGAACAATTGCTGTCCAAAGTGTTGTACTTAATTTCCCAACCCGAAATTGATAATAGTGCTCCACATGATGTATTTTGACAGCATAAATAAGCTGACTTTTGGACTCAAATCTCATTCCTTTCTTCAGTTCATCACTAAAACTCAAACTATCGCGTGTCAATCTACAATCTTGCTCAAAAGTTACATATCTATCACCTTCGGGTGCAGTCGTCATGAAGGGAATTGAATCATCTATTTGGCCATAAGTATATCCCCTACGGCTACTGCCACTACTAGAACCACCACCACTACCATGGGTTGAGAAGGGTCCGATTATTAATTCATTTGCATCACCACCAATACCATAATCACTACCAACTTCTGCATCATATTCTTCATCATCATCACCCTCTTCTTCTGCCTCTTCTTCGGTCTCTTCTTCCGCCTCTTTTTCATCATCAACATCATTATCCACTTTTACGAGAGCAAGATTCACTATTTTTGATACGTAGATAGTCATCCGTATATTCGGATATTCCACTATCATATGATTTGATGTACAATTCGAGATTGGTTCACTCTCCCATCTTCATTGCAAATTCCTTTAAATTTAAAACATTATCATCATCGGTGACCGGAACCAATTCAAACCGTAGATAACCATGTTGCATGTATGAGACGGGACATCTATGATAAATCTCCACATGTTGTGTCATACTATTTATCGGAACACCCTTACATATTAAAATCACCAACTCATCAAAATTTACATTCTTTTTCACTCTAATCAATTTTGTAGAACCGCGGTTATAACATACTCCATTTTCACCCGTTACGATTTCACCATTACTATAGCACAACAATCTCACCATATCCGTCATTTTTTCTAAACATAAAAAAAAAATTAAACCAATTAATCACAAATCTAAATATATATTTATACCTATTGGACATACATTCAACATGCAACCAACATTGCGACAATTGAAAAAAAAAATGACATTACTATTTATTAAATTTCTAAACATACCCTAAATTTGGATTCAATATTCAACAAACCCTAAAATCTTAAATTTATAATTATAACAATTCAATAAACATTTAACGAATATACTTAATTTATATCAATTTAAATTAATTAAACACTGAACCATTAATCAATTCAATAATAATATCCTAAAACCCTAAATTTACATCCTAAATATTAAATTTATATTAAACATTCAAACCCTAAAACCTAAATCAATTGAAATAAATTCAATAAATATTCAAAATTTATATCAATCCAAATCAATTAAATATTAAACAATAAATCAATTCAATAATACCAATCTAAACCCTAAACTCCTAAATTTACACTAAACATTCAAACCATAAAACTTAAATCAATTAGGGTAATTTTTAACCAATATATACAATGAGCAATACAAACAAATATAAACATATATCAAATTAAATTTCAATTGAACCAATTAACAATGTATATACATTAAAATTTCAGATTTCTGTGAGAACTTACCATAAAAATTCAGGTGAATAATGAATGCTCTTCTTTCTTTCACACGGATGGTTGCTGTACTACAGAAGTGCCCTAGGATTTGTCGCAGGCAGAAGGGAGATCGCTGTGCATTAGGGTTCGTGGGTTCGCAGCAAGTCGCAGGAGAGGAAGAGAGGAGAGGAGAAAGAAAGAGAGAAGAGGGAAGAAAGGGGTTAGGGTTAGGGTTTTAAACGTATATATCGCAGGTTGAAACTGTGACAAATATATGTCGCAGGTTCAACCTGTGACATATAAGGGTCATTTCGCGAATTTCATTCACAAAAGAGCCTTTTTAATTTTTTTTTTTTAAAAAAAAGGGTTATTTTGGTATAAGTCTCCCCCCTTTTCTATCCTAGGGACTAGATGGCAAAATTGTCTACAGAAAGGCAATTCTGAGGCAAAAGCTCTACAAGGTATCTAGACAGAACAAGCATCCCCTACATCCATTGAAACCTTCATACTACACCTTTAATTTAGAAAGGGCTAACTGGAAATTTCCTTATTTCAACTCAGTTGAAATGAAGTGAAAACCAAAATTAGTTTACTATTGTGTGTATCCTTTAGACTGATTTAGAGTCTGGAAGCAGTTATCATCAAAATAGGTTGCTAAAATAAAGATTTAGTAGCTAAAGGAAATTTGTGACAAAAATTTCCGCCTTTGAAAACTTGCTCACTAAAAATTAGCGACAGAAAAAATCCATCGCTCATATTTCTGACGGATTAACGACATAAGAATCTGTCGCTATACAAATCTGTCGCTATACAAATCTGTCGTTAATCCGTCGATAATTTTACAACTCATGTCGACATATCAACGATGGATTAATGACGAATTTTTCTGTTGTTAAAAAGATCCGTTGTTAATCCATAGCTGATAAGTCGACGTGAGTTGTGAAGTTTTTGACGGATTAGCGACGAATATTTTCAACGAGGAAAAAATCATTTGTTAATCTGTCACTGATATGTTAACATGAGTTATGAAATTACAGACGGATTTGTATAGCAACGGATTATTTCATCGCTAATTTTTTCCTGATTGCAGGTATGAGCACTCAATTTAGCGACATATGAGCGACAGATTTTTCAGTGATGAATTTTTTATTCACTAATCCATTGATGATTGTAGACATGAGTGTTATTTTAACGACGGATTAGAGACGGATATTTTCAGTGACAAAAAAATTTGTCGCTAATCTGTCCCTAAATGCAACTTTCCTGCACCATGACATTTCATTTAATTCGATCAACTTCTTAACTTGTAATTGACTTATCTGTTGGCATCCTCTTGATGCGAATGATGAGTACTAAACCACCAATCGTATATCCTGATCAATGGTATGCTCTTGTTGGTAAGCTTACTTAGCCATTAGGCGTGGGGCGCTTTTGCTTCTATACTCATTGGATTGCTTACAACTAAGAGAGTTGGTGGTGTTTACTCGAGCAGGGGTTTTCCTTATAGTAACCGTATATTTGTTTGAGAGAATAACCTATATTTGTCCAATCAGGGAGATAAGTCCCAAATGACAGACTTCGTTCAATAGGATTGAGCGATGTTTTCTTATTTGGGGAGATAAATCCCTAAGGATAGATTCTATTTGGGAGGATTGGGTGATGCTTGCTTGTTCGATGAGGTAAATCCCCAACAATAGATTCCATACGGGAGGATTGGCGATATTTGCTCATTCGATGAGATAAATGTCTAATGATAGGCTCCATTTGGGAGGACTCAGTTGCTCGATAGAGAGTTCAAATAATAAGATGGGTCGTGTCTACCCGACTGGGAGTTACATTCCTTATTTGTGAGACACTTTGAGAAACACAAGTACAAAAATGGATCGGTTGGCTGGTAGGGTAGTGTATTGAGAGAGGTGATTGTGAAGGTCTTACTTGATTGTTCGATTGGGCACTGGGCATAAGATGTTCCCCTAGGAGAGTGTCGATCATCACTGATGATAGATGCGTGGGCTCTCAGAATTCCAAGTTCGGGGAATAGTCGAGCTATTTAGGTGGTCAAGGCGGTATACGTCTGGGCAGACTTCTAAGCATATTCTGTAAGGCCCTTTCCAGTTAGATGCTAGCTTGCCCCTGGTTGAGGTTGTCCAATAGCTTCTAACTTCCTGAGTACCAGCTTACCTGGATTGAAGTTTCTGGTTATGATATACCTATTGTAATACCTTATCGTTTGTTGTGGGTAGGTTGCCATTCGGAAAGATATGTTTTCCCTTAACTCAGGGAGTAGGTCCAGTTGTTCATGTAGTATTGCCCTTGTTTGTATAGATTCACCCACAGTAAATGAATGCCAATCTCCATTGGTATCACTGCCTTGCAATCATACGTGAAGCTAAACATCGTTTCTCCTGTTGGTTTTTAGGGCATTGTTTAATAGGCCCAAAGAATGCTATAGAGCTTGTCCACCCGGCAGCCTTTGACTTTGTCTAGTGTGGCTTTAAGCCCTTGGAGGATCGTTCAGTTGGTTACTTCCGTGAGACCATTGGTTTGTAAGTAGTCGACGGAATAAAGCGATGCTAAATCTCCAGTTTACTGCAGAAGTCTCAGAAGCTTCTGTTGTTGAATTGCTTGTCACTATCAATGATCAGGACGTGAAGCACACCGAACTTGGTGATGATGGATGTCCACATGAAATGCTGCATCTTGTTGGTAGCAATTTGGGCAAGTGGTTTGACTTCTGCTCATTTATGTAATAGTCAATGGCCACGACTAGAAACTTTTGTTGTCCTGTAGCTGGGGGAACGACCCTAAGATGTCCATCACCCCTTGAGCAAATAGCAACGAGCTAGATATTGGGCAGAGCTTGGTAGAGATCTACCATGGTATCGACAAGAAAGATTAACACTTGTCCCATCTTTTGATATAGTCATCTACATCAATCTTCATGGTAGGCCAATAATATCCCTATCCGAGAGCTTTGTTCACCAGGCATCTAAATGGTTGTCACATATCCTTTCATGGATTTCTCAAAGTATATAATCCCCTTCCTTGGATGTCAAGCACTTCGTATATGTATGAGTGTAAGACTTCTTATAGAGATTTTCATTGATGATAGCATAGTAGATGGCCTTGCATCTTAGCTTTACAGCTTCAAAGGGCAAGCTCGGTAAGTGTTTATGCTTCAGATAGGCGTCTATATGGTTTTTCAACTTAGTGAATTGTTCGTTAATAGGATCTGCTCGGGTTCTTTGATGCTTGGTTACAGTAGGCTTTCTATGTAAACCATTCAACTAGTTGCTATCGAATCTGAGCAGGCCAACATTAAAAGTGTATCAACTCATGCATTCTCTGATTGAGGGATTTGTTGAGCTTGTCCATTGCTTTGCATATCTTAGTTCGGTACTTTGCCATCGTTGGCTCTTTAGTCTTGTTGACCCCTTTGATCTACTTAATAATCAACTATCTATCAGTGAAGACCCATACATTTTGGGCCCCTAATGATGCTGTGACCCACAACCCAATCAGAAGAGCCTCATATTCAGCGTGATTGTCTATCTCTCGAAAGTCCAAATGGAGAGCATATTTGGTTTTGAAATTGTGTGGTCCTACTAGAATATGTTCGACTCTACTTCCAGAGGAGTTATATGACCCATCCATGTGAAGTGTCCACTCAGGTTACATATGTTCTTCTTGGTCACCAACAGGGGCTTGTTCGATGGGCGTTGGGAGTGTGCACTCGAAGATAAAATCTATAAGAGCTTGGCCTTTGATAGTTGGCCTTAGCTGGTATTCAACGCCGAATTCGCCCAACTGATAATAAACAGATAAATGCAATATGCCATTAAAACTTTTTCCAGTAAAATAAAATAAAATAAAATAATAATAATAATAATAATAATAATAATAATAATAATACATTTCTGATAAATATAAAGCATTAATTTTTACACCAACAAAAAAAAAAATTGGACATGTTTATATTAAATCATATAAACCAAAGGGAGAGACTACAGCATTAACACCGATTCTTGCATAAGAGATCTCTGATCTTCAGAATAAAATCCGTATGCAAGTTTCCTCTATGAAAGCAATTGTGCTCAAGCACAAACTTCTTGGGGACCTCCCCAACCAGGTAAATGAATGTACATGAGCGTAGCACAAGATTTCAATGTATCTCCACCTAATTATACCAGTCAAGAAATAGGACTGAAAATGTAAGTACAAATAGGAAAAGGAGAAGAAAAGTTCTGCCGCTGCTGTTCCTTTGGATGGCTTGGGACAGTTCTTTGTTACCCAATTCTACATTCTTTGTTGCCTCAACAGCCTGCCGCCACAGGTATAAAACCAAAAAAGGTGTAAAAATTGAAGGAAATTACGGTTTACAGAATGTTTCTAAATCATTGAATAAGAGAAAACAGACCGATGGCATTGAAAAACGTTGCATGCGAGTCTTTACCTGTTCATACAAGTGCTCTATTTGTTGTGCTTGCTGCAAGACATGGGTGGACATGAGGTGATTCAAAGCTGACATCTCCACCATCTTTGTTTCAGTTTCTTGAACAGCTTCCAGAAGCCCAGTCAACTCTACCTGCTCAATATTAAACAACTTTGATGTACGGACCAAAAATGGTAAATGTACTTGGTACTAATTATGATGATGATTGTCCACATTGCACAAGCTCATTACCTGCAGAGCACGTGTTTCATCATCTAGAAGTTGCTGCTGCTGTAACCTCATTGGCTCAGGTTGAACTTCATCGTCCTCTCTCAACTCTGATCCAGACTTGGAATTTTCAAGTTTAGGTATCTCTGTGGTATTTGAGGCTGCAGCCCAGTTTGGTTTTCTTCTCTGCATCCTTCTGTTGATAGCATCTTGGAAGCGCAATGCTCTTAGTTTATCAAATTGTGATGTCACTGAATGAAGTTTCTCGCTCAAAATTAGAACCTGCAATATAAGACTTTTGAGTTAATGTAAAGTGCATGAGCACGGTGTTAAATGAAAAAGGTTTTGATCCACCCAACAACTAGAACCCGGATACATGACAGTATCATGCAATCACACAAAACTCCAAACCGATGGTGCCTTGAACAGATAACAAGCTTTAATGCTTCAAATAAAGAAGTGAAGAGACCAAAATCTATATATTAGGGTTAATTCAAGTAGAAAAATTCCATCAAATCTTGATTCTACTATAACAGGAATTTCCGATTTATTAAGGTCAATTCACAATACAAGGCCAATCAAGAAAAACTAATATTAGATTACTGGCTCAACAAGGAACCAAGCTTATCAGATTCTTCCAAAACTAGATCTTCGGTTAAATGGAAGTAACAAAATAGCAAGATGGCACAAGATCCTCCTATTCCCTGACATGAAATTGATCTTGGGCCAGAAGAGCTGTGTATGCTTCAATATACTATTATCTATAATAAGGCATATAAGCGCTCCTTTTGAATACTTGTAAGAGCTGCACAGCTTGCCCACTCCCCCAAAAAAAAGTAAATGAACAAATAAAAAAGAATACATATAAAAAAAAAATTTACACAACTGAGTAATTTATGTAAGACTAATCAACATAACTGGCTCAGAAAGTGAGACACCCTCGGAGTACTACCTGCTTCTTGATTTATTTGAGACAGGGAGGGAGGGAGAGAGAACAGCACACATATGCCTCAATATCCCCCCCAACCCGAATGTGCTATTTCTTGGATAATGATTGATTCACATAGTTTATAGTATGCAAATAATTCACTAGATTACATATACTCATCTATGCGCCGATAAAATGTGTGGGAAAATCTTTTATGATAGGAATTTGTTCCCTGTGGACAGGAAAAAAGAACTTGGTCATGCACATAATCATACATATAATCTCCCAAAAAGCTTCATCACACTTGCAAATGTGCTATCAACAAGGATGCTACCAAGGGCAGGGAAAATAAATAAATAAATAAAGTGTGATTAGACCACAATCCAATGATGAGAAAACCAACACTACTCACAAGCATTTTGAAAGCAAGCCACTTACCATACATTGGGAAAAATATGATCAAAACTTCTAGCATCAAGCTCAACAATCAGAATGGAAATTAGTGAATGCTTTTTATAAATGGTATCATAAGTAGGAACAGGTTAAAAAATAATAAACTTCAATAGAAAAGCTTGTGCTTGTACCACTCCATGTTTGTGTGCTACAGTATCAGCATTAGAACCATCACTTCTCATGCCTCGCCAGCCTTTTGAGTTGGCTTCTTCATCCGTTATACTATTCTTGAGAATGTCTATCTGGTCCTTGCATGCTTTAATAAATACAGTGACCTGCATAAAATTGCATCATTAGAATATACAAATAATCAAATATCTCAATCAAATAAGCTGATAAAGAATAACCTTCTAAATTCATGAATTTATACAAGGGATGTACAAGATTTAACAAGATTTGATGATTTATAGAAAACGACAATCAACAAAGGAACGTATTTGCATTAAAAAAATATTAATAAAAATTAATGAACACTTCTTCATTTTTCTCCCTGGCAAAGTACGGCTTCCACTTGTATTCAAACAATGTATTCATTTCTTTCTTAAGTAACTACTTGCCTCTGGATCCAAGTGTTGTGATCCTTTTCAAATGTACTTTTGAAACCACAATGAAGGCCAAATCATAAGATCCACTACCAACGGTTTACTAGTGCTGACCAGAAATCCTAAAATATAGGTAGTACTCTAAAACAAATAAAGGGCAAATATCAACACAAAGTTCAAGAAAATACTTCATGTTCAATGCTATCTCTCTCCTGCTCAGTTGTGCGGTGCATATCCACATAATCCTTTCTATGCTTCTTCAAAAAATTCTCCAGCTCCCCAATACTTTCAAGCTAACATAAGAAACCAAAGAAAATAGAGTTAGTCAAACAAGTGATAAGAAAAGTGGCTTAACTTTTCATATACCATTTCAAATGAACCACTGGATCTAGAATATTGGTGGTACAGCATCGCATACCGTCTTTAATGCAGCTTTGGTGAAAGGTGTCCTCTTCCGAGGCTTGTGAATGATAAAACATGATAGTATGGCAGCTATTTTAGCCTATAATCAAAGAACAATAAATAGAAATTAGGCCTACATAACTTCAAATGAGTTTGTACACCAAGAGAAGTAAAAAATCATGGCTCGTAATGTGTTCTACAAAATTAGTCATCTACCAATCCTCCAAGAATCAAATATCAACACCAGAATACACAGTCCAAAAATACTCACCGAACAAAGAAGTGGAAACAATTAACAGAAACTACGCCTGTATAACTTCAAACAGGCCAAAACCACCCATAATGCACACCAAGGGAAGTTGTGTTTCTAGCACAAAAGCATCAAAAGTACAATTGCTCGACTGTGTTAAACAAACCTAAGGGTCCCATCAATCCACCTAAACTTGAAATTAAACCCCAAGTGGGTATTTGTGATATTCAAACTTTGAACAACCTATCATTCTGGAAACCTCATTTCCAAAGTATGCAGAGATCATACAAAAATCAATGAAATGCAAAAACCTCATTGAGTCCAAGTGACACAGCAGTACGACGAACAGCATCTTTAAAATCCTCAGTTCGATCTCTGTATTTCGACATTCTCTGCACCCAAAGAGAAGGCAGAAGAAATAAAAAAAACTAACAACAAAACATTAATAAAGTGAAAAACTAAAGACAAATACATTACACCAACCTCAATCAGGGAGCAAAAGTAAGCCAAATAACAAACTAGTAGATGGTTAAACCCACAGTAATCGTATTTGCACAACTCGCGATTCGAATCGTACGATTCGATTGAACACCCAATCGATTCGGATAGATTAACTAAATCGCAAATATCATTAATTGTTCCGACTCGTGCTAACCGCACGATTCGACTGAATCTGTGGCCAAAGCAGATCTGCGATTGGAAGCAAAGGAGGTCAATGACACCGATCGGAGCAGAACATCTGAGTGCTGAAGTATGAACGCCGTCAAAGAGGGATATGAAGACGGAGCTGTTAATGTCGCCAATCGAGACGAGTCTCAAGCGTGGCCTCCCATTCTCACTTCTTTTCTTTTTATTCCCCCGTCCCCGGGGGAAAGAGACTTATTATTCCCCAATCAATTAAATGTTACATCATTAGAGATAAATATATAGATAAAATAACAACTATTGGATGATAAAAGTTTTTACTGAAATATCTTTTTGAGGATCTTGTATTTTCACCATTTCCAATTCCCAGTTTTCTAATAATAAGTTTTAAATTTTTAGGTTTTGATATACTTTCCACAATATTTTTTATATATCAAATTCTCTTTTTCTCTTGTAAAATATACAATGCTCTTAATTGCATATTATTTAAATATAATTGCAAAATTTCTAGAAAATATCTTCTTTTAAAAATAAGTGTTCTATGCGTCAATTTTTGGGGCGAATACCCATATGACCTGAAGGTATCCGGCCCAAACCATATCGGATTTAAGACTAACCAGAGACTGTGGCTCAACGAACAACACTCTCTTGGTGTTCACCGGCTAGATCTCTACTAGTTTGTTATTTGACTTACTTTTGCTCCCTAATTGAGGTTGGTGTAATGTATTTGTCTTTAGTCTGTCACTTTATTAATGTTTATGTTGTTAGTTTTTTTTATTTCTTCTGCCTTCTCTTTGGGTGCAGAGAATGTCGAGATACAGAGATCGAACTGAGGATTTTAAAGATGCTGTTCGCCGTACTGCCGTGTCACTTGGACTCAATGAGGTTTTCGCACTTCCTTGATTTTTGGATGATCTCTGCATACTTTGGAAATGAGGTTTCCAGAATGATAGGTTGTTCAAAGTTTGAATTTCACAAATAGCCAATTGGGGTTTAATTTCAAGTTTAGGTGGATTGATGGGACCCTAGTTTTGTTTAACACAGTCGAGCCATTGTACTTTTGATGCTTTTGTGCTAGAAACACAACTTCCCATGGTGTGCATTATGGGTGGTTTTGGCCTGTTTGAAGTTATACAGGCGTAGGTTCTGTTAATTGTTTTCACTTCTTTGTTCGGTGAGTATTTTTGGACTGTGGTATTCCGGTGTTAATATTTAATTCTTGGAGGATTGGTAGATGACTAATTTTGTAGAACACATTATGAGCCATGATTTTTGACTTCCCTTGGTGTACAAACTCATTTGAAGTTATGTAGGCCTAATTTCTATTTATTGTTCTGTGATTATAGGCTAAAATAGCTGCCATACTATCATGTTTTACCATTCACAAGCCTCGGCAGAGGACGCCTTTCACCAAAGCTGCATTAAAGACGGTATGCGGTGCTGTACCACCAATATTCTAGAGCCTGTGGTTCATTTGAAATGGTATATGAAAAGTTACGTCACTTTTCTTATCACTTGTTTGACTAACTCTATTTTCTTTGGTTTCTTATGTTAGCTATAAGTATTGGGGAGCTGGAGAATATTTTGAAGAAGCATAGAGAGGATTATGTGGATATGCACCGCACAACTGAGCAGGAGAGAGATAGCATTGAGCATGAAGTATTTTCTTGAACTTTGTGTTGATATTTACCCTTTATTTGTTTTAGAGTACTACCTATATTTTAGGATTTCTGGTCAGCACTAGTAAACCGTTGGTAGTGGATCTTATGATTTGGCCTTCATTGTGGTTTCAAAAGTACATTTGAAAAGGATCACAACACTTGGATCCAGAGGCAAGTAGTTACTTAAGAAAGAAATGAATACATTGTTTGAATACAAGTGGAAGCCGGACTTTGCCGGGGAGAAAAATGAAGAAGAAGTGTTCATTAATTTTTATTAATATTTTTTTAATGCAAATACGTTCCTTTGTTGATTGTCGTTTTCTATAAATCATCAAATCTTGTTAAATCTTGTACATCCCTTGCATAAATTCATGAATTTAGAAGGTTATTCTACATCAACTTATATGATTGAGATATTTGATTATATGTATATTCTAATGATGCAATTTTATGCAGGTCACTGTATTTATTAAAGCATGCAAGGACCAGATAGACATTCTCAAGAATAGTATAACCAATGAAGAAGCCAACTCAAAAGGCTGGCGAGGCATGAGAAGTGATGGTTCTAATGCTGATACTGTAGCACATAAACATGGAGTGGTACAAGCACAACCTTTTCTATTGAAGTTTATTATTTTTCAACCTGTTCCTACTTATGATACCATTTATAAAAAGCATTCACTAATTTCCATTCTGATTGTTGAGCTTGATGCTAGAAGTTTTGATCATATTTTTCCCAATGTATGGTAAGTGGCTTGCTTTCAAAATGCTTGTGAGTAGTGTTGGTTTTCTCATCATTGGATTATGGTCTAATCACACTTTATTTATTTATTTATTTTCCCTGCTCTTGGTAGCATCCTTGTTGATAGCACATTTGCAAGTGTGATGAAGCTTTTTGGGAGATTATATGTATGATTATGTGCATGACCAAGTTCTTTTTTCCTGTCCACAGGGAACAAATTCCAATCATAAAAGATTTTCCTACACATTTTAGCAGCACATAGATGAGTATATGTAATCTAGTGAATTATTTGCATACTATAAACTAGGTGAATCAATCAATTTCCCAGAAATAGCACATTCGGGTTGGGGGGATATTGAGGCATATGTGCGCTCTTCTCTCTCCCTCCCTCCCTGTCTCAAATAAATCAAGAAGCAGGTAGTACTATGAGGGTGTCTCACTTTCTGAGCCAGTTATAGGTATTCGAATGGAGAGAGACCTATTAAGCACCAAACTTGCTTAGTTCCCTAGTAAATAATCAATTACAATTTGATTTAATTGTGATATGGTCTTGCATCGCAAAGCTTCATTGTTGACTTGCCACTGCCACCATCATTTTGTTTCCGGTTAGAATTTCTTGTGACAATTCTGCCCCACCTTAAGACCTCTCACTTGTTTGCTTCTGTGAATAATTTCCACCCAACCCAGTGAAATTTGAGATTGTGTATATTTAAAAACAACTTCAATGTTTGGATTTTCTTAATTGTCACATCTTCCTAATAGGTCTCCATTCTTTCAAAGTACAGCTTCTTGATTAAATATTGGTCCATGCAATACCTCCTTATAGGTTTATCTTTAGCAAGCTGTATCAGTGCTACACTGGTAAATGGCTATTGGCTATGCCTTACATCTAAATGCATCTGGGTGTAAACCCAAATTTTCTTGTTTCGGTCTGGATGCATTCATGGAGACATTCTTTTTTAGGTGACTTGCATAGAGACACCTTAACTCTGTGTATGTAAATAAGTAGGTTCAAAATTTCAAATCCAAATATAGAACTTTCACTTTTGATGCCATAAGTTATGGTAACCTTTTTAGCTTCTGTGAATTTTAGGAATTTGATATATCACTCTTAGGCTCCAAGATTTCAAGACTCATTGATATTCTGTTGTATATTGTGCTTTGGAAATTTAGTCTTCTTACAGACAACAATGTTTAGACCTCACATAAATAACAAAAAGCAACAGCAAAATCCAAACTTATTGTCAACACATTGTTCATGTTTGAATCAGGGAAACACATGCAAGATTTTCTACAAATTAGGATTTCCCAAATTTGTATGCTACATTTAATAAAATTTCACCTATTCCCATTTGTTTTAAAATGAAGATTCAAATTAGTACTGCAGTCATTCAAACTACACATGGTGAAATGGGAATACGAAGTTCTTCTTATCTAAAATGATGCTAAACATAACCCTTTTTTTTGCACGGCAATCTCCAAATAAAAGAATTCATCCAGAACACATATTGGTAAAAAACTAAGACAAATATTTCTGCCATTATTTTAACACAGCCAAGCAACAAACTTCATCATAGAAATGAAAAAATAAAAAGCAAGAGACATCCAAGAAGATCTGTTGAAAGTGTTCTAACCTTGAAAAGCTGTCTTCAATCTGGTTTCATTAAGTTTAAGCAGTTGTCTGTGGCTTGGCTAAAAAGCTCCTGGACCAACTTCAATTCATTTACTGGTGGCCACATAACCCAAATATGATGTCAGCGAGGTAAATTCACTTTCTAAACAAGATGGTGGGGATTTAAAAAAGGAAGCAAAAAAAAAAAAAAGAAATAAATCAAAGGAGACAAAATTAAGCTCAACCATATTCAACCATATTACTGTTATATCTGATTCGTTATTCCAATTAATTTTACTCATAAAGCCATTCTGTATCAATCTAACCACAATCAATGTATCTTTCAAGGAATGGCTGTACTAATAGTCACACTATAAATTACACTAACAGTCAGTGATATTGGAATCGACAATGGCTGGGAATACCAATGTATCTTTCGAAGGCCAACACAAGGAGAAAAAGAGATTTAATCGAACTTGATCTCAGTATAAACCACAATCAAAACTGAAGCAGAAAGAGAGAGTTGAAAACCAAACCCTAATCGAATAGATCTAATCCAAGTACAAAACAACACAAGAAAGAAATCTATATCCAGAAACGCAAGAAAGCAAGAAACCATCTGAGTAACACAAAAAAACCCTAACAATTGAGAGAGAGAGAGAGAGAGAGAGATAGAGAGAGATTTAGGTATCGTGAGACAGAGAGAGAGAGAGAGCTCATACCTTGAGGATTCGTGGTTCATGGCCAACAATCGATTCATAGCCAGCGGGATTCGCAATTTGAGAGAGAGATTTAGGGCTTCGCGATCTGGGGTAATGGGGTTGTGGGTTTTGTTAAGGAAACCTTTACCAGCAGCGGCATATGAAAGCCGCTGGTGTAGATAAACTCAGCTAGCGGTTAAACTAAATTAGCCGCTAGCATGGATAGAACCTTTACCAGCGGCTTGGCAAGCCGCTGCTATAGATAAGCTGTACTAGCGTTTGAAACAAACTGACCGGTGACCGCTTGTATAGGTGTGCTTTATTAGCGGCTAAATCAGCCACTGGTATTAACATAGATTTGCTGGCGGCTTGTTCCTTCCGTTGGAAAAGACCCATCGTCTGCTGGTAAGGGTAGCCACTAATAATTGTCTTTTTTTTTTGTGTCTTACATAAATTACTCAGTTGTGTAAATTTTTTTTTTTTATATTATTTGTTCATTTACTTTCCCGCCGGGGGGGATGGGCAGGCTGTGCAGCTCTTATAAGTATTCAAAAGGAGCGCTTATATGCCTTATTATGGATGATAGTATATTGAAGCATACGCAGCTCTTCTGGCCCAAGACCGACTTCATGTCAGGGAATAGGAGGATCTTGTGCCATCTTGCTATTTTGTTACTTCCATTTAACTGAAGATCTAGTTTTGGAAGAATCTGATAAGCTTGGTTCCTTGTTGAGCCAGTAATCTAATATAAGTTTTTCTTGATTGGCCTTGTATTGTGAATTGACCTTAATAAATCGGAAATTCCTGTTATAGTAGAATCAAGATTTGATGGAATTTGTCTACTTGAATTAACCCTAATATATAGATTTTGGTCTCTTCACTTCTTTATTTGAAGCATTAAAGCTTGTTATCTGTTCAAGGCACCATCGGTTTGGAGTTTTGTGTGATTGCGTGATACTGTCATGTCTCCGGGTTCTAGTTGTTGGGTGGATCAAAACCTTTTTCATTTAACACCGTGCTCATGCACTTTACATTAACTCAAAAGTCTTATGTTGCAGGTTCTAAGTTTGAGCGAGAAACTTCATTCAGTGACATCACAATTTGATAAACTAAGAGCATTGCGCTTCCAAGATGCTATCAACAGAAGGATGCAGAGAAGAAAACCAAACCGGGCTGCAGCCTCAAATACCACAGATATACCTAAACCTGAAAATTCCAAGTCTGGATCAGAGTTGAGAGAGGACGATGAAGTTCAACCTGAGCCAATGAGGTTACAGCAGCAGCAACTTCTAGATGATGAAACACGTGCTCTGCAGGTAATGAGCTTGTGCAATGTGGACAATCATCATCATAATTAGTACCAAGTACCTTTACCATTTTTGGTCCGTACATCAAAGTTGTTTAATATTGAGCGGGTAGAGTTGACTGGGCTTCTGGAAGCTGTTCAAGAAACTGAAACAAAGATGGTGGAGATGTCAGCTTTGAATCACCTCATGTCCACCCATGTCTTGCAGCAAGCACAACAAATAGAGCACTTGTATGAACAGGTAAAGACTCGTATGCAACATTTTTGAATGCCATCAGTCTGTTTTCTCTTATTCAATGATTTAGAAACATTCTGTAAACCGTAATTTCCATCAATTTTTACACCTTTTTTGGTTTTATACCTGTGGCGGCAGGCTGTTGAGGCAACAAAGAATGTAGAATTGGGTAACAAAGAACTGTCCCAAGCCATCCAAAGGAACAGCAGCAGCAGAACTTTTCTTCTCCTTTTCCTATTTGTACTTACATTTTCAGTCCTATTTCTTGACTGGTATAATTAGGTGGAGATACATTGAAATCTTGTGCTACGCTAATGTACATTCATTTACCCGGTTGGGGAGGTCCCAAGATGTTTGTGCTTGAGCACAATTGCTTTCATAGAGGAAACTTGCATACGGATTTTATTCTGAAGAACAGAGATCTCCTTTGCAAGAATCGGTGTTAATGCTGTAGTCTCTCCCTTTGGTTTATATGATTTAATATAAACATGTCCATTTGTTTTTTTGGTGTAAAAATTAATGCTTTATAATTATCAGAAATGTATTATTATTATTATTATTATTATTATTATTATTATTATTATTATTATTATTATTATTATTATTATTATTTTACTGGAAAAGTTTTAATGTCATATTGCATTTATCTGTTTATTATGGTTCACTTAATTTTTTTTTTTTAAGTTAACAAGAATAATTTATTCTAGTTTAGCTTTAAAAATTAGAGATTTTATTGTTAAATAAATGAAAGTATGATATTTTGGAATTTATTTTATTAATATATTTATTATAATTTTCTAATATTGTCTTTCTGTTTTATCTGTCTAGTGCACCCCATCTAATGCAAAGTTTAAAAAAAAAAAAAAAAAATTCCTGGCAATGAAAAGTGTTTTTTTTTTTTTACAAAATTTCTGGATATTTTCAAACATGAAAAATAAAATATTTTCAGAAAATATTTTGTTGTTGCAATTTTATTTATTTATTTATTTTTTCCCCTAGAAAGAAAACAGAACGGGGATGTGGCTTAAAAATGGAAAAACAGAAGGAAAATGTAAAGCTGTCGTTTGGTAACAAAAAAAAAACATTTTAATTTTCCAACTTCAGTTTTACTATATTTCCTCTTTTTATTTTCCAATAAAAAAAGTTTATTTCTCAAAACTTCAAAGCATTTTTCCAAGTCAGAAAATTTTAAAATGTGTTCAAAAAGCATTATTTTCTGTTTAGGAAATAAAAAGATTGAAATTGAAAAAGAAGGCCATAGTTCAAAATTGAAATTGAAATTGAAAAGAAAAATCCATTAAAATACCTCAATCACAGAAAGGAGTTTATTTACCCGGATTTCTTTTCTTTTCTTTTTTTTTTTTGTTTTAAAATGAAAATTCTCTTGGAAATTTCTTTTGGTTCTCTTCTAAAAGTCATTTTAATGAAACAATTGTAAAATACAATTAAATTAGAATATTTTGGGATGATACCATTCCAACAAATTGTAGATGCCCAAATCTTTCAACCCAAAAATATTTAAAGTTTTTTTAGGATAAATCATCATTATTCAGTAACCATGTTGGATTCAATTAGATCTGTTTCGAGCTAAATTGAATTCTTAAGAGGCCTGCCGACACCAATTTCTCCATATACGAAAAGTAGAATCCTAAATCTTATTTGAGGGGTGTCGATACTCGACCAATGGACTAACCAAGCGTTGGTTTAAAAAAAATATTTAAAGTTAAATTGCAAATGGATATACATAATAAAGTCGCTTTAATTATTAAGATAAAAAAGAAAAGTTTGTTTAATTATCATTACAGAGGTAAGTTTAAATTCTAAATTATTACAAGATTAACTATGTTTTATTTAGTGACAAAAAAATTTTGAACTTCTGGTAGTAATTACAATATTTAGTGATTAAGATCAAGATTAAACTAATACATTTGCACAATTTTCACAATAAAGGTTTGATCCTCATTCATAAGTTGAGTATGTGAGATATGAATGATCACGATATTGAATTCAATCTCACCAAAATGTTTTTATTTATGTAAATACGCATAACTTTAATGCTATTTTATATATTTAATAAATTTATCTGATGTGTTTACTCGACGAAAATAATAATAATTTTAACTATAACTATAATAATAAAGAACTTAAATTTGAGACCGTAAAAATTAGAATTAAATATAGGAGTGATCACTCAAAAAAATAGCATTATTTAATATTCTTATATTTGTGAGATTCTTGTAATTAATTTCTTTGCATGAATTCAAGGATTTTTATGGAGAGATTGTTACCATGGTAATCGTTTTATTAGTTAGAATTAATGGCACATTGTTACGTATTGATCAAGGTTTCATGCTTGAATTATGTTTTTATATTATATAGATGTATTTGTACATATTCAAAAAGCAATTCATATTATAAATAATAAGTTAAATTATGAAAATAATAGAATGACCATCTCCGATAACAAAAATCTAAAATGAAAAAATATTTAATTATTAATCATAATACAAATAATATGAGAAATAAATATTATAATAAATAAACAAATAATTCATTAAATATGTAAAAATGGATAAATATAAAAAACATAAGAATTTTTGTGTAAATATTAAATGATCTAATGTGTTAAAACATTTCAAAAACGAAAAATGCTAGTATTGAAAAATTTGTGTCCATCAGAGATGATAGAATCTAAATCAAACCCCATTTAGTATAATAAAATTATCAACCACATGAGAACTAATCAATTTTAATCGCATAAAAATATGTAGCTCCACCAAATTATTTGTAGCTATAATAAATCGTGTCAATTTATAGATATGATAAACTTAGCTATTTAAAGTCCCTTAGGACAGCTTAAGTGGTAGAATCTCCCTAATTCTATTCTCTTTTTTTCTGATTCAATTCCGTTTAGTTACATCTCCTTATATCAAAAAAACAAAACTTAGCTATTGAAAAATTATAAATTGTACAAAAATCAAACGGAGAATTAATCCTTGCAAGGAAAGATATTAGGAAATAAATTTTGTAATTTAATGAAGTACTAGGTGGAATAAATTATTTGAAATCGGAATGAGATATATAATTTTTTTTTAATTTCTTTAAATTGAAATAAAAAGACCCCATAGAAAAAATTCTTTCTACGGTATTAATGACGTGTAGAAGTAAACGCAACTAATCTTGCAAATTGCTGAGCTAGTAAGTAACAGTAAGATATTCTAGCTAGTAAGTAACAATGGATTCTTTAATGCATAAATTAAATTGAAACACATATAGAATCAGTCCACAATTTTTCTATTAATTATTTAAATCAAAATTATAATTAAAAACAGTATATAATAAAATTATTAATTTTTCTTATTACGAAGTTGCATGCCAATGCTTAGAATATCTTGCAAATAAATATTTTAAAATTCAACCCAAAAAAAATTTATAACTTAAAGTGAGAGATTAACACATACAAAATGCAAACAACCTTGTAACAAACAATATATATATATATATATATATATATATATGTATAAACAACCAAAGATTGAGAGAGAGAGAGAGAAATGCTTAGACGACCGAGGGAAAGAGAGAGAGAGTAGGTTGAAAGTTGTCTATTGTCCAGAGAGAGAGTAGTTTCACTGATTGTCGTAGATAGAGAGAGTTAAAACAGTTTGGTTGATTATCCGAGAGAGGAAGAGAGTTCAAGAGTTGCAGAGGATGAGAGAGTGCAAAAGTTATTAGCGACAAGAGCGTCGCAATGATGTCATATATATATATATATATATATATATATTTATATATATATATATATTTATATATATATATATATATATATATATATTTATATATTTTATCTTGTCGTGATTATCATCCGATATCCAAAATTTCGTTCTGATTAATTTGAATTGACCTACTATTAGATCTATTATTAGGAAAGGTCTCTTAATGATATTTTTTTCATATCTAAAGAGCCTCTCATCCAAATGTTTAGTTAAAAAACAAGATGCCCTAAACTGTACAGGATTGCTCAAGATTCTCAAGAAATAAAACAAAAGAACCGGTGCTCTTATTTGCTTGCCTTTCATCCAAAAGTAGTGTTTTTAAAACTGAGCTGATAGATGACTAGACCTATCTATTAGTTCATTGATTTATTGATCGGATCGTTTTACGAATCGAATGACATCATCATGATGTCATTTATAATTTGTATATTATATATTTTAAAATAAAATAAAATTCATATATCTCTATAAAAAATAAATTTATTTCATCAACATATGAATATAAGAACATACTATAAAATAAGTAAGTGATCATGTTTATTAAATTGTTATCTCAACTTGTTGTTTATTGCAATAATTTCAATTGAAAAATTTTAAATCCAGATAATAGTATCAAAATATCAGTTTAATTTTTCAAAGTAAGTAAGTAAAAATAATGATTATGAATTTTAATTTAATAATCCAAAACTGATATAACAATATAAATTTATATTTTGAATTTCAAAATTTAGAATTATCATAAATTATAATTTAATTTAATTCAGTCAAATTATATGAAAAATGTCATTTCGCTATTTATAGTTTTTAATTTTTGATTTTTATTTTAAAATAAAAAAATTGAGATATTTTTTGTAGGTACGAGTAAAATATTTAGAGTACGGAGAAATTTTAAAATAAAAAATAAAATGATATTATCAACAAATTATAAATAAATATAAATTATAATATATTCAAATAATAATAATAGATGACATGGTAATTAAAGCTATGTATATTATTCTAACATTCTTAGATTCGAATCTAAGTATGTACAATATTTTTACATATTTTTTATACTAAAAAAACCCGTTGGACCAGTTGGTTCAATTTGGTTTATGCGGTTTAATCACGGGATTGATTGGTCTTAATCGGCTTTTAAAAAATCCGATTTTGTAATGAAAACCAGAACGAATGTTGGTCCGGATCCCGATCCGACCGATCTAGTTCGATTTTCAAAACACTGTCCAAAAGGTCTTGAAAAAGTATATTTTGATGCACATGATGATGCACTTAGCAATGCCAAGCATCGCTGATGGCGTCATAGACTAATAAAGTCACAATGCTATCTTTTGAGATCATTTAAGGCGTATGCTTATTGCATTGCCTAGGGTGTCGCAAAGCAATTTATGCATCGCTCAGTGTTAGAATTTTTAGGTGACTCAACACGCAGCGGAAGTAATAAAATAATTTTCGGAATCGTAAAAGGTTAGGGTTCGCGATATACCTCAATCGGTGATTCGAAAATCGTCAGAACCGCAAACTCCCGATCTGAACTTCTCGTAGTCGGGATGATAATCACGATGAACGGACTATCACCGCAATGCCACAACGATCCAACCCTCAACCCGATGAATCGTAGACGGATCCGGAAACCCTCGAAAAATTAATCGTTCTTCGCAACAATTAATTTTTCCACTCTTAGAAATATTTTTCCTACTCGAAAAAATATCTCCTCTCAATTTTCTCTCAAAGAAAAGTGAATTGAATGGATCTGCAAAAGTCTCTCTCGATGAACAGGAAGAAGGCTGCTATTTCTTTTTTTTTTTCTTTTTCGAAGAACAAACGTAAATACACTCTACCGTTTGCTCTCTCACATAGGAAGGTAAGTCACACACCAATAATGGAAAATGTAACTCCATTAGCTAATAACTCAACCATTAATCAAGGAAGGTAATTAAGGAGAGAGAAATGAGGGGTAGGGATTTGGTAACTGCCCCACGTGGGCATACCAATCAACATCTCCCACTTGCACACGAGGGCACTTCATCTCCGTCAAAAGATCACAACTCATGCGATCTATCACATCACCCTACAGGGTTTTCATATAGGGTTGGTCGTCGTGCGACTAGCGAGTACACCTGCAAACAAATACTTCTCGATACACCTGTTAGGATGATCGAGTAGTCACCGTTAGTATCAAAAGAAAACTCGCAGTACCCCAGATCCAAGACTAATCGTATCCATCGAGCTACTTTCCTCATCGAAAGTAATCCCCAGATATCGCTCGACTATGTATTCACTAGTATGTTCAAATCCCTACATGGATGAACATAAAAGACCGGTCGGTGAATACAAAAACGTGATACAATGTCAATTGGTCTTCCTTTTCCCAAACTCGAATCTATCGATCCCAACTCAACTGCTTTCCTAGACCTGTCCCTCAGACCTCAATTTATATTCCGGGCCATCGGTAAACAGACTAAAGTAGCAAACATTGAATCAGAAGCTCAAGATACGAATAAAGTAATAAGGGCACTTGAGATCCCACTCAATGGATCTCGGGTCTCACACAGTGGGGCTTGGGGATAAATATCAAATAACTGTCTCAAATAATAAAGCTCCCACTATCCCAAGTCGTCTTTTCACACGTGGTATGAAACACGTGCCACAGTGTTATTCCCCCATCTCTCAAAGGGCATATGTCAGATTTCTCTAACACTGTGCAGGTATAGGGACTCAGTCTACACATAAGACTTTACCCAGAGATCTCAAAGAGAGTACCTCAGAGACAATATCACAAAACGCAGTGATATCCGAGATCTCAAACCTGCTACTCACGAGCAACATGGATGTGGGTACTTCCATGTCGGTCATGTCGCACATGACCTCATCCCGAACACGCATCGTGGCGACTTATGTTCTAGCGGGGCTACTCTCAAAGCCTCTTACGGCTAGAATCCGTCTCATCTCCACTCACTCAGAGCTGGAGGTGGTCACTCGTGTGAGAGAGTCGACCTTGCCTGCCTGACACATCTATTATCACATCACATAATATATATGACAATAAAGGTAAGTGCATTAAAGAAAATATAACACAAAAGTGACTGAATAATGCACTAGAATCATATATATATAAAATCAATAAGCATCAACGTCATCAATAAGTACAAGATGAGAAATGTCGATAAATTCCCAAACCCAATGACTCTCATGCCCTAGAAAGGAGTCTCTAGTGATGGGTTTGGTGAAGGGATCGAGCCACCATGCTGTGTGTCGAAATGTACTTGACGGTCACTTCACCCTTCTCGATGATGTCTCTAACATAATGAAATCTAGTGTCAATGTGTTTGGTCCGACCATGAAACTTGGGATCTCGTGTGTAGGCGATAGCGGCCCGATTATCACAATAAATCATCACGGCCTCCCACTATCCGCTACAATCCCTAAGTCGTCCAAAGTAGTCTACGGAGCCAAACACTCTCCGGCCTGAGCCCGAGCATGCCACGAACTCGGCCTCCATCGTAGATAGAGCAACACATGTTTGCTTCTTCTTTGCTCCAAGAGATGGCCCCGCCATTGAGCAAGAAAGCAAACCACCGATGTCGATTTGCGCTTATCCAAATCGCCTCCCCGGCCGGCGTCCGAATATCCCATAAGGCGCAAATCACCTCCCCCCGTAACACAAGGAGAAGTTCGCAGTTCCTTTTAGATATCGGAAAATCCTTTTCACTGCTCTCCAAGTGATCCCTTCCGAGGATTTGCCCGATATCTCGCTCACTAGACCGACTGCATAGCAAATGTCTGGTCGTGTACATAACATTGCGTACATTAAACTTCCCACCGCATTGGAGTAAGGTACTTTACTCATTTATCTCATTTCTTCCTGAGTTTTAGGATACATTTCCAGAATCAAGCCGTCACTTTTGGTAGTCGGAGTATCTATGGGATTACAATCACTCATCCCAAAATGTTCGAGAATTTTTTGAATGTAGGTCTCTTGTGAAAGAGCTAACGTCTTTCTCGAACGATCCCTCCGGATCCGAACTCCGATGATGAACTCGGCTTCACCCATGTCTTTTATGTCAAGAACCCCGGATGACAACCATGCTTTGATGGTCATTAAATGCTCAATGTTGTTCTCCGGGCCAACATTATATCATCCACGTACAACGACAGGATCACAAATGAGTTATCGGAACGAATCGATAGATACAATGATCCTCCTCGACCATCGTAAAAACCGTAAGATATCACCTCCTCGTGAAATCTTAGGTACCACCGCCTGGATGATTGCTTTAGGCCGTATATCGACTTCCGAAGTCGACAGACCTTATCCTCGTGACCTACTTTAGAACAGACCCCGGGGGTTGTTCCATGTAGATCTCCTCATCCGGGCTCCCGTTAAGGAAAGCGGTTTTAACGTCCATCTGATGCAACTCTAGATCCAAACTAGCGACAATCGCCAAAAGCAAACGGATCGAAGTAAACTTGACTACTGGAGAGAAAGTCTCCTCGTAGTCAATGCCCTTAGTCCTGCGTGTAACCCTTGGCTACCGACGGGCCTTGTACTTCTCAATCGATCCGTCGGCCTTTCTTTTTAATTTTGAGAACCCACTTGTTCCCAATGGCCTTTCTATCCTCGGGAAGGTCAACTAGCTCCCCGACTTCGTTGACTCTCATTGATTCTAATTCTTCATTCCTGGCCTGTAACCATTGGTCCTTTGCGGAACTCTCGAGAGCCTCTGTCAGTCCTCGGCTCTCCGGTCGTCCTCGGGAGTCACAATGAGGATCTCATCCTCAATCGGGAAGCGGCGACGAGGCACTTGTCCCCGACTACTCCTGCGAGGAGTGAGAGAACCTACACCCTCGGATGGACCGCTCCCACTAGGACCAAGATCCGTAACCGGGTCTTGTGTCCCCGCCTGGGTTCGTTTGAGCCATTAGGCTCATCCATCTCATAGAAGGTAAAATCTCGATCGATTTCTCCTCTCTTAGGGAAATCACTCTCGAGAAAAGTGGCATCACGAGACTCTATCTCGGTGACAAGTGCCGTCCGTATGTTCTCCTAGGAACACGTATCCTTTGGAGTGTTCGAGTATCTGATAAAGATACACTTCTTTCCTCGTGGGCCTAACTTGCCGTACTTATGCGAGGAATCGTGAACGTACGCGGCGCAACCCCATGGTCTTAAATGGCTAAGGTCGGCTGTCTCCCTGTCCAAAGCTCGTATGGGGTGCCGACTACGGACTTCGTCGGAACACGGTTAAGGACGTAGGTTGCAGTCAACAACGCATCCCCCCAATGGGAGATAGGTAAGTTGGCCTGCGCCATCATCGACCTCACCATCTCCAACAGAGTCCTATTCCTTCTCTCGGCTACTCTGTTCTGCTGAGGAGTAGCAGGGAATAGTCAAACTGTCTAGTGATACCTCTATCGGAACGAGCTCTTTAAACCGCTCGGGACGGATACTGCGCCTCGATCGGTTCCGAGAGTTTTCACCCTCAAGTCTAGGCGATTCTCAACCTCGCTAATAAACCTCCCGAAGCACTCTAGTGCCTCGGACTTGTGCGAGATCGGATAGACATAACCGAAACGCGTGTAGTCGTTTCATGGAACGTAATAAAATACGTGGCTCCGTTTCGGGCTCTCACATTCATGGGTCCGCAAATATCGGAATGGACCAATTGCAATGGAGTCCCAGCTCTCATTGCTTTCCCAAATGGTTTTCTAGTAGCTTTGCCCGCAAGACAAAACTCACACACGGGCAACTGGACCTTGGTTAGCGGGCCCAACAAACCACTCGTAGCTAACCGGGTCATCCTCTCTTGCCCTATGTGGCCAAGCCTACTATGCCATACATTCACATCATCCACTACACTATCAGATGCAAAAGCAATAGTAGAAGAAGAATAAATTTCACAAAAGGAAATCATATCCAGTACATAAAGTCCCTCATGGACTAAACCGAACATATTAAAGAACGTCATAAGTTATGGAAACTCTAGAGTTTCCCAAAAACCTGAATATCCTAGCAAATCCAAACAACGGACGGATACAAGGTTCCGTCTTATTTCGAGGAGCATATAATACATCATGAAGGTACAAGACTTGATCACTTTGCGGCATTAACTTGCAAGTGCCAATCCCTTTAACTTCAATAAATGCTCCATTCCCCACGCACGCCTCCTCGGCTTGGGGACTCAAACGGCGGAACTCCACGTACGCGCTCCCGTCCCGAGCTACATGGTCCGTGGCTCCCGAGTCTACAATCCACAAAGGAGAAGAGTTAGCGAGCATCACACTAGATGACACGTAACTCAAACCATGTAAAAAGAAGAAGGATATACCTTTCGCCGCCACACTCGCGTGCGAAATGCCCAGATTTGCCACACACGTAGCACGGACTTTGCTCTTATCGAGCTCCTTCTTCTTGCTTTCCGCCCTTTGTCGTCGGTCTTGGCAGATTGCTTCCTCTTGCCTTGGCCCTTGGCTTTCTTCTCATGCTTGCGCCACTTGCGCTTTACACCTCGAGAGCCCTTACTCGACTCCGCAAAGTTAGCATGAGCGAAGAAAACCTAGCCACCTCCCGACGCTCCTCCTCGAGCTCACAATGCCTACTCACGTCCATGAAAGTACGAATACTCTCGGTGTGCGTGAGATAGGTCTTAACCACATCCCAGGAGTCAGGCAAGGACTGGATCACACCCAGTACTTGAAGCTCATCAGACATCGGCTCCCCCATGTTCCTCAAAGAGGCGATCATACTCGACATATGCATTAAATGTTGCTTCATAGTATGATCACGCCTCTTCTTGTAGGTGATGAACTTGTAGGTCAGCATCCTCAACTTAGGAGCTGACGGGGTGCCGTATTGCTCTCTCAGAGCATGCCAAATCGACCGTGCAAGAGGGATACCGCTCATAAATGGGGATCGACTCATCGTGCATGCCGCTAAGGAGGATCACCCTTGCGAGGCCATCCTTCCTCCTCCAAGCACGATATACCTCCCCGATCCTTTTGTGCTTGTCTCGTGGTACCCTCCCCGGGTCCACCATCTCGTTGTCAAGAACCTCCCCGAGTTCTTGTTCCTCGAAGACAAACCGAACTTTCCGGTGCCAAATCTCATAATTGTCACCGTTCGACTTGTCTCCCTTCACGAGATCTAATACGACATTCTTCGTTGCGGCCATGTCTCGTTACACGAAAAAAGAGACATTAGTGACAAATTGATGCTTAAATCACAAATTTTATGTACCCTACGAATCATCAAAACCAAAATGACTTGAATACGGTCCCAAGACGAGCGTATGAGTCAACGGACACCATACACCCAATCCGGGATTGCATCTTACCATTCGGAATGCGATTCGGTACATAAAAACCCACAATAAGTCACTTTTATCACAAAAAAAACTTCAAAAATCGGAAAAATCCGATTTTCGGACGACCCACGCGCCGCCGGAAGGGTTCACGCGCCGCCAGGGGTCCCCGGCGGCGCGTCCCACGCGCCGCCAGTCCCGCGGCACGCGCCCACGCGCCGGGGAGCGCCCGGGCGCGTGCGGGACGCGGCCTGCGCGTCCCGCACGCGCCCGCGCGCCGGGACGCGTCGGCGGACGCGCCCGACGCGCGGGCGCGGGCGAGCGCCCGCACGCGCGCCTCACTCGGGCCGGACCCGGACGCGGGTCCGGTCGGGACCGGAACCCGGTCCGGATCCCCCGGTTAGGGTCGGGTCCGTGCCGGTTCGGGTCCGCCCGGTCGGACCCGACCTATCACGCGCCTACGCGCGTGGTGTGTCACGCGCCCGGAGCGGCGTGCGCCGACGCGCCGCCGCGCGTGTGGTACACGCGCCGGCGTCCCCCCCTGCGGGACGCGCCTCCTCGCGCGTGTTGCCCGCACGCGCCCGACTCGTCTTCTTCGCCCGAGAGCCCGCAACGCGATTTTCCGGGTATTTTCTCCGGGGGCCCGTGCCCGAAATCTCAAATTCGGTGTTAGAATTAAACAATATATATATCAAAAATGCGGATCTAAATTAGACAATTACAGATCTACAATTTTTATTAATTGATTTGACCTAAAACTCGTCAAATCTGGGGTTCAAAAGTTCGGTCTCCATTCGCGGCAGAATGCTTCAACCGGAATTTTCATGGCCTAAACGTGCTCATAAAATTACGAAAAAAATATATTCGTGTTCTACACAATTTGGGTGACACAGTGGTATAACCGGATTCACGAAACTCATCCGTAATCCGGACCCCAATTTTTTATACCCTATATTTCAAAACCCAAATTTTTTATTCCGAAAATTATTTAAATAATTCTAACCTGGCTCTAATACCAATGTTAGAATTTTTAGGTGACTCAACACGCAGCGGAAGTAATAAAATAATTTTCGGAATCGTAAAAGGTTAGGGTTCGCGATATACCTCAATCGGTGATTCGAAAATCGTCAGAACCGCAAACTCCCGATCTGAACTTCTCGTAGTCGGGATGATAATCACGATGAACGGACTATCACCGCAATGCCACAACGATCCAACCCTCAACCCGATGAATCGTAGACGGATCCGGAAACCCTCGAAAAATTAATCGTTCTTCGCAACAATTAATTTTTCCACTCTTAGAAATATTTTTCCTACTCGAAAAAATATCTCCTCTCAATTTTCTCTCAAAGAAAAATGAATTGAATGGATCTGCAAAAGTCTCTCTCGATGAACAGGAAGAAGGCTGCTATTTCTTTTTTTTTTTCTTTTTCGAAGAACAAACGTAAATACACTCTACCGTTTGCTCTCTCACATAGGAAGGTAAGTCACACACCAATAATGGAAAATGTAACTCCATTAGCTAATAACTCAACCATTAATCAAGGAAGGTAATTAAGGAGAGAGAAATGAGGGGTAGGGATTTGATAACTGCCCCACGTGGGCATACCAATCAACACTCAGGCATCGCTACAAGTTTTGCTATGTTCCTTTTTTTTAATATAATAAGAATCGATCTCGAATCATGAAATCAGGAGAAATGGACTAATATCACTAGATTGTCCTTTTGAAAATTGCTATGTTCCTTTTGGTGTGTGGTGGATCCACCTATAGAGGATTGGGCGACGACATGGGTAGAAGTTTGGTTGTGGGTGACTTCGTGATGTGAATGTGATGTTGGTAGTTTGCACCTTACTTTGCAATACCTATATCTTATGTAGAAGGCTTGCAAGGTACAAGAAAGGTTAGATGGATGAATAGTTAAGAGATTTGGATGTGACTCGATGATGAGCGAATTATAGGCACATTACGTTGCACCTAAAGGATCACTCAGGTAGTATTAAATTTATGAACAGTGCTTTTTTTCCTAAGCTCTAAGGATAGAAAACTCTCTTTGTGTAACAGATTGAATTGATATTGCTCAAAAGTTATCCCTTGGCTTGAGGAGTACATGCCTATTTATAGGCTTTAGGGAAGAGGGAAAGTACAAGAGTCACTTTAGATCTTAGCCGCACATCTAAGTAGCTCTTGATCTCTCTCATTAATCTCTATTCTAGAATATAACTCTTGGAATTCCAGCATGTGCTCCTTGCCCTGCCTCTTTGGTTGCCTTAGACTTGTGGCATTTTGGCTTCCTTGGGCCTACCCCACATTTATTCCTAAGCTTCCTTTATTCCTTTTGCCTAGGCCTAGGGACTTGGACACTATGATGCTTGAGTGTTGAGTTTCACGGTGCTGGGGCTGCTGGTGATGAGACTCCCAGTATTGAGACTTTTGAGTGCTAAGGCTCCTCATGCTAGGCCTCTCGGTGTGATACTCTCAGTGCTGGGGTTGGCTCTTGGTGTGGGGCTCCCGATGCTGAGTCTCCCAGTTGGTGTCTCTATACTGTTATGTGAGTGTACTGAGCAGCTGCTCAACATGCCCTGTCTTGGGCGTTGTGCAGAGCCTTTCTAAGTTCTATCACATTTGTCCTCCCTTCCAGACTGACTTTTTCCTCAAGGTCAAATGTTGGATAACTGCTTAGCATCACTAGAACATCTACCCCATGTGGCCTCGTCTAGACTAAAGCCTCTCCACTTGACCAACACTTCGTGTCGAGTGTGGTCATCTCGTCAACTCATCCGGCTGTCTATTATGTCCTTGGCTACAAGGACTAGATCTCCATCTTCATTAAATTCTGACAAGGTGGCCGCGATTTTTGAAGGATCTACTACGTCTCCTTAGCCAACTTACGTGTGTAACACCAGAAAAGTTCGGTTGTGGTGTCAGACAATAATAAAGTAACCATATAAGATTTCTATATTTTATAAAATGTGAAAAAATAATTAATTGAATTTAAATATAGATTTTGTCATTTAGGTTGCATAAAAATTTTCTTAAGACTCTCGATTGATAGATTTTTAATTTTTAAATGTTCAGTTACTAGGGTACTCAACACTCAAAAGATTTTGAATTCTCAGTATTAATTGTCTCCACGGTAGAATTTAACTTTTTTGTGAGAAGTTTCTTTACTACCTCTCCATAGCAATTTTATTTTTTATCTCTCTCTCAGGACACTTCACAATCTCTTGATAATTACTACCTCCCAATTTTCTTGATGTTGGAACACTTACATTTAATTTGTCTCTCTCGAGTGAAATTTGTACTCTCTCATTACATTCTTCTATTTACCTACAGGTGTATTCTTCCACCTCTTGGTGCATTATGTGTAATAGTGCTTCTCGATTTCCTTCCCCTAGACTTCCTTAGTGAAAATCTCACAGCAATTCTCGGTGGACTTTATAAACATGACCTCCTACTTGTAGACAATCACTTTGCTTGATCTTGATCATCGTTGATCAGACCTTGACTCTATTTGACTAGGCTTCACCGAGAGCCAACTATTGTCGAGAGATCATGTGTATTACTCTCCACCTTCTCCCATAATATTAGGGCATTTCTAAAGCTTTTCAACTCAGTGGAAATCATTGGTTAGGGAACAAACGTTCTAATTTGCATGCTCTTGTATATTCCGTCGTAGACATGACGGTAATAGGCATGCAAAGTCCCTAAGTGCTAGGCACAAAGACAATCTGAGCATTTCTTAGCTGACATAACAACAAACAACATATAGACCCAAAGCTCGTCTGCATGTCGTGATCACATAAACAAGACCACTCGAAAACAAAAAGTGCATTTCATAGTTGATACAACAACAAGATAACTTGGTAAAAATTAAAAATTCAGCTATGTAAAATGATAGGTAAACAAGACCATGGGGGGACATGATAGTGGCAACCTAGGCACTTTTTCATATATACACCAGGTACATTATTTGTTAAAACAATTCATCTAAAGTTAATAGCAGAATGTCCTTTGGAGTAATTTACATGCACAATAATTCTATTTCCATTAATAACTTTTCCATGCCTCATATATTCATGCAGGACAACAATGTATGCCTTTATGCTTCAGCAACTGAGTAAAAGCCAAGTGAAACTGAATTAGCATCACATGATTAACAAAACACAGATATTAAATCTAAAGTTATAGCTCCCGGCATTCACACTCCACCCTCTGTCTGAAAGTAGCAAGGGTAGTAAACCCAAACAAAAGAATAAAAAGAAACAAAAAGATAAAATCATAGCTTCAGTTAAGCTAACCTGGAACCATAACCAATAGACCGCATAATTTCACAAAATCAAGACAAGTCCCTCAACATCAGTGGATTGTTTGGTTCCTACAATAGAACATAGCCAATTAAACTCATTGACGAAATGACAACTTAAATGATATAATATACCAAACAAAAGTTGCCCTCAACATTGGATAGAGGCAGGGAGGAAACCAGAGTTTGACAAAAATTGAAGCAAGAATACCTAGTGTGGACTTATTTGGTATATCATATGCCCATCATACCCTTGTTAATAGCTTCTAGCATCCTCTCACATTTGGCAACAATAAGATTTTGATTTGAAAAAGAAAGGCTATGTTTTTGCCAATTCATGGCAAGTTAAAAAGAATAAATTAATAAACAAATACAGAAGATTACAAATAGGGTGACTATGGGAGATGCAACCCAGGATACTTCTGGGTACAAACTGGTAACACCAGGATCCAAAAAAAAAAAACTGAACAGCCTTCGTGATTGTATTGGTAAAGAAAACCAGTGGAAGGAGATAAAAGCTTAAGCTATTGTGAATTTAAAAGAGACATCTAGAGTATCTAAACTCTGTAAACAGCTGAAAGCCGAATCAAGAAGTCCATATGAGTGCGAAACTCGACCACCTAATAAAGCAACCTGATGCGTCAAGGAAAATATTACATACAGTGACATAATTGGGAAAATGCACGCCATATAAAAAATACTTGTCTGTGTGGGAATTTACCTCTGCAGCCTCAAGATAAAGATTCAGCAGCTTTGCACTAGCTGAAACAGAAGGTATTGTAACTTCACTAAATGCCAAGCAAGATTTGGCAAAATCAGTACATTTTCTTCATCTCTCATGGCTTTAATTGCTAAATAATTGCTAGAGTGGATACGAGTTTCCTGCAAACAACAAAATTTTCTCAAGAGTCTATAGTAGAAAACTTTGGAAGATAAAGTCTATAGTAGAAAACTCATGGCTTTAATTGCTAAATAATTGCAAGAGTGGATAAGAGTTTCCTGCAAACAACAAAATTTTCTCAAGAGTCTACAGTAGAAAACTCTGGAAGATAAAGTCTATAGTAGAAAACTCTCCAAAATTTTCATGGTTTGAGACAACCCCTTTGGAGGCTTCATTCTGCTCTAGACTTGAAATTTAAGAACCCCTTTCTGCACTATACTCCGAAATTTAAGAATTCCTATCATATCATTAAGAGATGGCTGTAGAAGAAAGACATCTTCAACAATATTAGGTATCACAAAAATATGTAGCTTTTTTTTCCTTTAAATCTTGCAACCACCCATTTGCTTTTTTGGCAGCCTTGTTTAATTTTATCTATCATTTTGGCTAGAAAAACTAGAAAATACAATAAACACTAGAAGAGAATTTCTGTTCAACCATTGTCCACTGCCTCAGTTTATGCTAAACCAATGATAGCTAAGGGACCAATAAGAAAGAAACTAGCAAATACAAACACACCTTAATTTTGTTTGTAGTACCAAAAGCTCTGCAGCAATTGACTAAGAATGTTAAATGCCGCTCCACCTCAGGGCCATAGTCAACCTAAGATCAAGAGTGGTGAAAAATATCAGACAAAATACAGCCTGCGCAAAGATTGATCAATGAAAACAGAAAAAATATAGTGAAGAAGTTACCATCTGAACAAACCAAGAAATTTGGCATACTTGCTGTTGAAAGTTCACATCTTTAACATCTGAAAACTCTATACAATCATGAAGAGATTGAGAAATCTTAAAAAGAAACTGTATGGCTGTTGGATCACAAATATAATTTCTGCCCAATGAAAACACAGATAACATTGTGTCTCTTACATCCCAAAAGGTCAAAACCAAAGGAAGGCAATAAAAATGTACACTCGTTGTGATTTTTACACTGACAAGGAAACGGGAGAGAAAATGATGACAATGTAGAAAGATAATTTCCCTTGACTATATTTTCATCCTCCAGCAGCTATGACATTTTTTATAACATCCAAATTTAAAGCTTCTCAAAGCAAGCAGATTGAACTCTTTTCAGAAAACTTCAGATGCTGATTGCTACCAACATCGAGGCATGGAAGCATAGATAATTCCTATCCAAAAGCAGGGTAAGCACTCAAGTAGAACAAAGAAAGACAGGCCACATTGAAGATCAAATAAAGAGGTTTTAGCAAGGGCATCATATTTGCTAAGAATACGATAAAAATGAAGATCAGAGAAAGGACCCAATCTCCAAATTTAAATGACATCTGGGACCAAAAAAATTTCCACAGACAACATCTAAATCTGGCTCCACACCCTAGATTTTACCAATATATATTGAAACCATCAAGATAGCTGATTGTGCTTCAGCACTCAAACATACATAGGTAAGACCTGGACAATGAATCAACCATTTATGAAAAAGTTTCACAAGTTCCCAAGTCCTGGAATTGATTCATAGTTGTGGTTGTTGAATGCTACGCCCTTTACAACGATTCAACATCTCTCCCTTAACAATGAATCACAAAGGCGAGGCTCAAAAAATGGACCAAGAAGAGATGGTAATCTTGAAAGAAAACAATGCTTAAGATCTGAAAAGGATTCAAATAAACAGAAAGAAGTAAACCTTGTAGCCATGCTGAGGATGTTCATATTGACGACACCCCATGAGCTTGCATCCAGCATATCTAAGATCTCCAGTGGTTCTACAATATTTAGGACCAAATCATGCTGTAAGTCAGAAATTCGGTAAAGGTGAAACTCAAACAGATTATACTAAGTTACTAATGCTCTGATATGTTACACTGTATGATGTGTGCAGTGAGGTTGAAAATAGAGGCATCCATAAAGCAAAAAGGGAGGTTCAATGGAAAGCTTACCTGTGCCAGTATGCTCTCGAAGTGGTTAAAATGAGAAAGAAGCTTCATTAAAATGGATTGCAAACATGCTGATTCATTTTCTCTGGACCCTTTCTCCCCTGAACTCTTCAAAATATCTTCCAGAATTCAGTTGAGATAACTATCCTGGTCAAATAGATTTAGAAAGTATAACATGCAAAAGACCAATATAAGATGCAAATACTGCAGAAACGAATTGACACGAACTCATTTCCAATATAATTGCAGTTTGATTCAGCTAACAGGAGAAAATTAATTAAGTATTAAGATTGTTAAAGGCAAAGGAAGAGGATTAATTTTTTAATTTTCCAAATGCACCAAGATTAATCCGATTCAGCAAATTATTTGAACAACCCATGACTAAGTGAGAAGCATTTATTTAACCTAAATGAAAATACCAAGTGAATTTTATTCATAGTAAACATAATTGATTGAGCTTGAAAGAAAAATGTTGAATATTAGTAGAATAGTTCCTGAAAACCTGACCCGCTTTTTTGTCCTATTAACCATGGAGTGTCGCTGCTAGGGACCATACAAACTTGAAGGTGAAACTAGTAGCATTAGTTACCATCTGATTTTGAATAATAATGTTGACATAGGCATCCACAACCATCAAATATTGATTGAGGCCAATGTACTGGGTAACAACCTGAAATGTTTCACAACATTAAGCAATAGATAGGTAGGACAAACATGACATGTTGAAACATTTCACAAAATTATTTTTAGTAGAAAGAGAAAACAATTTTCCACAAAAACATAGTAGCAAATTGTGGCAGAATCTAATCAAGTAAATCCCAACACTGAACATTCGAAAAAAAAAAAAAAATGCAGGCCTACAGCTAAGGGCATAGATACAGATGGTATAATGTCACTAGCCTAATCAGACAATATGGAAATAAAAAGACAATGCCAGAACATATCAGCCATGACAATAATAGCTAAGTTGCATATATTATCCGCCATGCATCAGTATATGAACTCATCAGGCTCATCTGTTTAATGTCAAAAGCCAGAGAAATACATGCTCAAACTCTCTGGTGAATATGGCAATTTTCTGAAAGCTTCTCAAATAAATCTGATCTTATGGAAGATGAGATGCAGGACACCCAAAAATATGTCACCTCACCAATGAAGTTAATGTCAAGACTCAAAAATTTGCTAATTGAAACAACAATGCGACATAAGGAAAAACATTGGATTGAGAGCAAGCCATTAACAATTTATTGAGAGATGGAACAGAAAAGGAATCGATGAAAGTACAAAATTAATCGAACAATGACAATGGGAATATAATACCTGCATTATTTTTCCCACTACGGCATTGACTATGTCAGTCGGACAGTTCTTTTCAAACAGCCTAAATCCAAACAACCTGTAATTCAGATGGTGTGTGTTGAAAAATTAAAATTTGCTGAAAAAGAAGAAAAGATTTCAAAGTTTAAGAGCATGGAAAATAGTTTCTGGAGGATGCAAAGGAAACACACACGCCCACACCCACACCCACACACACCTGATCATATGAAGAATCGTTGCTGCATTCAATGAGATGAAGAATAGCCTCTGCATTAGAACTTATTACTTCAGTTCGCAGCTGCTTGAGTAGATGATGGAGTAGAACTGAGATATATGGAAAATTTCCAAACATCTCTGAGGGGTCCCCCCAGTCCAAGATCCAAGATTATGTTGCTCTCTTGCCTCTTCAAGAGATGTTATATCTCAATGAAAGAAAGATAAAGACCAAGGCAGAAAAGCAAAATGAATTACTGAGGAAAAACATGTACGCAAGCAGAGGACTAAGACATGCAGTTTATGCATTGATCAGCCAATGTATGAAAGATTGTATAATCCATATAACAACTAGGTTACAGGCTACATCAATTCAACATTCCTGATGAGATGACTGGGGTGGGTAAGAGAGTTGGGCTTCTCCAATTTATGCAGGTTGCAGGGCAATAAATCACTTTATAAGGAGAAATATGTGACATTTCCTGGCGACCAATAGCCAGTTTGCTTGGTAAACTATGGTGCTATGTCCACTTCAGTCAACTCATACTGTAGGTTTTTGTTCACTAGTGAAAAGGAATTTCCCAATCTAGTCAAAGATGTCCTCCAGGGACTAACCTTGGATTATATACATTATTTCAAAGTCCAATGTGGTAAAATCGGCCCACTTATTTAAGGTTTGAGATACAGGGATGCCGTATCATCATGGCAACCAGAATCCTAGTTCTACTTGAACAATTTTACAATTTAATAAACAAATAGATCTAAAATTTTTATTGAATTGATCACATAATCTTCGAACTAAATTTGGTTAAGATCCTGATTTTAACAACCATGTTCATCAGTTATCTAAAAACCTCTTGAAGGTAGTCCTGAATGAATATATGCACAAGCTAAGAGAGGTTCAAATTCATGAAATGAAAATTCATGAGGAGAAGTTGATTGATACAAAAACTATGTGCAGAAAACCAAAGTAGAGGAAGAGGTTAGCACTACATGATTCATTTTAGCATGTGGATTTTAGCCATTGGATATGCAGTCCAGGAAATTTATGCATTAAAAATGGGATTCCACTTGTTACTCACTTCTTCAATGATGCAATGTGTATCATGGATTGACTAGTAACAAAATAAATTATCTTGAAGAACTTATAAGATGTTCTTACCAAAGATGCTACTCATGATCATATTGATGAGAGGTACAAATAAAGAGCTCTGAGACAATCTCACCATTGAAAGTAAAAAATAAATAAATAAATAAATAATAATGTTTCAGGACTAGAACTTTGCTATTTTGGCCAAGAAGTTATCATTTCAAGAAAGACTTATGGTATTTCTTTTTTTTGGGGATAGAAAAATAAATTATATTAGATATATTGAAGAATGCACAAAAAACTCCAAGGATAAGAAACCCTCAAAAGTGAAAAAAAGACAACACGTATGCTAATGGATAACTGCTCCCCATTCCATCTCCAACTCTTCCGAGCTAAGTCTTTATAAATCCATGAGAAATGAGCATGTAGAGAATTATAAAATACAACTTATTCCATAGAAAAGAAGAATTGATGCTCTGCATTAATTTTTTTATGGGAAAATCTATAAATCGTTTATGTCTCTTCAATTAGCTAGCATGCATGATATGTAAGAATACAAAAGGATACTCAATAGGTTATCTATTTTTCTTCTTGATGTGGGACATAACCTAGAGGCCTGTTAAGACAACACTTAGTCTTATAAGCCCATGGTCCAGCGAACAATTCACACCCGGACATGTCAATCAGTGGGGATTTATCTCTCCGAATGGGTCATTGTCGCCCTGACCTATCGATGAGATCCATTCCCCGAAGGGTGGACACGGTCTAACACTTTGAATAACCTCTATCAGTAGTGACCTAATCAGTTCGCAATCCTCGAAAGTATTCGGTAAGCTTAAGATGATACTTTCTCTTCGACAGGCAATCAATAACTTTGACAAGGGGCTAATCATGTACCCTCGTCGATCAAAGGTACTATTCGACTAAGACTCATACTAATATTTGCTTTCAAGCTATAACTTCTAGACAATGAAGAAAATCTTTAAAATCTAATCGATAAGGAAAGAATCCCCCCATTTCGTTCAGTTTCCTAAGAAATAAATATTCTAAATCTCTTGAAAATATGTGACTGTAGAGTCCCGAGATTTTTGGGTATCCTCAAAACGAAACTCGGGTTGTAACACCCCGGATGTACACGGCCTACATATAACTCACCTATAAAAGCATTTTGCATGCCACATCTCAAGTACGCTCTCTGAAAACCATACACTCTAACACACAAACCATAGGACTCTCTTCCTCAGCCCTCTCTCTTGCTCAGTTCGTTCATTCACATAAAAAACCGCTCTTTCTGACTTGAGCATTAGAGTCTCCCATGTCGGAACACCCTCCAATGGTCATTTGCAGGTTTCAATTCACCTTTCAGAGTCCCGAGATTTCCCAGCATACTCAAAAGAAAACTCGGGTTATAACACCCCGAATGTACACGGCCCACAGACAGCCGGCGTATAAAAGCATTCTGCATGCCACATCTTAGGTACGCTCTTTGGAAACCATACACTCTAATACACAAACCACAAGGCTCTCTTCCTCAACCCTCTGTTCATTCACATCGAAAACCGTTCTTTCTGACTTGAGCGTCGGAATTTCCCCCACCGGAACACCCTACGACAGTCTTTTGCAGGTTTCAATTCACTCTTCGGAGCACCAGTTCGAGTCAAAAGAAGCCAAAATCTATGGAGCCAAAACCCACCTCCAACACTTCTAAAGAATGGATCCAAAGTTAGTGCTATCCTCATTCAGTAAATGTTAAAGGCTTCAAACATTTTTAAAATAGATTTTTTCCTTCCCATTCTCCATCAACTAGTATTGCTAATTACTTTAGCTAGTTCACCTAGAGATCTATGTGAAATCTATAGAGCTAACTTTGATCCATTTAATTCCCATCACAATAAACAAAGAAAATGAATCTTACATATTACTTTCACGAGGGCCATTGTAGCATGTAAGTGAAAAATTAAACAAATTAAGAGTCCATTTTACAGGTCTTCAACAGATTAATAGGTTTTAAGGGCATGTTGGGACCAAGGGCCAAGATTAACAGTATTAGAAAGCATAAGATTCAAGAGACTGAGCACAACTGAATGAACCTATGGAGATGACCTGTTAGCAAACGCTTAACCTTACAAAAGACAACAAAGAAGTCAAATAAGACCCAGTTAATGGATTCCCACTCCATACACTCCAATAGTCCCAAGAGATTAATTTACAGAAAACAATTTAAAGGTCATTCAAGGATTATCACTTGGTTTGTAATTCTAAGCCATGCCTTTTAGTCTTAGTACTAGAAGAAGCATCTAGAAATAGCGAAGAAGTTGACTTACAATGTGAAACTTGAGCCAGGAATCATCAGTTGAGCTTTAAGATCAGCTACAACCATAGAAACTTCAAGTTCCAAACATAGTTCACACAGAAGAAAACCAGATGAAAGGACCAACAAAGAAGTCACAACATAAAATTGAAGAAACATTCCTAGATGACTACTAGCATGGGACAAGTTACTGATATAAATTGTAGCACATGGGGTCCACAGTAAGAGACTAATTTAACGCTCCAGTCAACTCAGGAGAATACCCTTTCAATCATTTAAATTTGTAGATCTATTCAATAATCCTAGTTGTTAGCCTTCAAAACAATACCCAGAGATAACACAATTGGCCAGCCAGTAGATGCAGGACTAGAAATACATGCATAATAGTTAGTTAAGCGCAGGCAAGAAAATGGAATATTTATAGTTTCGTCATTTCTGGAATGAGAATGTAAAACTACAAAGCATAGGTACAGTATATAAAAGACAAAGAACAGAGATTACAACTTCATATTCGTGGAAGCAGCTCTTTGACGGAACCAATTTTGCAGAACCAATTATTGCATGTTTCTTTGGCATCATAACTGATGCCAGTTGCTTTGAATCTCTCTACAAAAAGAATAAAGTTATCATGGATTCAAGTATAACTAGAAAATGATGAATAGGGAGAATACTTTTCACAATGTTACTCACAGAAACACAACGAGCAGGAGATGCCAAAATCAAACATCATGACTCCACAATTTTCCATCAAGTTTTCAATTTTTGTGATAGTAGAAACACCAGAACTAGATACACATCTAATGACGAAACACATTAAAGCAAGTAAATCTATCACATGTTTGAGTACAAATAGCAGAAGCGCAACAGTAGAACATTTGAAAAAAAGGAGTACATGCAGGAGGTTGCATACATGCTTCCATACCTTATTTACTGCGTTCTTAAGTCCATCACACATATGTGTGGATTTGCAAGTTACTACTTTTTTATGGCCTCAAAAAGAGATGAATGGCAAAGTGCAATTACCCTGTTGCAAGAAAAATAAAGAATTTACTGCACTTATCGTTGTTTCCTTCCACTAAAAGCTCAAGCCCATAGATACAATTCACAATTCCAGACAAATTTACATTTATCTGTTCATATTATAGGAAGTAACTTCCCAAATCACTCTTCCAACGTCAAACTTGTAGCCTGACCATAGGAAAAGCAATAAGATACAACCACAAATTCCTTTTTGATTGTAACGATTGCAAATGACAACATCCAACATAAAGTAGAACAACAGTAAAACCGAGTCAATGTCTTAACGTGGACCTACTCATGTAATTGTCCTTGAATCTTCAGTTTCCAAATCAATATGGTTTAGGATTGTATAAATACAAAATATAATGCAGTCTTATGTAATTCAATGGAATCCTTTAACTACCTATAGTGCAGTATTTTTTTTTTTTAACCAAATTTCAAAAGACGTGGCAGAATTCTTCTGAAATCAATTTTCCATGCGGTCACCTATTACGCCTCCCTTACGACCAGAGTCATGCACAAACTTGAGTCAGTTTCAGGCTTAAATTTGTAAGGCTATTAGTGACAAGCGCACCATATTTTGGTTTAAAACAATTGCAAGAACCAATTGATTATGTGATTTTTGTTAAAAATACTTGTGTCAATATATATCAATGATAGAATGTGCTGATAAAAATGACCAAGATTATTTTCAATGTATCTTTTGAACATTGGAAACAAGCATGGAGACCATTACAAAAGAAAATATCAAATATCAAACAATTCTGGATCTACATCCTACTTAATAGGTATGCAAGTATCAAAATTGTAAATGAGATGCATACCAGGTAAAAAGCACAATTTGGTTCCATCTTCCAGAAATTCAACTTTCTGCTTGATCCACTCCCATACCATGTTTCCAAGTGTATCTAGCATATCTGTAGATAAAACAAGAATAAAATTGTGATGTGGTTGTGTCCATTTGAAGCTTAGCAACCTGCTGAAAAGGGAATTATTATAGAAGACAACCGGGAACGGTGATTATTCTAATGGAAGGTTAACAAACTAGATGTGTACTTTGGAAAGTAATCAGGTAAACAACAACTGGATGACTCATTCATAAATAACTCAATAGTCCTCGAATAGAGCTTAGAAGTAGACAAAAGGAGACAATAACAGATTTAAGGAAATCTTTTAGAAGAAATAGAAAAGAGATTATTGCTGGGGAAAAAGACATGTTTCTTTCCAGCAGTAGGTTATATTTATCAAATGCAACCCTTTTGACTTGAGCAAAGTGAGAAGATATTTTTGAAATATGTTCAATCAACAAAGGGAAAGACTTCAACCAGCTATTTTAATTAAAAAAAAAAAGAATGAAAACAGAAAGAGCGTCTGCAGCTCCACTCCAATTTTATGGGACCTTTTTTTTCGTAATTAAAGTTCATTCACACAGAAGAAGAAACAAAAGAAGAGCACACTTTAATAAATAAAATCCAAATTTGCCTTGATTGATAGCTTTAGAGATCTAACATGATCTTCAGCACGCCTAGCACAGAAATGTCATCTTTCAGTTCATACAACCTTGAGATATACTCCTTTGCTTTGACATCCTCAGAAACTTTTTGCAGATCATCCAAATCCTAAAGATGCATGCTTATTGATGACTTTTCAGACCCTGAAAATTGGGATCATAATATTAAAACAATGATGATGTACAAGCAAAAGAAAGGAAAATGAAGTAAATATGCAAGGACAATGAACCTTTCCACTTTTCAATATTACGTCAGACCTCCATACAACCAAAAGGCTCAGAGTCAAAATTGTGATGCGGACAGAAAACAAAAGTTCCAGGTGTTGGATAACATGGTATAGTCATTACAGTCGGATAAATGAATCCTAAAGCTTTCGATATAGAAATATCCGGATTCTAACACAAGAAGATGTGTGAAATAAAATACATAAAGTAGAAAGATTTCATACTTACCAGAGAAATGGAAAACCTCTGCATCAGTAACCTGTTGAACGAATTCCACTCCCTCTCTGTGCGCTGAAAACCTTCAGAAATGGAAGCCCTTGTCCCAGAAGCTATATCAAATTCTTGCAAATCCTCAACAGATACCGTTTCCGTATTTTCTGGCCTTCTAAGTGGGGGCAAAAAATTCACACTTCTCATGATGAACAACATCATCATCAACCTATTGATACAAGTCATCAAGTTCCTATTATCAGTCAGAACAGCCAATTTAAAACCCATATATCCCATATTAGGTCTTTTCTAACCAGTGCTCTAGGCGTACTTGCTAAAGAGCATTAAATAATTTTCTCTCAATTTTTCAAGAAAAAATTTGTCATAATTTTTGGTTTGATGCATACAACATTTTGGCTGTAATATCATTATTCCTACCTCTGCCTAACTAAAATAACTCACATGTAAAATAATAGTACAATTCATATTACATATATATATGTGTACGCTTGTAAAAATTTCATAATTCAAAATCTTAGTTAGTGTAACAAGAATAAATGCGTAATAGAAACAGGAGACATGTTCCAATTCAGCTTAAAAAATAAAAAAAAATAAAAAGCACTGCACCGAAAATAATTCCAAAGATGGCGTACGTTTCTTGTGTCTTGAAAATGCGACATGGTTTGTCGCGTCTTAAGACGCGACATACGCCTTTGCTATCTGAGCGAGCTTGCAAGCTTCCAGGTTTGAATTTTGCCATCACCAGCACCAAAGTTAGGACTGAACCCGGGGGTGGACGCGTGGGTCTTCATTTTCTTCATCGGCTCACTACCCTGGGTTTCATTTTGCGATTAGGGTTTCATTTTCTTCATCGCCTCAACCAACTGTAGAGCCCTATCTTCAATTCCCAAACTGAATCCCAAATTGTAAGCATTGGAATCGATAGAAAATTTTCTTCATTGGACTGTATGCATTTTCACCCTATTTGTCGAGGGTAGAAAATTTCCGAGCAGTCTTCAAGTCCGTCGGCGATAGCTTTTGTCGCATCTTGAAGTCGCGACATGCCTATATCACGTCTCCAAGACGGGATAAACCATGTCGCATCTTCAAGATGCAACAAACGTAGGTCATCTTTCGAATTTTTTCAGGTACAGTGCTCTTTTTAAAATTTTTATTTCATTTGAAGTTGAATTGGAACATGTCTCATAGAAACAGTGTAAATAATGAAATCAGTACAATTTAATCACAATACCAATGAATAGCTCATCCAGATACGAAACGAAACAAGTACGAATGAAAAACATTGAGAACAGAAGCGAAATTTGATTCTTCTGGAAATTGAGAAATTAAGGTCACAAGTGAAGAGAGAGAGAGAGAATTGAACCTTTGGAGATGGAGATGGAAGAAGCAAGAGGATTGAAGTCAGTGCGGAGACGAGGAAGGGGGTGAGTTTCTTCTTCCTCTTCGTAATCCCTAGTTCTGAACGCCACGACGTAAACATGGATCGGGGCCGGGCCGGGCCGGGCCCGGTCCAGTTCACTGCCGGTTCCCGGAACCATGAGCTGGGCTGGCACCAGTTCTAAGGCCATTCCGGTCTGGACCGGGCTGATTTCAAATTTTTTTTAAATGGAATCGGAACCGGTGTGCTGAGTCGGGCCCGGTTCCGGCTGGAAATTTTTTTTTTGCTCCAGTGCCTTTTTTTTTTTTTTTACTCTTTTTAGAACCAACGGGCTGGTTTCGGGTCCGGGTTAATTCCGTGTCGATCCCGGGTCAGGCCGAGCCGGTTCCCGGTTTCAAAAAGGGTTGGCCTGGCCGCTATAGTATCTGGGCCGAATCGGTTTGGGTTACTGTTTATGCTGATCCGGTTCACGGACCGGGCTTTTCCGAACTAGTTTTGAGCCCAAACCGGCCTGGTGACATCTCTAGCCACGAGTTCCCAAAGTTGCTTCTCTCTCTCTCTCTCTCTGTTTGTCTCTCTCTATCTGCTTCTTGGTTGAGATGTAAAATCAGGAGATTTGTATGAATTTGATCTAATTTTTTAAAAAAAAAATTCTTAAAACAATCATTTATGAAAAAAAATTCGGTTTCTAATCCAAGATGTTCGCATTTTGAAAACTCGACTAAGATTGGTCGAGTTTTCAAAACTCGATCAATACTGTTCACATATTGTTCATAAGTTGATGGAGTATTCAAAACTCGACCAATATATAAATAGTATATAAATAGTATTTGTCGAGTATTGAAAACTCAGCCAACATATGAATAGTGTTGATCGAGTTTTTAAAACTCGACCAACCTAAGTCAATTTTGGAATAAATTCGCCGAAGAGGTTGTTTTAAAAATTTCTTTCCTTTTTTGAGTCAATTTTGTACATCTCTCATAGAATCAGGCAGGCTTTTCGTTTCTTGAAAATTTCTTTTCCGGATAACAAACTAATAGGGGAGATTTGACACAATTTTACATATTATAAAAAATATCAGGTAATTTATTGAAAATAAAATTACTAAAGTTAATTATATAAATATTTATTAATATTAATTGTTAAAAATATACAAAAAATTACATATTATATTTGAAGTTCAATAAGAGATTACACTTTATATTTTATGGTTTAAAATATTATTAACTTAATAATAATAATACTCCATTAGAATTATTTAAAATTCTGAAGAAAAAAAACCCTTGATATAAAAAGTCGTAAAATTTTAGTCATTTTTTATTATTTCAAACCCTTTCTCTCCCTTGGTTTTCTTTTTTCCTCTTGTATCTTTTTTTTTTTTTGGTATTAACCGTTCGGTATTCAAAAATTCACCCCTGATTAATCTGAATCGACTTACTGTCAGACCTATTAGGGGAGAGATCTCCCAAAGATGTTTTTTCTATTCTCATGAAGGGTCGAACCAAAACATATAATTAAGGGATGATGTACTCTTCCCATCACATCAACACCACTTTAGTTTTTCCTCTTTCGGATATATTAATTTTTTTCCATTATTTTTTTAATTTTTTTGAATTTTAATTAATTCCTTTTCTATGTAAAACTTATGATGAATAAGTTGGGATTTACTTCTCCCTTCCAAATCTCACTTCTCGTATTCAAAATTGCTTTAAATTTTACCATTTGTATCACTTTTTCTGCAAACCTGTGAACTTCTTCGGATGACCTTTGGAGGAATCCATGCACTCAATATCTCTCATATTCACTAAATCACAAACCAGCCCATGGACTCAATTACCTATAGTTTGACAATTTCAATCCTCTGCTTTTGGGTTTTCACTACCTTATTCTTTTCTCAAAATTAAATTGCAAAACTTAATTCTAGGTTTTGATTAGAATCACTTAAAACTTGATTTTTTTTTTCAAAATTTTGTCAAATTTGATTTTTCAAAGGCAATGGTTTTATGTTTTTATTTTTTGGTTCTTGTCATCGTGCTCTAGATGGTATAGGAGATAGAATTATAGGGGTTTTTATAAAAATAGGGCATTTTTGATTCAAAATTAAAAAATTAGGGTGATTTTTTTATTTGATTCCCAAAATAGAGATGTCGCGCTCTATGAGCGCGACATACACTGTTCATCCCCCGCCAACCAACTGTCGAGTGACTAAAAAAATAAGTGTCGCGATCATAGATCACGCCATAGGTTGCGCAATCTAGGTTCACGACATAACTTGCAAACCCAAACTGCGACATAGAGCCTATATCCCCCCCGACTCAAACACTCCTTCTGCTTGCGCGATCTGGTTGTTTCTCTCCCATTCTGTCTCCTTCTGCGACATAGTTTGTGCGAACCGAGATCCTCATCTTGGCTTCATTCTTGCGACATCAAAGCTTCATTTCACGGACGAAAGTAACACCACAACGTGTATTTTCTTTTATTCTCTTGTCCTATTCGAAAGCTTCGTCCATGAGACTGAAATCTGCGAGTAAAGTTGAGTTAGGTTTAGGGTTAGGGTTAGGGTTAGGTTAGGATTCTGTCTCTATCCCTTTATTCTCTTGTCTCTGCTTATCTCCTGCTTGTCTCTTTCATGAAACATGTTAGAGTTAGGGTTAGGGTTATGGTTGGGGTTTTGTCTTTATTCATTTATTCTCTTATCTTTGCTTGTCTCCTGTTTGTCTTTTTCGTGAAGCATGCTAGGGTTATTGTTAGTGTTAGGTTAGGGTTTTGTCTCTGTTCGATCATTGAGATAATCATGCAATATTGTGATGTTAGAAAATATTGTATTAGGTCATAATGGTCATTGTCTCTGCTCGTCGATGATGTTGAGATTTTAGGGTTTTGGCTCTGCTTGTGTTGGAGTTTAAGACGATGTGCATTTTGATTTTCATGATATTCATGTTGATACTCATAATTTGTATAAATTACAATAAATGTTATGAATGTTTATTCTATTTTTCTATTGATGTTGATGTTGATACTGATATTTATTGTAATTTTCATGATATTTAAAGGAAGATGACTGATAATCATGTGAGACTTGTGTTTTATTTGGGGATCAAATTGGTGGACTTGAAAATGAGTATCGATATAGTGTTGGACCTAAAATAGGTGTTATAGTTCGTAACAATCTTGGATGGGAGGAGTTCATAAACGTATTGAATCAGAAATGTAGGATTGATTATAGACAGTTCAAACTTAATGTTTCATGTAAATATTCTCTTTGGTTTGGTAATTCTCTTTCATATTGTGTATTATCGATGGAGAATGATTTTTTGTCGGAGGTGTTGTCACTACATAGATATATACCGGATTTGTCATCAATTGAACTTTTCTTAGAGTATGAACCAATTATAATTGCTACTATTGATGCACATATTCCTATGGTAGAAAATGAGTCAGAGGTCACAGGTAGTTCATTTGGGAGAGATCCAGGTAGTCTATTTGGTGGAATTGGAGTTAATTCATTCAAGGGCATGACAAATTTTGGATCTTACACTGAAATATTGACAAATGTGAATGTTGGAAATAAATGGTTATAGTATGGGACATTCATTTCCGATAATGTTACATTGAATGATCCTGGTGAATCAGTTATGCCTATGACAAATGAATTTAGAGAGTCTAGTTCTAGTATGCCTTATCAAGGGCAACAGACAGATCTTGTGGACACATTTGTCGATGATGAATCGGAGGGTGAAACTTATGATGATCAGAATGTTGTAAATGAAGAATATAGGGTGGATGAAGAGGAAGAAGACATCCTATTTTTATACAGTTTGGGGGAAGGGGACATGATAGTTGGTGAGTATAATGAATTTAGAGAGCCCAGCTTTAGTATGCCTTATCAAGGACAGGAAACAGATCCTGTGGACACATTTATCGATGATGAATCGGAGGGTGAAATTTATGATGGTCAGAATGTTGTTGATAAAAAATATAGGGTGGATGAAGAGGAAGAAGATATCCCATTTCTATACAGTATTAGGGAAGGGAACATGATGGTTGGTAAGTATAATAATTTCAACCGTCCTACATGGGATGATGATCGCACTTCGAAATTATAAATTGGGATGATTTTTAATTCCAAAGAGGGAGTTCAGTATGCTGTGAAGTGTTTGTCCATGCAGTAGCACAAATATTTTAAAGTTCATGAAAGTAATCAACACATGTGGTTTGTGGGATGTTCTTTATACAATGAAAACAACTGTTTGTGGCATGTTTGGGCAAGATTGAAAAAGAAGTTTAACATTTGGGAAATCACAAGATTAAATGCAAAACACACTTGTTTTTCCCGAATGCCTGCGGTGGATCATCCTAATGTAGACTCTAATATGGTGAGTCGTCTTATCAAAAGTCACATAAAACAGAATGTTGACTATAAAGTGCGTGATGTAATAGAGGATATAAGAGAGTATGTGGTAGATTTGTCATATAAGAAAGCTTGGATGAAGCGTCGGAAATCTATAGAAATGGTGTATGGTAATTAGGAGATTTCATACACATTATTGCCCCAATTTATGACTGTTGTGCAAATAAACAATATTGGAACTATCGTTGATTGGAGGTTTAATGAACTTTTAGAGACTACTGATCGAGTTTTTAACTTAGCTTTCTGGATTTTCAAACCATGCATTGATGCATTTAAGCATTGTAGGCCTGTGATAAGTGTTGATGAGACATTCCAGTATGGGAGATATAGGGAGAAAATTTTGATTGCCATTAGAACCGATTCGGCTAATCATATTCTTCCTTTATGTTTTGCTATTATCAATTAGGAGAGTATTGAGAATTGGGCATGGTTTTTGGAGAATTTGAGAATGCACATCATTGGCTACCGACATGGTGTATGTCTGCTATCAGATAGGGCTCTCGGAATATTGCGGGCCATAGAGAGGAATTATAATCTATAACCATCATTTGTGTATCACAGATTTTGTGCGCGGCATGTTGAAGCTAATTTTAGTAAACGGTTTAAAAATAAACCATTAACTGAGTTAATGCATATGGCGGCACAATAAAGACAAATTAGAAAGTTTAGTATTATTATGATCCAAATGAAAGAGTTGAGCGAGTCTGCTTATAATTGACTAATAAACATTCCTCTCGATAAATGGAACTTGTGTTATGATGGAGGACATAGATGGAGGAATATAACCACTAATTGATCAAAGTCGTTTAATAGTGTACTGAAGGGTGTAAAAAAGCTACCAATCACTACATGTATGCAAGCAACAATGTATCGTATGGTTCATTTTTTTAACAAAAATCGAGAAGCAGCATATAATAATCTGAAAAAAAAGCAACGTATGGCCAACAATGGTGATAAAAAAATTGGTTAGAGTTGAGCAAAAAGCAAAATATTATCACTGTGAGTTATTTAACAAAGCAATAGGGGAATATGAAGTTGTTACTGGTTTTCATGGTGGGAAAGGTGGAAACAACTATACCATGCTCATGGATGTTCTATCATGTACTTGTGGTAAATATACTATATACAAGTATCATTGTTCGCACATGTGGAGAGTTTGTGCCGATTTGGGATGTAAATTTATGTTATTTTTGAGTAATTTGCATAGCTGTTAATCAATGTTCCTTACCTATGGTGGCAAGTTCCATCCACTTCCACACAAAGACTATTGGCCCCCTCCTTGCTTCTCCTTGGTGGCCAATATTTCACATTTTAACAATTAGCCAGGTAGACCATGCAGCATGCAAATTCATAATGAAATAGATAGAAGAAGAATTCAAAGCTGCAAAACTTGTAGAGAATACGGGCGTAATCGAAATCATTGCCCAAACATGACCTGGTTACAAGAAAGAGCAAGGCAAGGTCGAAATAATCATAGCAGCGAAGTTTGTTTACTTGTGTATAAATTGTATGTTGTTTATGGCTTGTTATTGATAGTTTATTAATTATGGATATTATATGTTGTATTTCATAACTTATTATATGTTATATGTTATTTCATGTCTTCTTTATATCAGCATATTTTATGTTGAATCATGGTTTGTGGTGATCATGGATATGGAATACTCTCAGCCAACATTTACCCCAGGTCCATGAGATCCTAGTGTTTTGACCCTACAACCCTTACATCGGTCTCAGTCTATATGAGAGACCGGTAGTGATTCATCCCTAGAAGTGCGGCGGTCAGATCGTAGATTTTGGGTTACTCGACCACTAGATGTTAGAGTTCAACAAATTTTATTACGAGCGGGTTTTTACGGAGTCTATAGATATGGACATATTCAGTATGATCATGCACTGATTATAGTGTTAGTTGAGAGATGAAGATCAAAGACACATTTTTCACTTACCGGTTGGTGAGGCCACTATTACTTTACAAGACGTTTTAGTATTTTTTTGGCTTGCCTGTTGATGGAGAGGTGGTTATTGGGGTAGATAGAAGTCGTTCCATCTCTGAGTGGCAGGATTTATGTTGTAGTCTTTTAGGTTCTACCGTAGTCCAGAGGATTTTTGCGAAGATTGACTTAAGTTGCGGGTGATCACAGAATTTCTTGATTCACATCCTTTGGGGCCTGACTCGGATCAAACTTTAGTTCACTTTCATGCATGTGGTCGGATTATGCAACTTTTGAGTACTCTTTTGGGGGATAAGTCTGGGTCGATGATGAAACTTCTATATTTGGAGCTCCTATGAGATCTTGATTGTACTGGGAGTTATAGTTGGGGTAGCACAGCACTAGCGACATTTTACAGGGCTATGTGCCGAGTTTCATTTAATGGTGTTAGACAGATTCAGGATTGGTACTAGTTATACAGGTATTTCATCTCCATTTTCTTGTTTGGTTTGCATTAATAATTTTATATAAATGTTATATAATTTATTTAACTTCTTTTGATCTCTTTTCAGCTCTGGGCGTGGGAGAGAGTGACCATGTTTACCCCAACTAGACGACACGTCACTGATCCACTACCTCTTGCTCCGAACATGCCAGCCAGTCCTCGAGGATCTCTGTATGTAATATTAATTATGTTTATCATACTAATTTTATCTCATACCATGATATCGTTTAACTTTATCTAATTTAATGTCTAATCATATTTTATTAGTTGAGATGTTTCTCATAACTATGTGTATATGGGACAGTTTGTTCTATGATCATATTGGGATCGTCTTGATCATATGAGGGACGGTAGGGTAAGTAAATTTCATTTCCCTTGTCAGCTCATGCACTAGTCGTAATATTTATAAGTCCAACTAACATATTGTTTCTTTTTTTTTTCAGTTTCTTTGGATGCCATATTTGTATTTCGACATTAGAGCATTACTTGATTATTGTCTTGTCGGGAGCGACATATGGCGAGCTAGTGTGTCTCTTATATGCTTCGAAGTCGTCAAGTTTTATTATCCTGTGAGAGTTTTATGACAGTTTAGTTATCGGTAAGATATTCTTATTCCCGTACATATGGATATGGACTTGCATCGAACTGATCGACATGATAAATTTGGTTGTGATTAGATTATAGAGCATGCGACACACTTACAAATATGGGATGACCGTCGATACCATGTTGTGACCGAAGAGAAGTGTTATGATGATGATATGATGACAGTTAATTATATGGGTTAGTATCGACGAATCACACGCATATTGATTGGTATTCCTGCATATCGATATTAGCAAGATTTTTGGCCGACCGCAGACAACATGACGTTCATGGCAAGTCATAAGTATTTTATCATTTTATATTACTTTTATTGTTTACATAATGTTTCTATACTTATAATTTTTTTTATTGCAGAGCCATTAGATCGAGGATCTCCATTTAGTAGTATCTAATGTCCTCACTATCCTAGGAGTGGATCCTTGAGTTGCTTATATAAGAGATGACATATGGAATACACTGCAGCACTTCGGACACACGACACCTCAGAAAGATCGTCCTACGACATTTACCTAGGGATATATTGATCTAGACGTTCCCTCTACTTCTACTGCTGTGGGTGCCTTTAAGGAGCATATAGAGACGCAGATATATTTGTATCCGACTCCTACACCCACTTCGATATTTACACAAACACTTGTATTTGAGGAGCATATAGAGAGTCAAATATATTTGTATTCGACTCCTACACCCACCCCGACATTTACACAGACACCTGCCTTCGAGAAGTATGACAATGTTACGCCGAGTGAACCTCCACGACTTAATGTTTATCAGTGGTGGAACGACGTCGATATTCAGAGGATATTATGACTATTACAGTTCAATTTCCTGGGAGTCATGAGGGTACGCAGGCTCCAGTTCTAGTTCCCACTAGATGTCAGCTGCGTAGAAATACTGGACGACCTCTGTGTGGTATTTAGTGTAATTTCTCATATTTGTGTATATTAGTGTTTATTTATGTATTACATTCTAATTTTGTAACTTAAAAGTTTATTAATTATAATTTTATAACTTTTATTTCATATTTATATAGATGTTGGTGTTTGTTCACGATTGCTTTTGGAGTATTGATTGATATTTTTGAAGTTTGGTATTTGTGAAATTTGGTGATTGATGTTTGTGAAGTTTGGTGATGTTACACGAGTTTAGATATTGGTTAATTGATATTTGTGAAATTTGATATTTTTGGAGTTTGGTGATTATGTCGGAATAGTTTTGTCTACAGTTTGGTGTTGGTAGATTGACGGATGTGGGGAATGTTTCATTGCAGTGGCTCAATGCATTTTTTGGACATTAAATAGTGCAGGATGGCTGCTTGGATCGTGCATGGCTGAATGTAGAAGTAGAAGTAGGATGGCTGAATGCAGAAGCAGAATGTTGCTATGGGGGGTGCAGGTAGATGGCGTGGTTATAGATCCCGCAACTTATTGCGCGATCTGATTGCGCAACCTATGGCGCGCGACACTTTTTTTTTGGAGTCACTCGATAGTTGGGGGATGAACAATGTATGTCACGCTTACAAAGCGCAACATCTCTATTTTGGGAATAAAAAAAAACACCATAATTTTTTAATTTTGAATTAAAAATACTCTATTTTTGTAAAAACGCCTAGAATTATACTTGTCAGATTAGTAAATAAAGAAAACGTAGTTAATATAGTTAGTGTGTATATACCCAAAATAGGTATATGCAATGAGTAAAAAATAATTTTGGCAGGATTTAAAGATATTTATCCGAGTCAATCTAATGGAGAGAAGTTATTTATTGAAGGAGATCTAAATGGATATATAGGAGAGAGGAGCGAAGGATTCGAAATTGTACATGAAAATTTTGGATTTGGTAGTCGGAATGAAGCGAGAGGTACCATTTTAGAGTTTACTAAAGCGTTCGATTTGATACTCGTAAACATTTTTTTTAAGAAAAAAGAGTTTTACATAATCACAAATAGAAGTGGATCCAATGTTAATTAAATAAACTTCTTTCTCACTAGAGGAGATGATAGATAACTTACAAGGATTGTAAGGTTATCCGGGGGAGAGTGTAACAATTCAGTATAAACTCTTAGCTTTAGATATACAAGTGTCTAAAAGACAAAAAAAATATCATCCATCTGTTAAACCAAGAGTTAAATGGTGGAAGCTAAAAAGAGAAAATGCGATGATTTTTAGAAACCAATTAATTCAAGTAGCAAATTAACCCGTTAATGATGATGCAGAAACGATGTGGAAAAAATGTCTATTAATATTAAGAGTATAGATAAAGAAGTTCTTGGTATATTTAAGGGTCAGACCCCAATAGGTAAGGAATCATTATAGTGGAACTAAAAAATACAAATTGTTATTCGAATCAAACGAGAGTGTTATAAAAACCGTAAAAGTAATAACAATAGCAATATATATGAAATCTATAAAATTACAAAAAAAAGATGTGAAAAAAATTATCCACGAATCAAAAAGTAAGATGTATAAGGAACTATACGAGAGACTAGAGACTAAAGATAGAGAAAGAAAGATCTACAAAATTACTAAACTAAGGGAGAGAAAATGAAAAGATTTAAATGATGTTATGTGTATTAAAAATGAAACCAATAATATACTTGTAAGGAATGAGAACATAAGAAAGTGTTGGGGAAACTATTTTGATAATCTTTTCAATGTTAAGAATACAATAGATGTAAAAAATATTGAGATACCTGTAAAAAAGGTTAATAGAGATTTTAAATATAAAATTCGTCCCCATAAAGTGAATGAGACCTTAAGGAGAATGAAAAATAATAAAACAATAGAACCTAATGGAATTCCCATTGAAGTGTGAAAATTTTTAGGTGAATTTTGTATAATAATATTAATGGATATTTTTAACAAAATTTGGTAAACCAAGAAAATGCCCTGAGCATGGAGAGATAGTACACTTGTGCTACTATATAAGAACAAAAAAGACATACAAAATTGCTCAAACTATAGAAAAATTAAACTGATGAGTCATACCATGAAACTATGGGGATAGTAATCGAACAAAGATTACGATTAGAGATAAGTGTCTCAAAATTAATTTGGATTTATGTCAAAAAAAATCCACCACGGAAGCAATCAACTTGTTAGGACATTTGATGGAGAAGTGCAGAGCTAAGGAGAGAAATCTATATATGGTATTTATCGATTTGGAAAAAGTATATGATAGAGTGTCTTGAGAGATATTGTGGTGGATGTTGATGAAGAAAATGATTTTCTTAAACTACATTACTTTCATTAGAGATATGTATGAAAAAGTTGTAACCAATATAAAAACTTGCGGGTGCCTAAACAATAGTTTTTATATTAACATTGGACTCCATCGAGATTCAGTATAAGTCTCATCCTTTTTACAATAGTGATAAACGAAATCACAAAAAACATCCAAGATAAAATACCATGGTGTATACTTTTTACAGATGATATAGTGCTGGTAGATGAAATCAAAGAGGGTATTAGTGCTAAACTAGAGTTATGAAGGGTAACACTGGAATCTAGATGATCTAGATTGAGCAGATCAAAAACTGAGTATATGAAATGTAGATTTAGAGGCAATTATCAAGATGATGATGAAACGATTAGATTATATAGACAAATTGTACCAAAAAGTGAATGCTGTAGATATCTTGATTCTATCATTCAAAATAATGATAATATAGATAAAAATATGAATTATAGAATTCAAGCAGGTTGAATGAAATAGAGAAGGGCATCCGGAATTCTTTACGATCGCACGATACCACTGCATTTGAAAGGAAAGTTTTATGAAATCGCGATAAGACCCACACTATTGTATGGCACAGAGTGTTGGGTTATTAAACAATAACAATAACAAAAAATGACGATAGCAAAAATGAGGTTGTTTAAGTGGATGTGTGTCAAAACTAGAAAATATAGAATTAGAAACAAAGAAATTCGTAATAAGTTAGGAATTAGTTCAATTGTAGATAAGATACGAGAGTGTCGTCTGAAATGGTTTGGGTACGTACAAAGAAGATTCAAAGATATATTGGTTAGAAGATTGAAAATTTAATTATAAGAGAGATTAGTAAAATGTAGAAATAAACTGTTGAAAATATGGATATAAATTATTCGTAAAGACATGATAGTTAAGAGTTTAGATGAGATAATAGTTTTGGATAGAAATGAGTGGAATAGAAAAATCCGTACAAGCTAAATCAAAATTTTTTTTGTTTTTAATTTTTTTATATTTATTTATTAAATGATCGATTTCATTGAAATTAAGGCTTAACTGATTATTATTGTTTTGATTTTTCTTTAGCAAAAATCTATTTCTTGGTTTTCAAAGGTGATGGAACATTATTTTTTTTCACAAAATTTCAATAGTTTTTAAGTTCTCATGTTCTGTATCATTTAAGTCTGGAATAGGTTAACTTGAATAATGTTTTTTTTTTTTTTTTAAATCTCTTTCCGGATTGTGATTGAATCGCTAAATTTTTGATTTTTTTATAATTTAATTGACGTTATAAGAGGTGATGGGACATGTTTCGGCGATGTTCAGTGGTGTAGCAAGGTCTTTTATGGATAAAAGAGAAGGGAAAATAAAAGAAGGAAGAGAAGTTGTTCATGGCATGTTATGCTGCGGTGAAAGAAAAAGAAGTATGGTTTGATTTTGAGAACTTTGGTATTGTTAATGCCCAAACAATTTTCCAGCTTTTTTTTTTCAAAGAAAGACAGAACAGGAGTTGATCAAGACCAAAAAAAAAAAAAAAGAAAAAACAATTTCACTAATGAAGGGTAATTTAGATTTTTTTAATATAAAAAATTTCTCTTCATTTTTTAAAATCTTTTAACGATTCATTAATCAAGGTTAAATTATATAATCTTAAAATTTTGAATTAAATAATATAAATTTTAGTATCAGACAAAATTTAAAATATTTTATATAATTTTTTCAAAAAAAATATATATTATATTCAGACACTTTGTATACTATTCTTTCACAAAAAAAAAAAAAAACCCTTGGTCTGGAAGCTCACAACGGAGCTTTGAAGAATTCCAATCATCTTCATCATAATCGCTATTGAAAGATCTTGTTGTCCTCGCTCATCATTAATTTGTTAACTATAACACACAAATCGCTACAGAGGCAATACGTGTAAATTCAAATAAAGTTAATAAAAAAAAAGTAACAGAAAAAAAATAAATTTTAGTGAAAAATAAAGATAAAAGAAAATATGGGCGGATATAAAAAATTTATTTAGTGGTTGACTTTCAATTCCATTAGGAAACAAAGACTTGTCTCCTGTTTCCGTGTATAGCTTTTCTTGTATAAGGTATCACCCCGATGGTTGGAGTTTTGGCCGGAAAGGATAAGTATAGGTCGGGTCCCTGATTCGATTGTTTGTTATCTGATTCGATTTAAATATTTTGAATATTAAATTTTGTTATTCGAATTTGTACTCGTATAAAATATTATCTAACCAAATAGATATCTAAAAATATAAATATAATATATTAAATTATTCGTATTCAAAAAACCTAATTTGAATTCTATTTTTTATTAAAATTAAATTCAATCTTATAACTAAAGTTTAATTATCAAAATGAACTAAAACAATATTAAAACACATAATATAATATCTCTCATCCAAATGATATAATAACACATCAAAGAATGATCTATTGATTGACCATTCAGTCGAATAGGAGAAGTGGACAGTGGGCCAACTAAATGGACAGCCAGCTGATTCTTTGCTCGGCGGAGTGCTTCTTTGCATTGCTACTCAATCGACTGATCCTTACAACCGATAAACTGGGTGGCTTGTTAAAGTTGTTTGGTTAGTTAGTCTTTACAGCCGATCGATCGGGCAGTTTGTTGGTTGGTTTTTGCAATCGGTCGACTACAATATATTGTAATGATTTATTTACTCTTATTGTTTGGATCGAATCAGAAATCCACCGATATTGAATATACTAATCTGTATCCGTTTCCGGGAAGAGCACTATCCAAATTGATCTGATTCAATTTTTTCGGATATCCAATCCATTGGATATTTTCATATTAGATATCTCGGATATTCGGATACTCAAATTTTTTTGCTCACCCCTATTGACTATTAGTAAAGCTCTATCAAGTTTTTGAAAAAAAAAATGTAATTGTATTAAGTAAAATTCTAATATAATAACAATTTTAATTTTCTATTATTATTTTAAATTTATTTAAAGATTTTATTTTTAAAAAATTTTAAATTTAATTAAAATAATATAAATAAAATAAAATAAAAACATATTAAAGTAAATTAAACCAAATTATATACACCATCATTGAAATAAAACCACGAAGCTCTCCAACGCAAGTACTAGTTGTAATATAAGCACCAGTAATGTAGTTATATAATATGATTCTCTTCCTAATTACAATGAAACTATTCTTTCTTTTGTTTGTCCAAAATTTATATATCTAGAATTATATAAAAAAATTTTCTACAATTACAAAATAAAATGAAATTATTAAAATTCGAATATATTTTAAAAATATTGAATCATTAATCCAATATTGGGCTCATATGTTAAAATAATTATGTATTGTAACTGTCAAGCTTATAAATTAAGTCATATGAAAGTGATATGATAAATTTGAAAAATTTCGTAATTGAGTTTAATTATCTCAAAGAATATAAAAATAAATATATGTGTAAATATCATGAACATTTGTTATTTATGATGTGTTAAATAGGAAATATTTAAGGGTGATTTAAGGATAACTGTCATAAACTGAACAAATAGATTTAAAAAGTAAAAGTCACCCTATGATTATAAATAGGGTTATGGTTATCGGGTCAATATATCACTCTTTTTCCTAATACCTCCATCATATAAAGAGAATTTGTTAGAATGCATTTGACTTGAAAGGCCGTATCTAGGATTTTACTCCGACGAAGGCCGAACTTAAGATTTTGTTCAGATTAAGATTTCACTCTATTCAGTTTTTGGTGATAGAATCGGATATATTTTCGATAATTTCGGTTCATTAAGTTCTTGATTCCGATAATTTAATACGGTATTTGATATTGTTTTGCATAAAATTATTTTTTTTCAACAAGTGGTATCAAAGCCACTCATGTTTGAATTATCAGAAATTTTCTGTATATTTTTAAATTTTATATGATTTTGATGCTATTTGAATTTTTGAAAATATGCACGAAAATTTTTTGTGGATATTTTGGTTTTTGGCCAAAAAAAAAATATTCATAATCTTTTTTATGTGAATTTCAATAAAAGAAAATATTATAGAAAATTTTTATTAAAGTCAACCTTCATTTTTTTTATTAAAAATCGACATCCAGTGTTTCAAAAAAAAAATAATTGAAAAGTTTTTCATCAAAATCGATATTAAACATTTTATTAAAATCGACATTCGTTGTTTCAAAAAAAAAATATTTGAGTAAAAGAGAAGAAGATTACAACTTTTCAAAAGATTTAATACTCTTGATATTTTGAAATATCATTTTATAAGAAAGTTGATTTATATAAATATATATATATTTATAAGTTGACATTTTTTTTCCTCTCTGGAAAGGAATCTTTAAGATTTTCCAAAAAAAAAAAATGTGTAAGCTTTTTTTTTTATGATAAGTAATAAAATTAACTTATTTTCTTTTTGAAAGGAATAGTTCGGATCTTATTTTTTTCATAACACATTTTTTAAAAAAATTTCGATTTTAAAAATTTTTTTGGAATTTGATTTCTTTTAAAAAATTTCCAGATTCAAGTATTTTTGAAAAACTTCCGGTTTTAAAAAATATTTTAAAATTTAGTTTCTTTTAAAAACTTTCAGAATTTGGGAAACAAAAAAAAGAAACTTTCATATTCCAACTTTTTCTTTTTTTTTTTTTAATCCTTGACTTCCCAATTTTAGAATAAAATTTTTCAATTAAAAAAATTAAGGAAATTTTTCGTTTTGGGAAATAAAAAAAGGAAAAATTTCAAATTTTAATTTTCTTTTTTAAAGAATAATATTCCAATTTCAAAAAAAAAAAACAAGAAATTGCAATTAACAAAATTTCCAGTTTTGGGAAACCAAAAAAAAAAAAAACATTCAGATTTCAATTTTTTTTTTCTTTAAGGTTGACTTCCCAATTTTAGAAAATAAATTACAATTAAAAAATTTTCGTTTTTTTAAAAGTAAATTTCCATATTTTAATTCCTTTTGTTTTAATATTTGACTTCCTAATTTTTGAATAAAAAAAATTTTCAAATTCAAACTTTCCTTTTATTATAAATCCACATCATAAAAGAATTAATATTTTTTTCTTTAAAAAAAGGGACTTTATGGGTAATTTTGGGTCCAAACAGGCCCACTCTAGGTGTTAAGATATTAAAACTCATTAAACTCAATTAAACATATTTTCATCCTTATCATTTTATAATATCCATTTTATATTCAAGATTGGTTATTTTTTTAGTATGCAATGACATGATATGTCTAGAAAAATTCTATCAACAAAACGATGACAAATCTAAGGCCGATTAATTCTTAAGCGGTTCTAAATGAACTCATAATTTACTTGAAAACTTTCCTGATGCCCTCTACTACAAAATGGGGACTGGCCAAATTTTAAATCCGTTGTTGGCAAATGATGGAAACTTTGGTTTTATGCCGACAACGAAAGTATAGAAATGGACAAGTAAGATAAAGGAGACAGATTCGGTAAAATTGAGATTTTATAAGCCAAATTTAAAATTAATACGATTGAGTTTTAAATAACCCAATTTTTAAGAAATTGAACCTATCAGGATAAAATTGAAATTTTTTCAATTACATATATGATTCAAATATGATTATGGTTTCGTATATATCTCGAGATGAATTAATTAAAATAACATGTAGTCAAAATGACCTCTATTGTAGAAATTAATTTATTTTGGGATATACAAAGTTATGCATGCAATTCATATAAGTATCGATCGGCCCAAAGAAAGGTCTGTACCTGACAGAATTGCATATACATCATTGTGATAATTAATGCGTGAAAATTATTCGATTTCACATGTAATCAATTCATCAACCAAAAGAAGATAATTGGTTGACGTGTTCTTATTGTTAGCATTTTATCGTTGTACCAAGATACCATTTACAAGTTAATTATTTTGTCCAAATATGAAATGTTAACAGAGTAACCGGTATCTTGTAATGAGTATTACTCATATTTGAATTTATTAGATTTTAAAATTCATTGTGAGTATATATGGATTACTGTTATCTGTTTGACGATTGATATTATTTCCACCAATATTAATGCCCAAGTCAGGTTGATTTTTAAATTGATTGGCTTAAATTTCAAGTTTGGATTTAAACTTTACGTTAAAAATCGATTCTCCCAACCACTTATAGATAATAGTACCTTTGAAAAGAGGGAGAAAGAAAGGTATGAGATGTTGAATCGTATGTATTTAATGATATAAAGTGGGTCATCTCACAAACATTCAAAGACATTATATGTAAGTCAATTATGAAGGCTAAATCTTTTCTTACGGATATTGAGAACTGATCTGTCAAGAATGAAAAGGTTATTAATACACTTTTGACAAATCCTATCTTTATACAGTATAATAGTTAAGAACCCTTGACCACTAAAGACAAAAGGAAAAAAAAGAAAAGGAAGTATGATAAAGATGCTGTAAGTGCAATATCACAAAAGAAGCAACAAAAGATACCGATTGAATCGGAAAAGAATGGTTGCTTCTTTTGTGGTGCTAAAGGATACAAAAAAAGAGAGAATGTACCAACTACGACACTTGGCGTGATAAAAAATGTATATTCCTTAATTTAGTTTGTTCTGAAGTTAACTTAATTTTGGTATCAAGATACACTCGGTGATCAGGTTCCGTTATGACTATTCACATTAGTATGTTTATGCAGGGTTTCCTAAATTGTCGATTGCTAATCGATGATGAAAGATACATCAACTTGAGTGATGACAATAAACTTTCAGTTATAGTTATAGAAAAATTTAGATTATTATTGAAAATCAATTTTTATTTGGATCTTAATGAAACTTTTGTTATTCCGTCTTTTAGATGAAATTTCATTTTCATTTTGTGTATTGGACAGGTCAAGTTTTACTTGTTCTTTCATAAATGTAAAAGTTGGTTGGTTTCTTGAATCAAAATAGGTTGGTTCTGCTTATTTATCAGGATTTGATAATCTATATTATTTTGATACTATTACTTTATTTAATGAATCACTGCAATATAGTACTCGAAATATATAGTTTAAGTTAACCAATAAGAATTTCTCTCCATTATAGTTCAAGAGATTGGGTAATATTTCCAAACGGAAAAAAAGGGAGTTGTGTTAGAAGAAATTCTTAATATCTTTAATTTCACATATGTCGGTATTTGTGTAAATTGTATAAAGGATAAACAGACCAACAAAAAGAGATTGAAACTAATAGGATTTCAAACGTCTTATAATTGATATATACAGATATCTATACACCATTCTTTTTGGTTTTTGAAATGGTCAAAAATGTTTTATTATGTTCATAGATAATTATTCATAATATGATTTAATCAAAATTGCACCATATATTCTGAATAAGGTTTCCTACTAAGGTAATTACCGAAACCCCATAAGAACTTTGGATCGACACATGTCCTAGTCTAATGTATCTGAACATTTAGGGTTGTCCAACTAAGATTAAGTCTATTAGACTTATAAAAGAAAACTGAACATCAGGAAGGTTAGTTGATTAATAAGGTATTTTGAAAAGTTTAAGGGGTATTAATTTTATGATCCTACAAATAAGATCTTTTTTTTAGTCGAGAAGTACTTGATTCTTTGAGGATGTTGAGTTTGCAGGAAGACGTATGGTTAGAGACATTGTCTTCTAAGAGAAATATATTGATATTCTCACAGGTGTTATTAGACAATGTTGGAAAATCCTCAATTCTGGAAGAACAAACTCAACTACCTCTAGAACCGATGCCGTGAATGAAGAGATAAAATTCATACAGGTATCCCGACAGTGAAATTACAAATTTTATCAAATCTTTATTTTATTAGGTTTTGAGATGAAATTTGATTAATAATTGTGGATATCACAAATTCTGTAGGAGCAAATACTCAGGAGATATCTCGATGATTGAGGGAGACAATTTTAGTCTCTACTATTACCTCAAGAATGACTTTAAATATAGAAAAATATAGAAAATTCCTTATGCATTAGCAATATGAAATCTGATATATTTTTAGATCTACATGCATTCGGATATTACGTATATTACATAAATATTGGGTAGAAATTTAAGCAACTCGAAAATATAGTATTGAAAAGAAGTCAAATGGGTCTTGTAATACTTATAGAGAGCAAAAGGATATATGTTTACGTATTAAAAGTCAGATCAGTTTGAAATCATTCGGTATACTGACTCTAATTTTTTGGGATGCCAAGTTAGCATAAAAGTCATAACATGCAATATATTAGCAGAAGGAGCCATTTTTGGAAGTGTGTTAAACAATCTTATATAACCTCTTCCATCATGGCGACGGAATTTATAACGTGTTATGAGGCATCTGATTATGAAATATAACTATGAAACTTTGTCACAAAATTACGGATAGTGGATGACATTGACAGACCACTCAGATTATTATACGTCAATAGTTCGATAGTCTTATATTTCATTTAAGGAAATGATTCAGAGTGGACAATTGTCTATAAAGCACATTGGTACAAGCTCCAAAATTACGGATCCATTTATTAAGAGATTGTCACCCAAAAAGTTCATATACACACTACTCGTATAAATGTCATATCATTTCATGATATTCAGTTTCAGTAGAAATTTGTGATTTTAGATGTTGGATCTAATGTAGATATTTTTTGTTATTTCAGTTTAAGGTATTTTAAGATTATTTTTTACGAAAATAAAGATTCAGTTTTGAATCACATTCTGATATTGAGTATGGTTGATCTCACAAAAGATGACTAGTTTGAAATAGGCATGTTAAAGATCACATTATATGACATTTTCATTCTACGCATTCATATCATGATTCATGTCATTCGATTATTTCAATTTACGTGACCATTAAGAGTTAAGTTACAAAAGAAATGTAATAGTATTTGCCTTAATTCTAAGTTAATATGATTGATAGATGAGATTGATTGTACATACATTTCAGTATTGACAGAAAAATTAAACTCGTTCGATTGTTTCGCAATTACATAATTATAAAGTTTTATATATAATCTAAGTGAGAGATTGTTTGATCATTAATTTAATATTGAGTTTATATGTTAAAATAATTATGTGTTGTAACTGTCAAACTCATAAGTTAAGTCTATATGAAAGTGATTTGGTAAATTTAAAAAATTTCGTAATTGGGTTTAAGTATCTTAAAGGATGTGGAAATAAATTAATATGTAGATACTAATAGATATTTGCTATTTATGATGGATTAAATAGGGAATGTCTAAAGGTTATTTAAGGACAACTATCATAAGCTGAACAGACAGATTTGGAAGGTAAAAATCACCTAACAATTATAAATATGTTTATAGTCTCCGAGTCAATGTATCACTCTTTTTCTTAATACCCTTATCATATTTAAAGATGTATTTGATCTGAAAGACCGTATCTAGGATTCTGCTTCAACGAAGGCCAAATTCAAAATTTTGTTCAGATTAAAATTTTACTCTATTCAGTTTTTAATTACAGAATTAGGTAATTTTTTATCTGATCTAATTTTTAATTTTGATTTATTAAATTTACAATTTCAATTATTTAATATGATATTTAATATTGTTTTACATAAATTTTTTTTTTCCAACGTAATACAAGGAAATGGCCTATCCCTCGTGTTTTCAGTAACAAGTTACAATCACTTATCAATAGGACAAGTTATTGTTTAGCTAAGGAAAATCCAAGAATCCAAGCTGTTCCTTTACCTTTGTTTGGCTAATTCAATTACATTTAGGTACAAAACCCCTTTGCTCTTTGACAAAACAGCAAAGTTACATCGCGTGACAAAAGAAAAACAAGAGAGTTACTTCAACATACCATTGGAGTTGAAATCTTGCAGCGTTGAATACCCAAAAGTAAAATAAAAAATATATATAGATGTATAGTATATTATAAAACTAAAGCTAAAAAATAATATGGTATCCCAAGGTCGCGACATGGCATTTACTTACTGGCTCTTTTCATCTCTGCATACTCTACGTCACCCACCAATGAAACCGCCGGGTCCGGCTGGAATTTTTTTTTTTTTTTTTTTTTTTAGCTCCATTTCCTCTCCATTCTTTTTTGAATCAGTGGGTCAGTTTCGGGCTCGGGCCGGTTCCTGATTCCAAAAAGGGTTGAACCGGCCCGGCCCGGCCCAGCCCTCTACAGTACTGGGCCGGCCCGAGCCAGGTTACTGTTTATCCCAATCCGATTCAAGGGCAGGGGTCAATTTTCGGACCCAAATCGGGTCGGTAACATATCTAAATGAAAGTGTGGAGCTAATTTTAGTAATTATTTTCTGATTAGATTATATGTTATTATATTAAAATTTTCTATCAACGATTCATTGATCTAGTAGGAAGGATATTAATACCCCACACTAAGAATCGAAATTCATGTCTTAGTGGTGACAAAAACGACGTTGAGAGTTTCCCCCCAATTGGAATCCGATAGCAGCTCGATCGAAATTAGTCAAAATAAAACTCTTGATACTCAGCGATGGGTCAAATCTAGAGACAAAAAAAAAATTAAAATTTTCGAGATACATTTTGTATATGCTTAGCCCTTCTTTAAGCTCAAGTCATGCTACACGTGGGGGGTGGTTGGTTAGTGTCATTTTACTTGAACATGATTTATATTTCTTTAATATATGGGTCACCTTTGCTTCATGCTGAAGCATGGCTTAGTTTCTTCATAATCGAAGGAATGCATTATGGTATCTTTGTTTTCATATATCGGCACCTCATCTATTTTTGAAGCACAATGTCAAATTTATCATTTCATTTTTCATTATGAACAAAAGTACAGTTTATTAAAATTGTAATAATTAAAAAAGAAAATCAGATACGAACTGTAATTTATATAAAGCGCCAAAAAAAAAAAAAGATTGCTCTCATGTGTTTCATGGTTTTGGATATAGAACCTTGTATCACTATATTATGAAGACAATAACTAATTATTTCAAAATTTATGTTATAAGATATTTAAGTTAAATTTAAATAAATAATTAAAAAATTATAAATAATTATTAGTTAAGGATATTTGACAAAAGAAAATAAGTGAGAGAGATGGGGGGAGGGGGTTGGGAGATATCTTCATGGCAGAATCAAAATGGGCATATAAAAATTAGATCACATTCTTTGCATCACAGTCCATGAGCCCTCCTTTTACCATTTCTTTTGGGTCAATGCCACCTTTTATGCTACTATAAAGAATTTAAACCCTTAAAATCTTAGGTCCATTTTAGTTTCACAAGATCTCCTAATCAACTAAATTTTGAAGTCACCTCTCTTTCCCTCCCTCCCTCCCTCCACTCCTCCCCCCCCCCCAACCCCACCTCTTCTTCCTCCAAAAAGCAACACTGGCAACAATGAGGTTGATTAACATAATCTTCATTGTAGCCATGACCATGGCTCTATCCATCACCATCACGATGAAGAACAATTCTGGAGGAGGAGGAGGAGAAGAAGAAGAGAAGCCACCTTTTGTGACCAAACTCAAACCAAATACTTTTGATCATCAAAACGAGTTGCTGCCCTCAAAAAGTTTAAGTCGTTTCCTTGTCGAACGCGGAAGCCCAAGAGGAGAAGCAGCTAGCCATTGCCACAAAGATAACGAGATTTGTCTAAATGGTGAAGGAAACAACACCACTTGCTGCAACAACAAATGTGTGGACTTGCATTATGACAAAGACAATTGTGGAGCTTGCAAGAAGAAATGCGAGTACAGCGAAACTTGTTGCAGAGGAGAGTGCGTTGAGATAAGCATGGACAAGAGGCACTGCGGCAAGTGCAATCATCGGTGCATGGAGGATGGATTCTGTTTCTACGGATCCTGTGGTTATGCTTAAACATACACATGTAATGGCGCTCAAGGGTCGTGCGAATATAGGTTTGTCAATTTATTTCTCACTACTACAATAATAAAAAGGACCACATTTGTGCATGGGGGTTCTCAATATATTCACAGTTTTAACTTATTTATATTGCAAAAAAAGTGTTTCTCAATATTTAATTGCTATTATATGAACAAAGTCCTGTAAACCTATTTTATTGCTATAAGGTCACATTGATATTGAAATACTGAGTTATATACTTTTATTTAATGGGAATGAGGCAGTTGTTTTGCTCATTGAGCAATTCTCTAAATGGAAATTTAAGGGTCTTATCGAAAAGTTTGTCGAGAATTGTCTTAACAAGATGTTATTTTTTTATACATTTAGACCTTTTTAATATTAATAACCAAAATTTTTTTGATATAGGATTTAGTAGCATCATGTAACTTCTGAGGAGTTAGTATCTTGAATACTTAATCCATGAGTAGAAATATGATAGAAACCATTGTCTATATAAAAGCCCCAAATTTGTATTGTTGATTAACAATATGTCCAAAATACTTTATAACTAAGAGGGTAAGTTATTTTATATTTAAGAGTGGTGTTTGATAATGCAACTGAAAAAAATATAATTTTACCAATCTATTATTATTTTTAACTTAAATAGTCACGCTTAATTAAGATACATTATTTTGAAAAAAAAAAATTAGTTTAAAAGTATTTAATTATTTATTTATTTGCCCAAGGTGTTACCGTACTTTGCGCATAAATTGTATAACATAGCCATTAATTTACACTATAAAATATGAGAATGCCATGAGAAATTATACAACCAAGGTATTTATAGAACTAATGTGACTAATGTAGTGATTATTTTTATCAATGGGGTAGCTGTTAAAGGTGGAGCTTTTACATTCCCATCAATGAACCTTTTTTTTTGGCCTGTTTTCATCTTTGATATATGTCTATTTCATATGCTTTTTAGTTTCATTTAATTTTAAAAACTTTTTCTAAAAAAAATAATAAAACTTTGTTCTTGTTTCTGGGTTTCTTATTTCATATGTTTTCAGCTCAGCTTTGTTGTTCATTTGTTCGTATTCTTTTTCTCTAAGAACCTGATTGTCATTTGATAGTTCAATTAAAGTGCCATTATGAGATCTTGAGATAGCTTGTCTTGCTTATGAAGCATTAGTTTATTATACCCAAAGAAACAAATGAGAATGTTGAATAAAGTAAGATACGAATCTTATGGTCGAAAAAAAGAATGGAAAAACCTAACAAAGTTTGTGTCCCCCAAGCCTTTTAGGCCAAAATAATTCTTTGCCAAGCATTCTTATTTAATGTTAAATTGATTAAGCAAGGCCTAGCTTTTCAATAACCCCACGAATTAATCTTGTAAAGAGAAAATTAGTTACTTCGATTATACAAAAATAAGAAACCCTTTTGGGGGGTTCTCTCATTCAAGATTGAAGGCTCTTCAAGGCATTGAAATTTTGCCCCCATATGAAATTGCATAACACCCACATGCTATTTCTTGCAAAACACCCATTTAAAGGTTTTTTTTTTTTTTCCAAAGAATTTCTTTTGGGCTCTTCACGTGTATATGCGGGATCATTTTCCACAGGGGCTGGTTTGATTGCCCTGAAATTTTGGTTGAACAAAAACCTGACTTTGCCTCCTCCAACGTCTAAGTTTCTTGACTTCTTGGAATTTTGTGTGGAATGAAGAAACTGCATATTCTAGATTACAGTTTTCACAAACTGAGATTAAACAGTTCAGGGCTTCATTCATGAGAATTAGGTTACAGAGGAGAGCAAACAATTTACCCAGGCCCATTTGTCGAAATATATAAGAGGGTATTCTGTATTATATTGAAAATAATTATTTACTAATAAATGCATTACTGAGAGTATAAAGTGAGTGTAAAGATAGCATTTCTCTCCACACATGCAAGTCAATTAACTTATAGTGAATGTTACAAATTTAATAATAGAATACTAAATTCTCTTAATAAAATTTAAGTTTTAGGAATAGAAAAATAATATCAGGAGAGTCAGTCTCTAAATTGAGTTCCACATTACTCAGATCGAACTAATCATGTAATCCAAATGCTGGTTGGTCTATAAAAGAATAAATAAATAACTTGTAATAAACAATTTTAACCGAATCAATTTAGACCCGAACAAAAAATAGTAAAGTCAAACCCTAGTCTTTCCTCACCAAAATGGTCGAGGTACGGGACTCACGAGCCGTAGACCGTATTTTATTATACATGAAAAACCAATCTCAAGCCCAACTCAAAATTTGGGTCTAATTGGGTTAAGCAAAATTAAGCCTGTAGAATTAGAAAGAGAGCTGGTCTTCCTGGGGTGACCCATGTTGGCATCTAATTAACTAGTCCATAAATTGGGGTGGGGGGAGAGAGAGAGAGAGAGAGAGTGTGTGTGTGTGTGACTCTGTAATTTTCCCTCTTTGTGTTTGAAGCTGTACTGCTAAAAATGAAGGGAAGGGGACATTCATAATAATTTTTTTTTTTTGTTGATTGATATTCGATAATTAATTTTTTGGTCTTGATTAATTTGATTCGAATTAAATATCGAACACGATGAGCAGCAAACTCTTCTGATGCCTGTTTTCTTCATTTTCAAAACTCAAGTTTGAAAACTCGATTAAAAAATTTGATGTTCTTGTCACTAAATCAATAATGCGTTGATATATAATCTATACAATTGGAATATACTGCCATGGTTTAGTGGAGTGGTGGTCCAAAATTAGAGTGCCATATACTAGGAACCAAATTTCCACTGCTAGATTTTGCACATAGAGTGGAGGACATGGTCATATTTGACCTGCTGATAGCTAAACATACCCATAGAGCGGCAATTGAATTCAGCCCTGGTACATAAAGTACGCCATTGACAAAGAACATCCTAAAGTTTCATCAAGTCAACCATTGCCACCTTGTTATTCACTTCTAAATTCTCTATAATATTTGACTTAGCCCAAAAGATATACCATTCGAGATCTGCAATATTTGACCTAATTTTATCTTAAAAATTGATATAACAAATGATAAATTCTGTCAAACATAATATTTTAATCAATGATTTTATGCTACATTAGAATCATTTTGAATGGAAAGAAATAACAGGTGCCCTTTTTTTTTTTTATCAAGGCGCAAACATCAACGCCGGGAAGGCCGAGGACCGGGGGGAGCTCACATTTGTTTCTTGAGACCGAGCCTTGGGAGTTATTGACTTACCTACTGGATCAACATGTGTTGGGTACATGTGCCCTTATTAAACATGTGTGATCACAATTTAGATGCAATAACTAGTGCCAAATTTTATCTACCTGGATTTTCGACCTAGTTTTTCAATTCAAATATATACAGAAAAACTTGACTATGCTAAAATTTTAAGATTTGAGTCCCGTTCGGTGGCTTCTCTTTTCCTTATAAGGAGAAACTCTATCAAATAAATTCTCTTTTTCAAATTTAAAAAGTACCTTTTTTTTATACTATATTAACCAGTATCCAGAATCATATTTTGACTAATCCGATCCGAAACTTGCAATGGCCATTTATGGGGCTACCCTCTCAATATAGTTTGCTCAATGTCCAAGTCACGAGTCAAACTTGTGACCTTGGTTAAGGGACTTCACACCACATTCTATTAGACCAACGGACCGTTAGTTTTAAAAAGTAACTTTTAAGTTAAAGCTCTCATTCTTTTTTATACTCTAACTTTTTAGAAAGTATATTTCTTTTTATTCTATTTATATTCTCACTTGAAAAAAATAAAATTTTAAATATATCCATGTCATAAATTTATCTATGTTCATGTCATCTCTTTCTCTTTAATTTTAATTTTTAAATTTATTTTAAAAGTTATTAATTTTTATTTCTCCTTATAAAGAGAAAAAAAGTTAAAAAGAAAAACGGACACTAAATCATACAAATGTTATCGGCATGGAGGGAGTCAGAGATATATACAATGTAACTTTATAAATCTAAAGTTTAAATACTATGAACAACTTGTGTTAAAGTCTTGCCTTATATGAAATTTGTTGAATACTTCTTTGCTCCGCAATTTCGACCTTGAGGCTCAAAATAAGATCGAAAGAAAACTCAACTTTGTTTCAAGAAATCAATGACAAGAATCTGAATTACAAAGTGAGTTGGCCAAGTTTGATCTTCCAATTTAACTCACAATTTTTTATTTTTTTTTTTTAAAAGATGGACGAAAAATGGGGAAATCTTACAATTGTTCAACATGATTGATGTTCTACAATTTAACTAACACAATATTTAATTAAGAAAAAAATTCAAAAGTTAAACTTGCAAAAGAATCTCTTTCCTATGCATAGTTGCATAGACCAAGAGAACAAGATCGACCACTGGTGCATCTATGGTTGCATGCCCCACAATGCCTCTTGTTAGAAGAAGGATTGACGCATTTTCCTTTGCAGCATATCTCATTGTACTTGCACTTAGTCCCACACTTACCGCAGTTTGTTCTGTCCCACAACAAGTTCCTGCATTTGTTTTTGCAGCAATGGAGTTTCACTTTGCCCTTTGAATGGCAAAGCTTCGGGTGTTTCTTACAAGTGAATCGATGAGTGTGTCTTTTTTGTAAAAGAGAGCGACCAAGTCCATGCAGAGAGGAAGATGGTTCAGTTTCCTGATAATCTTTGTCATGCTCTTCTTCTTCTACTACTTTATAAGTGTTGATTTCTTCATGTTCATCATCATCTTCATCCATGTGCAGTGTTGCTGCGATGTTGATCACCAGGGTCATGATAAGAAACATTATGAAGAGAAATTTTGTGAACCCCATATTGGGGGGAGGGGGGAGGTGGGTGGGGGGAGTTGAAGGAGTACAATTGGGAGAAGGGGAGTTGTGAAGGATGTGATTGTGGAAATAGGCTTTTATAGAGAAAAAATTGGAGAGAGTTTACATAGGGTATGCTCTTGAGCTCTTAGTGGAGTGGTCTACCATGAAATGCAGCTATACCAAACTAATAGTAAACTATGTGAAAATCTATCTCAAGTAGAGTTTGTTATTACTTAAATCAGCTAATTTGGAAACAAGAAAAATCTTGGAGACGCATGGCAACCATGGACTTGACCGAGGCAAGAATGTGGTGTACCAGACTAGGAAAAAGTCCACTCAGTATGACACACATGTTTTAACTTTTAAGTCATTGGAGGTTGGTCCAGTTAGCATTATATAGAAGTCTAGGTGAAAGCATTTTTTTTGGCATTTTTTTTATGTAAAATTAGGAGTACAACATGAAAACTATCCAAGAAGTCACCTATCTTAGTATTACTCTCCTCCAAGCACACTTAATGCGGATTTTTAATGGGATCCGAGACATTAATACCGGTAGGATCGCACCCAAAGCATTTGAGGTACATTTTACCCAAAATGATGCATTGAACAATACATTCATGAAAATAAAAATAAAAAAGGAACAATAAGAAAATGATAAAGGGAAATACCTATTATTCATAATTTCTCAATACGAGAGACAAATCACATATTTTATAAGTTCCAAAAAAAAAAAAAAAAAAAAACTCTTGCTTTGGTAAAATTTGGATCATTCTTGGGGTAAGAGTATTTGGCTACTTATGGAGTAATAAGGACAGAATTAGGGAAGAAATAATGGTTATAGCTATTCCATATCATTTTGCAACTTGTTACCATTAAATTATCTCCCAATTTATTATCAAAATCATATTAAAACTCAATGCCAACTTAGGATATAACTCAAATTCGTACTATCGGTCTATCATCCTTTTTTGTAGAGTTTATTGGTTATGAGAAAAAAATTAATTTTAATATGAACTAACTCAATATTTAAAATATGATATAAAAATATTAAAAAAATTTCAATTTAATACTCAACTTTTAAAATAAAAACCAAATTTTCTTAATTAGTTTTTCCAATAACTTCGAAATCTTGAAAATATAAGTCCAACTTCTTTGGTCCCTTATCCGAAAACCAAAATAACACTTACGCGGCGCTGCGTCAACACGTTCACAACTGTATTGTGTGTTCCAATGACCCCGTGACTGAAGAACTACTAGCCCTTCACAAACATCATAAAATCATCATTGGATTGGGAAAAAAAATAATAATAAGTGGAAAAAACTATTTATCCTAGAGTCAATTAGAGTCCTACTGTAAAATAATAATGATAATAATAAAATTAAATAATAGAAAAAACTACTATTGTAAAACGATTTTGTGTTTGAGAATTTTAATGAAAAATTAATATTTTGTTTATTTTATATTTTAATACTTTCTAATATGGATACCGACACCCAACATAGAACCTAAAAATATCGAATGGGAGCACTTTTCCTTCACATTTCACTTTTTTAACGTGTGCTGCTAAATAATTATTTGTTCAAAAAATTTAATATCCCAACATTTTTCATGAAAAAAATGCTTATGATATTCTCATATCAGTTGATGTTATACAGAGTGAATCATCAATAATTTATTAATTGGTAATGGATAGAAATTAAAAAACATGTCGTATTGGAGTTTATTACTTTTAGTTATAAATATTTTCAGTTTTAGTAACATTAATTTTTTATAGGACCCCATGTGTCACACAAGTACATTCTTAAATCCTATGTGAGAAAATGTCTACGTAATTAAAATTTGTCCGGTGAAAATTTCTTACAAGCACTTTGCAAACATAATTTCTGCCAAATGGTTATATAATTATGGTTGAGCTTTTTGAAACAAGTTGGCTTTGAGTTTTGGTCGGAAATCTTTTTAGATAAGAGTGCAAGATTCGTCAATGGTTGTTGGGCAGTTTCAATTCAACTCATACACTGCCTAGTTTCTGCGTACAAGTTGGGCTTGGGTCTAACCCCGGCCCGTCAAGCCCGCATCTACAGGAGGTCATGACTTGGGTCAGACAGACTCCAAGATTTTTTTTTTTTTTTGTTATTCCATCACTTGTAACTGGAGCTATACTCTGATTAATCCGATTTAAATATCTGTGAGACCCTATTAAGGGAAGGCTCTTCTGATATAGTTCTTTTCATTCTCAAGTTTCGAACTTAAAATTTGATTAAGAGATTTAATATCTTGTCCTATTAAGTTAATCGTCAATTCGTAAAGACTCCAAGATTTGAGGTCTCAAACTTAAGGGAATGTACCCCACACCAGACAAAACCTAAAAAAGTTTGAAATGGTTTCTCCAATAATCACAATTTTCTGAATATTGATGGAGAACAATGATTATTCGGAAAATCTTGGGCAGTTTCAAATCTTCGGTTTTGCTTGGGAGAAACTCAGATTTCTCATAGCTTTTGTGTTGAGGCTTTCAATTCGCTTGCATGGAGTAATATTAGATAATATGAGGAGTGAATTTTAATTAATCATGTGTTTTACTAGTGCTGTAAATATAATTTCTTTTTATTTATTATTCGAATCATTACTACCTGAGGAGATCTTGGCTACCACATCATTACTTTCTTCACTTTTATTTAAAAGAATTTAAATATATATATTATTGTATTTCTTTGATGTCTAGTTGCTAGTTTTGAAGAAGAAAATTTTTTAACATTAATATTTTTCCGTTTTTAAAATGTTTCCCCTTTTAAAATATTTTAATATGCTAAATTAACTAATATTTTGTATACAGATTTTTATATTTTTATATTTACATATTTTTCATATTTAATAAATAAATAAATAAATTAATTATAATTCTTATTTTTTATATTATTTATCTTATGATTTGTAATTATAATTACATGTTTGGTCATTTTAGATTTTTATTACAAAATATAATTATTCTATAATTTTTATAAAATAATTAATATTTATATAAAATACTTATATTTTTTTATGCTTATGCATTTTCTCACTTTTTCGTTTTCTTTATTTTTACAAAGTATCAATTTTCGTTTTATATCTATTTTGTTTTTCCATATAACCTAGGTTGTTAGAGCATTTTATTATCATCATTGATGAACACAAACATCAAAACAAATTTCAAAGAACAATTTTAAATAAAAATTTGAAAGTCAATGTCTTTAGCTTCTCACTGCTGAAAACTTAACTACAATAAAAAATTTTAAATGTAATAATAAGATCAGAATTTCTAGTCAAGCAATAGGAAATACTTCTTTGTTCAAAAAAAAAAAAAAAGATTTTTCTTGAAATGATTTTCTGCAAAACAAACGCATTGAAAATTATGAAATAAGGGTCAAATTGAATCATTAATTTTGAGACGACTTGGGAGAATAATCAAAAGAAGAGAATGATGTTTTTCAAAGACAGTTCAAGTGATAGAATTTTCGTACTTTCATCCTCTCTTTCTCGATTTAATCTTATTGGATTATATCTTTTTATACCTTGGATTATATCTTCTTATACCAAAAAAAAAAAAAAGAAAGAGAATGACGGAGGAATCAATGATCAATATGCCAACTAAAGGAAGCAAAGGGAGAGAATTTGTAACTCTATTAAGAAAAGCATATGCAAGGAAGAGCTCGTGAAACATGTGCAACACTTTTGTACTTGATCGCTTTATTAAAAATTAAATGATTGTTAAAAGGGTTAAAATTAAAAATTTATATTATGGAGCAAAAAATAACAAATGTGGGACAAAATGGTCGTAGATGACAGAGTTATAATTTTTTTAAAAAAATAATCAGTATATTATTTAGTGATATTTTAAAAATTTTAGTCATATTTTGATAAATCCTGTTAAAGGTATATTTATTAATTTTTTTTTTCAAAATTTCAGGAGGACGATTGACCCTTGCTTCTAAAATTCGAATTTGATTTTTACCAAGTGTTCATCAAATCAATAGCAAATTATCTTAAAGCTGATGTGATGATTTGAAGACTCTACATATATAATACATATTTTATTTATTTTTATAAGTATTTAATAAATTTATTAATACACAATCGAAGAATAGCAATTAGTATTTTCATTTGCATTGTCACTATTATTATGGTAAAAAATAAATAAATAAAATGAATAAAAAACATAGGTCAATGGCGAACTCTGCCCAGCAGCATGGGTACGGGAGATGTGACAGGATAATGGTTACTCATTTTAAAGGATAAAAGTTAAGAATTACAATTCATATCTCCGATTCTCCCACTTTTGGGGAACCAATAATTGCAAACTTAACATGTCTAAAACAGTTAAAAGCTCAAAGCTCTAAATGCAGGGAAGGTTTTGAAAAGGTCTCGTGTCAAACAAGCAATGTCATGATCTTTTGCAAAAGCCTGCAGAAAGTTAAATTGGTAGGAGAGCACCTAAACTCGTTCTCCCGGCCGGGACCAAATTCATTATTCCAAAATAAAGGTCTTGTAGTACAAAACGTTGTACAAAATATATATTAATGGATAGTTGATTTAGTAAAAAAGATGTTAAATCTTTTAATTAAGATTTGGATTTGAATTTGGGAATGAAAAAAATTATATTTAGAAAGCTCTCCTATAAAGAGTCTGACAAAAATGAATTAATCGAAATATAATTTTGAATACCAATTGATTAAAATAAAATGTACAGACACAAGAAGGGTGAAAGCCAAAGAGTTTATAGTAGTCTACAAATTACAATATGCAGAGTGTGACAAAGATACCAAACTCCTTTGAGTTTAGTGGTCGGACACTCTACTCTCTTGGTCTCAAATTCGAGTTCTAGGAGTGGAGAAAAATGATTTGAGAGAACCAACCTCTCAATGGGCCTCACAATATTCAGACCAAATTAATCGAATAAAAACCGAATGCCGATCGATGAAAAAAAAAAGAGTGCAACAAAGATTATAATTTAATTTTAATAATATTATAAATACTTTTAGCGTTATTTCTATATCTTTTAACCATATTTGCTAAAAATTTGTTAAAAGCTCTGTATATTAATTTTTTTTTTTTAAAAAAAAGGGGTCCTTGGTTTTGCCTCTTACACATATATTGATCTGACTCCAAAAGAAAAAAAAAAAAAAAAAAAAAAGACATAAAAAATATTATGGAGAGTAGCACCGGAAAAAAAATAATAAATTGCTCTACACATGAAAAGACAGACATTTCACTGATAATTTTTATTTTCTTGTTGAACAATTAGAAAATGGAGTCTTCATTTTATGCTCCCCAACCCCGTAATGACCATAGCAACCATTTGTTTAATCCCAACATTGCTAAAATTTCACGGTGAGCATTTTGATTTTGAGTGACCTCCACGTCAAGAACAAAAACTAATCTTTTCCACTTCGTTTAAAGACTAGAGGAATCAATTTGCTTTGCGCCCACTTCCTTCATTAATGAAGGGGCTTCAATAAAGTAGCCTTCCACTTCGCACTTGTGTTTATATAACATGAAAAGCACAGAAAGAGAAACAGGAAACAAGGAAAAGAATCATAATCATGTCTTTTTCTAGCAATACCGAAGTTCTAGTCTTAGGTTTCCTTTGCCTACTCTTCACCATGGCACAACCCCACAACCCAAAATGCAGTGATGACTTCAACAAACTAATCACAGAAAGAAACATAGCCAATTGCACGAAATTCACAGCCCTAGATGCTGAATTCGGGTGGGCTTATCACAACGATTCGCGGGTTGAGATCCTAATTGGTGCACCGGTTGAGAGCAAAACGGGTTGGTTGGCTTGGGGAGTGAATCCATCAAAGCGTGCCCAGATGGTTGGGACTAGAGCACTCATTGGCATTAAACAGCCAAACAACTCACTAACACTCAATACCTACAACGTCACAAAATATACCAAACTAGGGTGTCAATTACTTCCTAGTAATCTTGATGTGCAAGTTATTGATAAGAAAATGGGATTTTTGAGCCAGAACAATTTTTTGTACATTTATGCCGTGATGAATCTCACAGGGTATAATAATTCAGCTCTCAACATTGTTTGGCAAGTTGGGTTTCATTCTGATGGTGAGGAGCCCAAAATGCACCACAAGTATCTTCAAAATTTTGACAGCAGAGAGACTATAAATTTGAAGAATGAAAAGATCAGTGCCCTTGGAGAGAGCAGAGATCACTTGAGAACAGTAAGCTTTTTCCCTCTTTTTTGAGAAAATGTTTTTTATGAGAACTTTGGTAATTTTTGAAGCCATAAAACAATTATTAGGAACAAAACATTTTATGTTCTAACATTGGTCAATAATCACTAAATGTTTCGAACAGTAATGGCCAAAAATTCATATGGCGCGATGTAGTGGTTTTTTTTTTTTTTCCTGCTTTATGAAAAATGTCATTCTTCATAAGGGTTTTTCTTGTAAAAACTTTCATAAATGTAATGAATTACTCTGCAAATCCCTTTTACACAATTTTTCATATTTGACATTATATTAAAAGAATTTGTATCATTTTTGCCGACACAATAAACTCATCAAAATTATAATGAGCATTTTTCTTGCATGAAAAGCAACGGAAAAAAAAAACACTCTCATTTGGTGATGCTGCTACAACAACCCCCCGATTAGCACCAACACTAAAGAGAAGAAAATTAAAATTTTTTATAGGCCGGGCTTTGACGAAAAGCATTTACCTGTTTAATTTTTTTGGGTTGGAAAGGAAAAAGAAAAGGCAAAAAATGTTGGGATTCTATTTTGGCAGGTGCATGGGATACTGAACATTGCAGGGTATGGAGTATTTTTTCCAATAGGAGTGGTGGTTGCAAGGTACTTCAGGAGATTTCCATTCAAAAAACCATGGTGGAAGGAAGCTCATAAGTATTGCCAACTTATTGGCTTTCTCCTGGGCTCAACTGGTTGGGCCATTGGACTATGGCTGGGCAATGCTTCCAAAGGATATATTTTTCGGACTCATAGGATCTTGGGCATTTTCATTTTCACCTTCACTACAGTACAAGTAATCTCTCTCTCTCTCTCTCTCTCTCTCTCTCTCTCTCATATGATCAATGGAAGTTCAACTTCCCCAACTTGCACTTAGATTAGCTGTTAAGATTTCAAAATCAAAAATAGTTTGTATTCAAAATGAAAATTACTTTACTTTGTAACATTATAATTGATTTTTTTCCCTAGATTTGAACAAAAATTGTTACTAATTGGAATTAACGTACTATGTGTAGATGCTCGCATGGCGTTTGAGACCTAGCCCTACCGATGAATATCGCAAGTATTGGAACATGTACCATCATTTTCTCGGATATGCTTTGATCTCTCTGACAATAATCAACATTTTTGAGGGGATCTCAAATCTAAAGCCAGACAATATGCATTGGAAATGGGGTTATATTGGAATACTTATTGCATTGGCTGGGATTGGCACTGGCTTTGAGTTGTATACTTGGTTTGCATTCTTTAAATTAAAGAAAAAGGAGAAAAAGAAAAATGGATCAACCGATGCCGGTGAAACAAAGCACCAGTATTAACCCTTAAGACCAAAATTCAACTTGGGGCGAAAGAATGACATGCAAGTTGAGAACGCTTATCGAGCTGCTTCAGATTTTTTTCTCCAATTTTCTCCGTCACTTGTGCTCATTTTATCTTTCACCATTGGAGTTTTGTTTGTTTTTGAAGTTTTAGAGTTCTCATGCGGTACTATGAAGAGATGAAGTGAACTGTTTGACTTTGTGTGGAAAACTTCTGTTTGTGTACTTTTTTTTTTTTTTGGAGTTTCGTGGTTAAGTAATTTTAAATAAAGATATATGTGTGAATTTATTAGTATTGACATACTTTTTGATATAACAAGTAACGATTTATGGGGCAGTTTCATGTTTTTATGTTGTTTCTTTGGATATTATTAATGGGAGAAAAAGCTTTTGCCTACCCAACATGCATGGCCTGTATCTCATACGGAACAGATTCTGAGCTCTGGTCACCTTTCCTCGGATGGAAATGAAAACACTTGGGAAGTATTTTGGGTATTTTTCGTTTTTATTTTACTAGAGCATTTGACAGAGTATTTACATGAAGTAACAAAATCCTATGTAGTTGTTAGATAAAGGGTTCACCGGTATATAAAGTGTTTTTCGACTTAATGTGGGGTAGGGGAGGGTGAGTTTAGGGTTCCGTTACATTTTACAAAGAGCGTAATTCCACATCTCAAATTTATGATCTCGAAGTTATTAAAAGAATAAGTTCACCATGACGTCAAAGTCCACCCTTAATTGTTACAACTTAAATTTAAACACCTCCAAAATTATTTCTGACAATCTTTGATTGATTCTGTTAGTTGAGAAGCATGTTAGATATAAGATATATCCAAATATACACTCAAAGTTAGAAATATGATCATAGTTGCTCAGGAGCAAAACAATGAAAATGAACTCCTTATGGAACTTCAAGAGCAAGCTGATGAAGATGTCCTTATGGAACTTCAATTACCATGAACTAGAAGTAGTCGTCATGATATAATTTTTGTAGGTTAGACTAGAGAGACTTCAAATGATAGTGTCTCGCCGCATTCGAAGAATAACTTAACTCATGCAAGCAAGGACGTCTATGCAAAAGGAGGGAATACCTGATGCAAAGGAGAGAATACCATATGCAATGGAGAAGTTTTGACTTCTCGCTTTGTGTTCCCAAAACCATCAAACTTCACAGTGGGTTTTAAAAATGAGCTGCGAAGGGAAACCATGTTACGTGATTTCATACCAAAGGATAATTGCTTAGCGAAAAAAGCGTTAAATTTTTTAATTAATACTCAAATTCAAATTTTGAAGATCGAAAAAAATATATTGAAAGAGTTCTCTAAAATAAGATCCGATAGTAATTCAAATCGAATTAATCAAAATATTATTCTCAATACTTGTGTTAAATTAAAAAATGCATGCAACTTATCTAACAAAAAACCCACGATTGCAATGCAAGATCTACAATTAATACTCAAGCCCTCATCCCATTAGCAAACGGCCTAGCTGGCTTAGGTGAATTAGATTTAATTATAGGAGAAATTATAAAATTAGATTTAAATTTCCTTTTGACCCTTAAGCAACGGCACAAAATCACTTTAACACTTCATTTTTTTTTTTTTTTTTTGAATTCTTATTCTTTGCGAAAGATAACACTTTGGATACTTATGCCAATTTGATTAATTGTCAAGTTTTTGTGATTATTAAAATACCTTTTTGGTATTTTTACGTCACAAAAACTAATGACGTAGGATTTTCATGTCAGAAAAAAAAGTGACATAACAAATCCACGTCATCAAAAATTAAAATAGTAAAATAAAACTCAATCCTCTAATTCTAAAAATAACTAAAAGATATTATTTGGGTCAATGAATTTTTTTTAATAAAATTAACACTGTATTTTTTAGATATTTTTTAATTGTAGTTCTTAATTTAACGAATTCTTTTCAAGGGTTGGGAATTTCAAACTCTAAGAAAATAGTATTGATAAATCTTAGTAAAACATTTTATTTTATGCAAAAATTATTTTTGATTTTTCTAAATGAAAAATCACAGAATCTTAATTTATTTATTTTGTAATATGGACATGCTGCATGAATTTTATGTGGAAAGTTCTTATTATCATTTTTGTAAAAGAATAGTGATTTTAAGAGTGATTATAAAAGAAAATAAATAAAAAGTGGTTTAGGGTAATATTTTAGAGACTAAAAAGAAATTTAAGCCTCTTATTTAATATTTGAGAGCCTCATTCGATTTAACTCAACTAGGTCCATGAATTCAAAAAAAGTTAGTGTAACTAATTTGTGGAATACTTTAACTACGTTCAGAAAAATAGATTTATGTAAGAGTTAACTATTTGATGAATAAAGTGTAGCGATTTTCATTCATATTAAATACCTAAAAATAACTCATAATATATATCAAATTATAAATTATATTATTATTAAATAAGAATAAAAAAAAGGAACATACGAGTCAAGACCACCGATAATCCCTTCTATACAAAAGCAACTGGCCCCTCTCTTTTTTTTTTCTCTCTCTCTCTCTTTCTTCCTCTCTCGCTCTCTCTCTCTCTGGTCCTGGGCCAAGCCAAGCCCGCTCTTGAAGGAAACTTTTTCTAGAGTTTAACGTTCTCAAGGGAGCAGTCTGATGATCATCCTTGAAAGTATTTGATCACCGATTACAGAGCTCTATTGAGCGAGCTTTGTGTCCAGGAGATCATTCATATCTACAGAGAGGCCAATAAATGTGCTAATAAGCTGGCTAAATTGGGTAAGGTTGTTGCGGCTGGATTGCATGAGCTTAGGCAACCTCCGAAAGAGCTGTTGAAGCTACTCTTTTTTGATGCTGGTGGTTCCAAATGGGTTAGGAAGAAGCGGGTTGATTCCGGCGTTTAGCTCCCCTTGTGCCTTTTTGTTGTTGTTTTCCTTTCTTACCAAAACGAACAAAAAGAAAAAAAAAAAAAAAAAAAAAAAAAAAGTCACAAAGCCAAATTCACCGGTCGCTCACTAGTTAGATTACAATTATACCCCTTAAACTAGCCATGATATGTCACTCCGGAAAAAAAAAATAATAATAATAATTGGACCAAGGGTGTATCCAAAGAAACAGGGACCAAACAATGTAGGGTTTTGCATTTTTTCTCGATGAATCCTCCTCTATGTTGTAAAATACTAAAATATACTCATTTTTGATGTGTTAATAAATGTCCTCAGGATTTGATATCTGTAATTGTTTATAAAACATGTCATTTCAAGTGTTTGGCTTCCATTGATGCTATTACTTGACCATGCGTAGAAGCTCCAAAATTTTTAAGTCAACGAGATTTGATTAAGTTTTGTTCCCAGCCATATCTGGGATTCCCCTTTTTGCCAACCAGAGAATGAGTAACAATCATCTAAAAGGTGCTCCCCTTTAGATTTCCTGTTGATTGAATTGCGTTTAGTGGTTGCCCATGATTTGTCGTGTTAATTTGGAGTTATGTCATTTACTGGCAGTTCATAACAATCAAAACACAAGCCATGAAAATTTTGGTGAATTTCGATGCAAAATTGATTGACATCAATCTTTGCATAAAATTTAAAAAAATATGTTATTGACATATTATAGAATAAATTTCAAAAATAAAATATCTTAATATTGTTCGGTTGCAGTGGAATAATAAAACACTACTAATATATAGAGATTTTTGTTTGATCATCCTATTAGAATGGTGCATAGAAATAGTGGGGGATAATTTTGAATCTCCCAAAACATGTTGGGAAGCAAAGCAAGGTAAAGGAAAATGAAGGAAAAATCAAAAGGGTTTTTGGTGTCTCCCTTTTGGGGTCTTAAAAGGAAAAATTAATCAAATTTCTATGATAGTAACGATAAAATACCTTACTCACTTAATAATAGGTTTCGAATTCGAGTCATAGAATATAAGAACGAGATTTTTGAGAAAATCAATCTCTTAATAAATCTCATAATATTCAAATTAAATTAGTTAGGTAAAATCTAGATATTGATTGGTGATAAGAAATCCGTTTATACCCAAAAAAAAGGAAAATCAAAAGCCCCAAAAATGGCTAGAGCGAGAGATAGAGAGAGAGCAAAGCAAAGCAAAGCACAGGTCATCAAGAGAACAGTCTAGTGACAACAACCTCTCTCTGGGTATGCTGGCAAAGATTTCCTTTCCAGAATTCAAAGTAGAGGAAGAGTTATAAATGGATTTTGTAGAAGAAGAGTTATACCTCAGCAGAGACTCGATAGAGTTCAGTGCAATATGCAGGCAAAGATTTCCTTTCTAGATAAAGTAGTTAACCTCCTCTGGTTACATGGGGACCACTGCCCATTTATGCTGAATTCTAAGCTCTCTTTACCTCCTAGAAGCAACATGAAGTCTTTTTGGTGTAAAGCAACCTAGCTAGAGCACCCTCATTTCAATGAAGTCTTCGAGAAACCTTGGATGGAAATGGATGCCCCTTTGCTTCAATCCATTTGAGGGACAGTGGAAGAGTTAAAAGCCTAGAATAATCTTGCCTTCGGGAACATCTTCAAAAGGAAAAGAGTCCTTGAAGCTAGATTAAAAAGCATTCAAAACTCCAAAAACTTTGGCAGATCAAAGTACGTGCAGGATCTTAAGTCATATCTCCTGGAAGAATACCAAGCAGTCCTCAACCAAGAGGAGGTTTACTGACACCAAAAATCTAGAGTGGGCTGGATTGTAAAAGGTGATAGAAATACAGAATTCTTTTATACTTCAACTAAAACAAGAAGACAAAGAAACATGATTGCTACCCTAAGAGTGGAGGATGAATGGTGCTTGGATCAAGAGAAGCTCAAGGAGCATGCAGTTAATTACTTCCTAGAGTTGTTTCAAGGCAGAAATGTTGACACACCCAATACTAGTTTCAATAGATGGATTCAAAAGCTCAATGATGAGGACCATGATCCTCTGTGCAAGGTAGCTGATGAGGAGGAGATCAAGGCCGCTACTTTTTCCATGAAATGTTTTAAAGCGCCGGGGTCAGATGACATGCAACCTATTTTCTTCCAGAAGTACTGGAATACCGTGAAGAATGCCCTGTGTGATTTCGTTAATGGGGCTCTCAAAGATTTTTTTTTTTTTTTTTTTGCCTAGAATATGCCAAAGCTTTAATGGTCCTCATTCCTAAAAGGCCCAAGCAGGAAAATATGGGAGATTTTAGGCCTATCACGCTACTTAATACTTCCAGTCTTGATGAAAGTTATAGTGTAAAGGATAAGGCTGCATCTTCAAAGAATCATTGGGCCTTATCAATCCAATTTTCTCTCAGAAAGAGGGACGGTAGACAACATAGTCATTCTTCAAGAAGCTATACATTCCAATAGATCCTCCAAGAGCAAGAGGTATAACATGATCATCAATGTGGATTTCAAGAAGCTATACATTCCAATAGGTCCTCTAGTTAGGTTGATTATGTTTGTCGTCACTAATGGGGACCTTTCCTTGATTTGGAACAAGAAAGTTCTCCCTGCGTTTAAGACTAGGAGGGGATTGAGGCAAGGAGATCCCCTCTCTCCCTATCTTTTCATCCTCATTATGGAGAGATTTGCTTATATGATACATAACAAAGTCAAGAAGGGTGCCTGGAATCTGGTTAAAATTTCTAAAAGGGAGCCAACTATTTCTTACCTCTTTTTTGCAGATGATCTCATTCTCATGGCAAAAGCTGAGCACCTTAACCTCAATGCGATTCTAAAATGTCTTAAGGATTTCTCTAAGGAAAGTGGCTTGGAAGTAAACCTGGAAAAATCTAAATTATAGATTTCTCCCCAAGCTCCTAGGGCTCTCTAGCAGCTACCAGCAGATTTCCTCTAACTGAGGATCTAGGAAAGTACCTTGGGGCCCCTTTGATTCACAATAAAGTTGGTAAGAGCTTCTATAGCCAGCTAGTTGAGAGGGTGCAGAAAAAGCTCAATGATTGGAATAACAAGTTACTTAGCTCAACTGGAAGACGCACTGTTATTCGGTCAGCTAATTCATCCATTCCTGTTTACCTCATGTAGGCCTCCTGGATATCCAGTGATATTTGTAACAAGTTAGAGAAGATTAACAGGAATTGCCTATGGGGAGGCACTGATGATGGTAGGAAGGTGCATCGTGTTAGTTGGAATAAAACTTGTCTCCTGAAGAAGGAGGTTGGCCTGGGTATCAGAAGAATGCGGGAAAGCAATCAAGCTTTGCTGGCTAAGCTCGGTTGGAAGTTGTTGAAAAGACATAATGAACAATGGTGTCATGTGTTGAGATGCAAATACCTTTCTAGAGGCTCCTCGATGGATAGAAAGAACTCTTCAAGTAGCTCAATCCTATGGCAAAGAACTCTTCAAGTAGCTCAATCCTATGGCGTGGCATTTTAAGGAGCAGGGACTGCATCAAAAGGGGTTTGAAATGGAGGGTGGGGAATGGTAGAGATATAGATTTTTGAGAAGACAGGTGGGTAGGGAATAAGCGCCTTACTGATGCCTTCCCTAGTTGGCAATAGAGGAACCCTATTAATGTAAAGGTGAACCACTTCCTGGATGAGGATGTGAACTGGAAGTTGGATGAGCTCTCTTTAGTGCTGTCGTTTGATATTGTGGAGGAAGTGAGGGGAGTCATGGTGCCCAAGCTGTGTAGGAACAACAATAAGGGGAGGGAAAACGTTGAGACAAGGGATGACTTATTTTGGGAAGGCAATGGGGATAGAAGCTTTTCTGTAGGGTCTGTGTATAATCTAATGATTGAAAGCAATAATCAGGTTTTGACGAACCAAAGAGCAAAGGGTTGGAAGCATATTTGGAAGGCCGTGTGCCCAGAAAAAATTAGATTTTTCTTATGGATGGTTAGTTTGGAAAAGATTATGACAAATGTGGAGCGGAAGAGAAGAAAATTTTGTGCTGATGCAACCTGCCACATTTGCCACATACGAAGAGACGGTATTTCATACCCTCAGAGATTGCAGAGTTGCCAAGCATTTGTGGCTAATGGTATGTCCCAGGCTCGAGAAGGAAGGGACTTTTTGGCGGAGCACCCTCCACGATTGGATTGATAAGGGCATTAATAGAAGAGATAGCTACGGGGACCTGCACATGAACGTATTGTTTATGATGATAGTGTGGACCATTTGGAGGAGTAGATACAAGGCAGCCCTTCAAAATATTCCCATGCACCCTCAAGAAATAGCTAGAGCTGGCCTCACCTTGGCCAAAGAGGTGGAATTCTCTTGGAAGGTGAATTTTAATGAAAAAAATTGAAGTGGAGAGGAAAGTTAAGTGGGAGCCACCTAAAGCTGGTTGGTTTAAATTGAATACGAATGGCGGAGTTGATCCAACCTCTAATAAAGCAAGCATAGGAGGTCTTGTTAGAAACCACGAAGGGAATTGGATTTCAGGTTTTACAATGAACATTGGGATAGGGCAAGTCTTGATGGCGGAAATGTGGGGGCTCAGGGAAGGTCTGAGAATGGCCACAAGGATGGGTCTTGCTAACCTGGAAGTGGAAATTGACTCAGCCTATCTAGTCAACCTATTGGAGGGCAATAGTCCGAAGGATCATCCACTAAGTCTCATCCTGCGAGAATGCAATTGTAACACCGACCCTTGGTGTATCCTAAGATGTATTATATATATATATATATATTTGCCCCGATTATCGACAAAGGTAAATATTTTCGGAAATGACCAACATATGGTCCTATGATGATAATAAGGGATTGAGAGAATGTAGGAAATTTTTTCAAATTTGATGAATATAAATTTCTAGAGTTAAATCGGCAAAATCCCAGAAACTTACCGGTAAAATGCAAATCGCGTCAATTTTGACTCAAAGAGACTCAATAATCTTAATTTTACATTAAATAAATTTAATTAGACCTAACATGAAATTTTGGGTCTAATGTGTAATTATAAAAATTTTTAGGGGTCAAATTTGAATTTTTATAAGTTAAAGGACTTGTTAGCAATTAACAAAAACTTAAATGAAATGTGACAAGTGTATTCTATTAAAACTATGAATTGAACAAGTGTTAGAATAAGGAGGACAAGTGGTTGGCCGAATTTGAGAGGAGAAAGGAGAATTTTTTGAAGCTTGATCCAAGGGTAGGAAGTTTGCTTGAAGTTGCATGCAAATGTAAGCCCTTGGATTGAGATAGTAGATGCTAAGACCTTTCCAATGATTAAAGTGTGGAAGCAAATCAAGAATAGGGATTTTGCATGGAGAAGTTCAAGAGTTGTGGACCTAAGATCATGGTTGAGTGCAATTATGATTTAAAGCTAACAAGTATAAGTGCCTTGTTGTTTCCTTATCCAAACCGTGGGAGAAATATGCCTTCACTCTTCACAAAAAGTCACCCATATTCTTACATTAATCCCACCTATTCTCATCCTAGAACAACATACTACAAGGCTAGGACCAAAAGAGAACACTTGTTAGTGAGAACAAGGGCAAAACCTAGAGAGGAGATCTTGAAATTTCAGCAACCCTTCTTCAAGCTTCCTTATGTAAGAACATGTTCTTTCTTCATTTTCTTTAGCATATGTCGATTTAATGCCAAGCTAAGCCTTGTCTCATGATTTTAAGGAAGGTCTAATCAAGTTGCAAAGAAGGAAGAAAGGGCCTTTGAGGTGAAGATTTGTGGACTTAAAATTCCAAGCTTTAGGTAAAGGGATTTCTGTCCTATTTTAAATTATGTTCTTAGTTCTATCCGTGACTTTGCCTTCATTTTGATGCATCTTAAAATCTGAAGTAGAAAATTCTCTAGTTAAGAAAATTGTAGATCTTGGTCTTATATTTCCAACGAGATAAGAACCACCTTAATCTGATACCTGTGCCAAAAGTTATGACATTTTTACTGAAACACGACAGAAAGTTGTTCTGTTTCGGACCATAAAAATAGTGTGCAAAAACGACCCTTTTCCAGTCCTATTTTAGAGAAACTCAAAAAATAAAAGTTGTAGGGATCACCCTTTTCTACAACATATAAAAATTTCAGCCAATTCGCACAAGGGAATCAAAAGTTATACCCTTTTTCCTAAAGAAGTTTTGATAGAAACCTTGTTTCCAATTGAAACCTGACTGTTCTGATCATGAATTATTTCAACCCCTTTCTCGGCATAATTGAGTGAAACTCAAAACATGAAAGTTTTAGATCTATGTCTTAGGTATAACATGTTTATATTTCATTACGTTTGGATGAGTAGGGTGAAAGTTATGGTTTCTGTACAAAAATAGGACAGAATCTGAATATAGAACGCGATAGAAAAAAAATGAGTATTTTTGGAAATTCTGTGATGAGATTTTGAGAAAATGCATAACATGAAAGTTGTAGGTCATAAAGTTACCTACAACATATCAAAATTTCACTTGAATTGGAGTTGTGTATAAAAAGTTATTGTATTATTTCTAAGACATGACAGAATGGGGAGAATTTGAGGTTAGTGTATGGAAATTCTAATGACTTTGACCGGGCCAAACTTTGGAAAATTGGATATTTTGTACAAATATACTTAGGAATTTATTTAAAATGCCCTAGAACTTGACCCTAGACTAAAAAATTGTTAAAGTACAATTTATTTCATATATTTTCCTATAGTGACATACGTGTGCATATATGATCATTTGTAGTGACGTGATTGGTGATCGATTCGAAGGGGTTCCATTTGCTGGTTATAGTGGTACTTTGGGGAGTGATCTACCCTCTCATATACTGTGAATGAGATTTAGACATCTACTATTAATTGACAAATCATGTTTTACCGATTTTCAAACGACATGATTTCTATATCTGTGAAAACTGAGTTTTTGGATTTTGATAAGTGTATGTACATATTTTTGTGACCATTGGAGTGTCCCAACTGTTGATTTTATTAATATGCATCCATGAGTTTGATAACTGGATATTGTGTCACCTTTCTTTGACATATTAACATGTTTTAATGCTACCACTGGTATTAGCACATGGTTTTAAAGGAATTTATATGTACTATTTGGACTGTACGTCCGGCCAATGTTATAATACGATGCATGGGGCTGTATGCCCGACGGACGTTATGATGTAATGCATGGGGCTACGTGCCCAGCCGACTTGATGATATTATGATATGCTTCCTATAACATTCCGTAGCTACGAAGGACTTTTGGTAGAGGCACCCCTTGTACCCAAATACACTTCAGCCGGAGGTATTGGCCAAATTGTTATGTGTATGGTTGTCCTATATTGACTCTCATCGGGGAGGACGTGAGTTTACCTCTGTCTAGCACTGGGCGGGGTACCATACACGACTGACTATTTATATGTACATATTATTATTATTATTATTATTATTATTATTATTATTATTTACATGCTAGTTGGAGTAGCCTGTGGCCAACATTGGGGTAGAGAGTCATTATTTTATAGTTGCATTATGAAAACCCCCCAAATCGCCCGTCCTTGGTTGAGTTAGACCATTGTCGGGGTTGTTTGTTCGGCCGGCTCTACATATACGACTTGATACATGGATGGATGCATATATATTATTCTCTCATGTGTGCCCCGAGAAATGTTTTGGTTGAAACAGCACATTTGGTTTTGTACACTTGATATTTGATATATGTTTTGACACTCCAAGTTCACACTTGATATTGATAGCACGATATCAATCCCCTCACTTGCTGAATATCCTCCCATAAATACTCATCCCTCACTTTCCCTTCACAGGTTTAGTCTTGGATTGAAGGGTTGGTAGAGACTTGATTTGGTTGGACTTATATTGAAGACTGGGATAGGGTATGGTTACCCGTTTCTTCCGCTATATTCATATGAGGTTATTATATTATTTTGGAGTATTTAATTTGACCATTGTACTTATTTGCTTTGGAATGACTGTATATTATTTTTGGCACATGTAAATGGTAACTCTCATCTTATGATTGTATATTCATGCATTTGAGGCACATTGAGATATTTTACTTTCATTACTTGGAAATTCATGAGATTTTAAAAACTGATTTAGAAATATGTGTTTTTAGCCTTACGGTGCCTCGATGTCTCGGAGGGTTGTGCCCGAGCATTGAGGTGTCGCGGCGGTTACTCACGTGCTCGACCCGGGGGTGGGTTGGGCCGTGATAGCGAAGACCTTATGAAGATCCTGAGTGTGAAGCAGGTCAAGCATATTTTGAGGGAACCCAACTCTTGTGTTGACCATCTGGCGTTGCTGGGCCATAAGGGCAAGGACAGGTTTACTGAGCTGAATGATCCCCCTACGTCCATCCTTACTCTTCTCAAAGATGATAAGGAAGGGGTGGAGAAAGTGAGGGTCCAAAATATTTTCTAGAGCCAGTCGTTTCTGGTTCTATTGCCCTGTTCGGTGGGGCTGTGTTGTTTTATTTTTCTGTTTTATTTTTCTTGTCTTGTTGTTTCTCATCTTCTTATTAATAAAGAAAAAAAAGAAGACAACAACCTCTCTCTTCCAATCACATGATCTGGGTCGATTCTTGGAGATATATTCCTTTTTAATCCAAAAAAAAAAATTAAAACAACTTTCTATCCAAAAATATTCCAAACTAACGCGCTTATTTCGCGTTTTGAAAATGCGACATGCACTATTCATCTAAATACTATTCATGTGAATAGTGTCATATTATATTTTCAAAAAGCGATATGACACTATTCACCTAAATACTGTTCATGTGAACAATGTCATGTCGCGTTTTAAAAATGCGATATGATACTATTTACCTCTTTCACATGTCGCGCCTTCAAAACGCGATATGAGGACGTTAGTTTTGAAATATTCTTTCACATGTCGCGGCTTCAAAACGCGACATGAGGACGTTAGTTTTGAAATATTTTTAGGTAGAAAGTTGTTTCAAAATTTTTTTTTGGGTTAAAAATATATATCTCTCTGATTCTTGTTGTTGACAAAAAAATAAAAAAAATAAATAAATAAAGCGCAGCAAAGCCCAAATCCCAGAGGAAACATACCCAAAAGCTCAACAGACAGGATCCAATCTGGAAACCATCTAACAATAACAACTCTCAAACGCAACCGACACAGAAAGCCCAACGCTGCCGTTGCCTTCGTAGAAAACCCGCCTCTTATCCGGACTCAGAATGAACTAAAACCCTCTGCTAAAACCCCAAAAAACCCAAGAATAGGCAAAGGAAAGCTTGAGGTTGTAATTTTTCATTCCAAATGACTTCACTTGCAGGGCAAATTCGATTCCTTTCACTATCTCCAAATTTTCAGCATCAATTTCCTCAAGATAAAGTTCTTCAAAAACCACTTGTATTCCCCAGAAAGAAATGGAGGTGCTCGGCCACACAACAACCCAACCAACAACAACACAAATCAAAGAGGAGCAGACGCCCATCATCAGATTCCGATTCTGCGGTCGACCCAGTTGGTTTTTTAACTAAACATGGCATCACTCACAAACCCTTTTCTCAATTTCTCCGCGAAAGGTCTCTCTCTCTCTCTCTCTCTTACAGATTGAATTTTGGGTAATTTGATCATGTCTTTATACTGGTTTTTTTTTTTTTTTTGTGGATATTTTGCAGATATAAAATGTATAAAGACCTTCAAGATGAGCTCTTTAATCGCCACTATCAACTCATAGAGATGGCTACTGGGTTAGAGTTTTTATTTTTGGGCCTTGGACTTTATAATGTTAACTATCTTTGACCATTCTTTATGCCAGTTTGTGTGTGCGTTGTTTTGTGCATTTGTTTTTGCTTGAGAATTACCTATGTATTTTGTATTATTTATACAGCGTTGCTCTTTAACTCTTTAAATTTTTATTTTATTTTTGTAGGTACGAAATATTGGGTATGCATAGAAATTGCCATCATCGAGTTGATTTTATGGAATGGGCTCCAGGTAAAGTTTAATATTTAAATCTTGTGGAAATTTCATCTGATTGACACATTCTTTATGTTTTTGCTTGTCCTATGCTTATATTTGAACACAAAAAAGTTGGTGTTGAATTCTAAACGCTTTCAAAAAGTGTGAATTTTGTAAATGATTAAATAAGTCATTACCACTAAATAAAAATTTTACACCCATCTTGTTTCGCAGTCTTTGAAAAAGGAAAAAGTCATTTAAAGTCCACATTTTAGTTTTTGATCCAAACCTATATTTTCATTTTGAAATTGAAGTTAATTACAGAATTTTTCTAGAGAATTTTTCTTTTTCCTTTTCTTTTTCATATAATTTCAAGCAAAGTATAAGTGAAGAGTACACTGATCCGTCATCTTATTGATGTAGTCATATGTGAACATTGTTTGTGTGGTGTGCAGGTGCTCGCTATTGTGCTCTAGTTGGTGATTTCAATGGGTGGTCACCAACAGAAAATTGTGCAAGGGAGGGTCATTTTGGTCATGATGATTTTGGATATTGGTTCATCATTCTTGAAGATAAATTAAGGGAGGGAGAGGAGCGGGAGAAATTCTATTTTCAGCAGTATAATTATGTGGATGACTATGACAAAGGTGATGATGGTGTTCCAATTGAAGAAATAATGAAGAAGATTGATGAGGAGTATTGGGAACCTGGAGAGGACCGCTTTACAAAAAACCGTTATGAAGTTGCGTCGAAGTTATATGAGCAAATATTTGGTCCCAATGGACCACAAACAGAAGAGGAATTGGAAGATATACCAGATGCAGAGACAAGATATAAGGCTTGGAAAGAACAGCATAAAGATGATCCACCAAGTAACCTACCCCCAACTCATGTAATTGACAATGGAAAAAATTATGACGTTTTTAATATAGTAGATGATCCTGTATGGCGAGAGAAGTTTCGGAAAAAGAAGCCTCCCATTTCATATTGGCTAGAGACACGTAAAGGAAGGAAGGCATGGTTAAAAAAGTACGTGCCTGGAATTCCTCATGGAAGCAATTACAGGGTGTATTTTAATACTCCTGATGGACCTTTGGAGAGAATTCCTGCTTGGGCCACTTATGTGCTTCCAGGTAACTTAACCTTCTGTTTTCATGAACTTGTTTGTTGTGGAAGAATTCTTGTAATACAGATAAAAGTTTTTCGCTATTCCTTTAGTTTGCTCATGTAATATCCTCTTCCGTGCTTTTTGACATTCCCTCCTCCCCAATTTGTAGCTGTATCAAGCTCTTCACCTCTTCTTATTTCTCTACAAATTTGCAACTGCTAGCTTTGTTCTGCTTTTGCCTATTTACCTTGCCATCTTCCAGTAGTTACACTTTACTTACAGGTAACAAGTTCACTGCCTTTTGTGATGACCCTTTCTTTCCCTTGTGATACTTGTGCCAGGAAATACTACCAACCCTAATGAATTAAGTGATGAATGAAGTATATAAGATGCACCCGGAATATCAATTTTACCCAAGTAGTGTGACATGTCTTTCCTTTTTTAGCCAGAAATTCAAATTAGCATTCTCTTACTCTTTGGGAGATCTATCTTTTTTACTGTACTGAGTAGAAAAGAAATTTAATGTTGAGTCTGTTGGACCTTGCTAGGGGCATTTTGTAAGCCATGGGATAGTCTGGCTTCTAATTTTGATGACCTGCTGCTTACTCATCTAAGAAGCATTTCTCAACTGTATGCTTTTGTTTTTGATAAAACATTAATGGTGTTCTTTCTTTACAAACCTCATCTGATTCATAATAGCCTTGTTTAGATGTGAACGGGAAAGCTGTTGCAGTCCATTGGGAACCTCCTCCAGAATCAGCCTACAAATGGAGAAACAAGCATCCAAAAAAGCCGAAGTCTTTGCGTATATATGAATGTCATGTTGGAATTAGTGGATCAGATCCTAAAATTTCTTCTTTCAATGAGTTTACTGACAAAGTAACTTTGTAATCATAAGTTTGTATATTTGTTACCGAGTTGTGCCATTATTCATTTTTGTTGGTGGTGATGCATCATCTTTTCTCATTGCAGATTCTCCCTCATGTAAAGGAAGCTGGATATAATGCTATCCAGTTGATTGGAGTTATAGAACACAAAGATTATTATACTGTTGGTTACCGAGTGAGTTAAATCCCCCTCCACCCATGTAACATCCTTCCAGAATTAACAGTTGTGAAACTAAGTGGCCCATATTTCTAGTTATGATATGCATACAACAGTCAAAACATCACAACAAATAAGAGACTTGGACTTTTTCATGAAGACTGCAACTATTCTTTTACTTAGCATATTCCAACAAGGTTGCATGCTACAACAGACATTGTAATTTGTTTTCAAGGAGACATTATGTGTAGATTTTGTAAAGGTTTTGAGGAGGAAGGCATCTTCAACTTTGGCTTGACTTAGCCAGTTGTCCTAAGTTGAATGATGTCACTCGAAATAGATTTGAAATGAGAATGGATTGTTTTCTTTAATTGAAAAGCTTTACTTAGAAGTAGGAACAACAGGAAGAAAAGGAAAGTATCGGATTACAAATGGGCTATGTTCTTTGCTACAATTTTCCGTCAGTCTGAAAACTTTTGGTGCATTGTGGAGGCAATGGATCAATTATTTATTTATTTATTTATTTATTTTAATGCAGGTCACTAATTTGTTTGCTGTTAGCAGCCGATATGGAACACCTGAGGACTTCAAACGTCTGGTGGATGAAGCTCATGGTAAAGCTTTTCATCTTTTACTATGATTTATGGTTTTTTTTTTTTTTTTTAATCAGGAAATCAGCAGAATCGAAAAATTACTTATTTGTTAGATTCAATATGTTCATGATAAGTAGTGTTCAACACAAGCTCGATCAAAAACAACAGAAAAAGATAGGGTTTAACGCACCTTTATCCTTGTTGAATACAGGCCTAGGAATTCTAGTCTTCTTAGACATTGTCCATTCCTATTCAGCGGCAGATGAGATGGTTGGGTTGGCATTGTTTGATGGTTCAAATGACTGCTATTTTCATACTGGTAAGTATCTCTAACATTTGTCCCTCTCCTGGTACACTAGGTTCCCCTTGTCAGTCTGTTCATTAATTTGGAATTGACTCTAAAGGGGATTCACTCCTGCATTGATGCTCTTGCATATTGGTTAAAAGGGAAAAGAAACCAATTACCTAAAAAGAAAGTTCAAATGACTCAATTCCTGAACTTTTCACAATTTCGAGCAGATATGGACAAAGAACTTTTATTGCCGACCCAACTTTTTTATAACTTTTTAATAGAGTTTTTTAACCTTTCTTACATACACACTATACATATATATATATATATATATAGAGAGAGAGAGAGAGAGAGAGAGCTGTATAATAGAATTCTAGAGCATTGCAGGTTCGACTTGTGGAACTAATTTTTGTGAGAGAATAAACATCCATAAGATTACCGAAATACTAGTCTGGGCCCTCTTTTTCTCCTTAAGGTCCAGTCTGACTATTTCCCAATGTTGTCTCAACAAATAAATAAATAAAAATCTATTATCCAATGTTGTTTGTTGTAATTTGTTCTCCTATTTATCATATATTGCCTCCTGGGAAATGAAATTTGCATGGATGTCAAATGCTGAAATTATGGCCTTTGAATAAATATTTTATTTGGTCTAATTTGTTTTTAAAGAAATTGTCTAGTGACTCATTCCTGTCAATTTGATTCCTGGGTTGATGTCAGTTGTTGGTTGTTAGTTTAACTAAATCATGAACTAAAGTTATTTCTTTAGATTCGGCCAGCAATAAAAATATTGCCCAAGTTTAATAGTTTTGTCATCTTCTGAACCGGTGTCCTGAGTTCCTGAGTCTTGAAATCCCTGTGCATGTTAAAATTTGTGTGTGTCCATCTTGAGAGCCATTTTGTGCTGTTTGTACTGTGTGTAGTATATGTGTAACTTCTCAACACTTTCTCTAATCTTACAATACTAACTTAAGATGGTCAAGTGGCCTTGCAAACTTGGAGTTCTATTTGTTGCCCGAGTTTAATATTCCACAGAGGCTTTACTGAAGTTCAGATTTCCTAAATGAACAGGTAAAAGGGGGCATCACAAATATTGGGGTACCAGAATGTTCAAATATGGAGACCATGACGTGCTACAGTTTCTTATATCGAATCTGAACTGGTAAAATATGAAATGCATGTAGTACATTTAAAGGTTCCTTAGGCTGTTGCTTTCTGAATGTTCTTGTATTATTACCACTTCTTCTGGGCCGAAAGTGTTCAAACATTTTACAGACTGATACTTTGAGCAGGTGGATTGTGGAGTATCATATTGATGGTTTCCAGTTCCATTCACTCCCATCGATGATGTATACGCACAATGGCTTTGCTTCTTTTACCGGAGACCTGGAAGAGTAAGAAATCTTTATGAAAACTATATTTCTTTTCAACTTAGACAGATTGATGAAACTGTATAGGATATGATACGATATGCCAGCTTCAATTTGGGAATAGAAGGATATGCTGAGTTTGGCCTCTACAATAGAAGTTTTCAATTGATTTTCTTTGTATCCTATCCCCTTGAAAAGGAAGTGTAAGTTCAGTATGGAACTTCATTTACATTTGTCTTATCTTGCTGCAGGTACTGTAATCAATATGTTGACAAAGATGCATTGCTATACCTGATTTTGGCCAATGAAATGTTACATTTTCTGCATCCTAACCTTATAACTATTGCTGAAGATGTGAGTAGAACTATCCTCCCCTCTTATTTTTGATTATATGTGCGTGTTTTGTGCGTTGATATATCATATATTCATTGTATCTCACATTTGCCCTAGTGTTGAGCTTGGTGAATATTGGGATGATAACTTCCATCATGTATAACATATTTATGGCAATAATTTCAAAAGCACTTTAGGACAGTACTGAAGCATAATGTAGTCTGAATTAGGTGGAAGAGAGAACATAAAATAATACTCAAAAGAACTTTATTCAATTATCTCAATGATTAATGAATTTTTTTTCCCCCTTCTTTCGGTACATTTTGCTTGCCTCTTTTCAAATGCATACAATGAAAAAAAAAATGATAAATAAGAAAACTGAAAGTAAGGAATTTGAAATATATGAATGTTGCATTAGAAAGAAGAGGTACCACGCCATGTCAGGGGGTTTTTCGTGCATAATGACACATGGCAGTTATTAGTCCTCAAAAAGATGAAACTTGAGAAGTTTTACCAGGACAATATAATGTTTGAACAAGAACCAAGGGCTTAGCTCACATATAAACCTTGAGAGGTCAATGCTCTTCACCTGTTGAGGCCATGAGATTCACACACCCTTACACTCGTCGATAGCTATAAGAAAAATAAAAGTACTGAACGGTTATTATAATAGAAAAGAAACACAAATATAAAGGAGAAACAAGGTCTTCACAATTCAAGTTAGACGATGAAAGCTCATCCTATAAAACTATTCGTTTCTTCTTTTTCTTTTTCTTGGACCACCATGTAATATCTGAATATCTTTCTTAATGGATTTCATTTTCGGTATATTAAGTTTTATTTTTATTGTTCAGGCAACGCTATACCCGGGATTATGTGAGCCAACTTCTCAAGGTGGATTAGGATTTGATTATTTTGTTAACCTTTCTATTTCGGAGATGTGGTTGTCACTCCTTCAGAATGTTCCTGACCTTGACTGGAGCATGAGTGAGGTAGCATTCTTCAATCATCGTTGCATCAATCCCTTTAACCCTCTAGAAACTCCTTCTTTAAGACTTTTTACCACTAGCGAATGTTTCCCACTCATATTCATCTTGCAGATAATGAGGACATTAACAGGCAATAGAAAAAATGCTGAGAAGATGCTTATGTTTGCTGAAAATCACAATCAGGTTAATTATTCTTTAAATTGAGTATTTGTTTTCAGTTTAGTGCCAAGGCCCTAAAATTTGTTCTAGATTAATGTTACACTTCGGTTGAAAAATCTGCATTGTTTACTTGCATGACAGTCCATCTCTGGAGGGCAGTCCTTTGCTGAAATATTGTTTGGTGAAAATAGCAAGCAGTCATCAGGGAAGGAAGACTCAGTTCTGAGAGGGCCTGCTTTGCATCGGGTGTGTACCTTATTAAGTTGCACTACTACAATGTAACAAGTACTTCTTGGGCTTTGATTTCCCTTTCTGTTATTTTTAATTCACAATTCTTATTATTTTATTTTACAATTTATTTTATTAGCATTTGATATGCCTAGCATTTAATGTTGCCAACTTTAAAAATTTGGGACCCTGGTTTTGCGATGCAGCAAAGACCTTCTCCAATATGACACCTTCAGTGACTTATCAAAAGCCACACACACACACACACACACACACACACTACAGAACGTGATGTTTACATGAACATCCTATACAAAACAAAGTATTTAATTCTGTGTGCATCATTCTTTCAATAATCTAATCTTCATGCAACCCATCTCTTCCCCCCGTTCTTTTCTGGAAAAAAAAAATGTTATTAGATGTTTAAAAGCAGAGGTCAAAATGTGACCTCTTTTCCCTTTAGCAAAGAACAGATTTTCAATCCATGCAATGCATAGTTTAGATATAGAATACTGGATGCTAATAAAGTTGTTATTATTGTTGTGATTGCTAACAAGAAAGCATCATTAAAGAGCACTTGGGTGGGAGTGGGAGACAGTGTGGCTCATTCCATTGGTGATGATCAGGGTTTTCCAGATACTTTGTTCTAATTTATTTCACATGTTTTTTATTTGTTATGAATCAGATGATCAGGTTAATTACATTTTCAAGTGGCGGTTGTGCTTACTTGAACTTCATGGGCAATGAGTTTGGGCATCCAGAGGTGAGGTTATTTCATTTGAACAGACACGTGCATTTAATTTTGCTTTATTAATTTATTTCCTGACAACAGAGAGTTGAGTTCCCCATGCCAAGCAACAAGTTTTCCTTCTCTCTTGCAAATCGGCGCTGGGATCTGTTGGCAAATGAGGGACTGCATCGTGATTTATTTGTCTTTGATAAGGTATTGTTGTTTCACGACCTTATTGTTTCTTTTTCCTTAACTTCAGAATATTGACTTGCCAATGCTAAACTGTGCTGGAACTAGATAATCGTTGTTTCCAGCCCTCTGTTTTTTTGCCCCTGCCCTTAATACTTGGCCTGCTCTTTTTCTTGTTTGTAACTGAGAGATTTGTAATATTTATACTTCAATTTCATGTATACTAGCAGTCTCCTTTGTGATGAATCAAGTAGATGGAACTGATACTAAATCGAATTCTTTTCTTACCTTGCAGGACTTAATGAACCTCGATGTAACAGAGAGAGTGCTTTCAAGAGGCTTTCCCAATGTTCACCATGTGAATGATGCTACCAAGGTTGGTGTGTCTCTTATTATGTTCATTTAGTTTGGAGAAATGCATGCAATGTTACTGTTCTCATGGCAGCAAGTATGTTTATATGATCTTATTTCATGCCAAGAGCAAGTAGCAAGAGAGCCTAGAGGAGGCTTTAAGTTGACAATATGATGAAGTGGAGGAATACATATGCACTGAAATCATTTATTGATTTCAGGTCTTCTAATCGGATAGTATCTTCTAAGTAGATCTCTTGTTGCCATTTTATTACCATCAGCATCAAATTTTTGTGTCATGGTGGCATGTTCTTTTTCACAGATTTCTTCCATATCCTAGTAGAAACTGTCCTGGCTGTCTTCTTCTTCTTCTTAATTTGATATTTTTCTAACATTGATTATTGTTCTTGAACATGATTCTGTTCAATTTTCTGAGGTGCTTATCTTTTGGTTTTCAAATATTTATTTCATACTTCACAAATATTATTCTTGATTCTGCCAATGTAGCTGGCATGTACTTGGTCAGGTTTCAAATGTCAATTTAAGTTAACCATATAATTCTGCTTGAATAATTTTTTACTCATCAAATTATTTGACAGGTCATATGTTACACTAGAGGGCCTCTTCTCTTTGTGTTTAATTTTCATCCCACAGATTCGTATGCAAAATACAGTGTAGGTGTTGAAGAAGCTGGAGAGTACCGAGTAAGTAACATTTATCACTGTTTTGTAAAGAAACACTTTCACCATCTGAAGCCTACACCCTAAATTGCTTAGATTGATTGAACATAAAGTAATAGATGGGCATTGCTGAGGATATATTCCGCTGAGTAGGAACTCTCTCGAATTTACTTGAATTCGTTTGAACAAAAAAACTCTGTTGAACTATTTTGATTTTCACAATAAAGATTAAGGAGATCTTGTGAGCGTGATTATACATGGAATTATATTCCCACAATTTCCAGCACTGCACAAAAGATATTCAAACTGCCCATTTGTTCCTCATTTGACAGCAGAAGCCTTTGATAGATTAACTATTTACAAAAACCTTGATACAGATCATATTTAATACGGATGAAAAGAAGTATAGTGGTCAGGGACGTATTGAGGACACCCAATATCTTCACAGAACCATTGCAAAAAGGTACTTTGGTTCACCTCAGTCTTTGACATAGTTTACTGTTTCTAGGCTCTGAATTTTGTATTATGATGTTTTCAGAATCGATGGCCTGCGAAACTGTTTAGAAATTCCTCTCCCTAATAGAAGTGCTCAGGTTTGTGATTCTTCCTGCAGTCTGCGAATTTTTTAGGGAAATTTTTGGGTACTGTAGATGTATGATGGGTGTTGATTTGCAGGTAACCCTTATTCTATGAACAAAAGTGAATGCAAATTAGATACCATTTAGGAGACAGATCCCTGCAAACAGCAGGCTAAAAATATTCTCATGCACCCGCAACATATGTAGTTTGATTTCATGATGTGTGGACATTTACTTGTGTGCTTTTGCTTATGTAGGTCTACAAGCTTACTCGAATTCTAAGAATATAAACTAGTATGCATTCTCATCTGGTAGAGCTGTGATCTTGAAGGAGTGAAGCTAGACCTAAATGCTCATATATGCTTCGGACCGGTGGCTTCCAACATAATGGGTGCACTCAGAGTTAAGTCGCAAGGTTCATACTTCAGCACTGAATTGATTTGCAAGGTCGTCGAAACCTTTGAACTTGCTTGATCACTGTTACGGAAACACTATGTTGACATTACAACCATCTAGTCGTTGCAGAGCCCCATTCGCAACATGTACAGAATATAACCCATCTACCATCAAAACCTGCTGCTGGGAAAGGAACACGAGGGTCATGCTTAGCTTCGCCTCCTTCCAGGTTTGAAGTCAAGAATCATCCTTTGCTTGGAGGGAGCACTTATGTTATCAACGGTTCGTCTTCTGGTGCATGTGCTCTGTGAAATTCATCCGAACCCCCCCCCCGGGGGGCCCAGTTCTCTTCATATGTTTCTACCCAACGCTTGTACCTGAAGTAGTAGTTGTGATGGGAGAGAAAAATTGTTTGCATGCCCTTTTCCATATGGCTTATGAGACTAATGTTTCAAAAGTTCTGCATTTGAGATTTTATATAATGTTGTGCTTGAGCTTGAATCCAATGAAATAATGAGTTCAATTTATTAGGATTGAATTTTCTAATTTATTTCATTTTAAAACGAAATTTTTTGTTTGGAGTTGAAGAGTAAAATATGGTATTCTGTTATTTGAAACAACTAGAATTATTCTAGACTTCAATTTTAAAATTATTCTAAAATTATTATTTGGAAGTATTTGCAAAAAGTTAAGTAGGATTGACAAACCTTGTGGAGCTCATTTATTGATTTTAAGTTAAAATTGAATTTTATAATTTTATTACATTCAAATGATAAAAATGAAATTTCATAAGTTTATAAAATTTATTTGGGTCTAAAAGAAATCTTGTAAATGGTATCAATACTATGTGTTTTTGGTCATGCGAAAAAATTGGCATTAATTTATTTCGTCTTTATAACACCAGGCATACCTTTCAAAAGGACACAGGGCATTTTCCTTTTTTTTTTTTTAATAAAACATTGATATTTGATCCATTTTGAATTTTATTAAATTTGGTTCGAACCGAATTATACTCTTAAAAAATAAATTTCACCTTAATTTGAGAGATATTAGTGTCACCAACTAGGTGTTGATAGGGCATTTTCATTGATTGAGTCTCATTTAAAGTAATCAATTGTATCAATTATTCGTTTTATTTTATTTACAATATTTTTTAAATAAAAATTTTTTACAACAATATTAATTTTTAAAAGTAAAAGTCATAATTTTTTATAAATAACACTGAATTATTATTGTAATAAACTTTATTATATTAAAAAAGTTTATTTAATTCAATTGGATTCTATTCTCTAGAATTGGCATGGGCACGTGAGACTTCGTGCTATAAAATTTAAAACCTCGAGAATCCAACATTGGTGATAATAATGGTACACAGATTTCTAAATTATATCATTGTTAATAATATTATATTATTATTTTTTTTTTTCCGGAAGAAAGAGGTTTTTTTTTTTTCTTTTTTTACACGATTTGAATTTAAAATCATCGTATTAGAGAGGGGATTATGATCACTAAACTATCCCCTTGAGAACAAAAAGAGTTTGCTTTGGCTTGTTGTGCAACTAATGAATAGTCGAACCGGTTCACAATTGCATTGCACTACTTTTTCCAAACGAATTACATTTCTCATATTTGTATTTTGATTTGATTTATTAAACATAATATTTGAAGTAATTATGATATAATTATTAAATAAATTAAAATTTTCATTAAAAATTTAAATTTATGTTCTTAAAAATAAATATAAAATATATTGATTATATTCATATAGATATTTGATTATAGTCTTTTATTTTTATGCAAAAATCAATTTATTTATTTCAAATCTAATTTCTATTACAAATCAATTTGATTATTTTGTTATTAAAATTCATACACAAATTAATTCAAATATATGTCAATAAATATGTATGATTTTGCTCTTAATAAAATATATATTTTTATTCCCTTTCTAACAAATTATATATATTTTTATTTAACAAGAAATTTGTAAGTCAAAATTATAAAATGAGGTAATCATCAACCATTGACAACTAAATAAATTAAAATAATTAATAAAATTCTTTTATATCTATTGATATTTTAAAATCAATATTGATCTTAATTAAAAATTTACATTATTATTAATTACATAAATTAAATTTATAATTATAATAAAATTTAAATCAAAAAATTTGATAATATAAATAATAAAATTTAATATGACATAATATTATTAATAGAAAAAAAAGGTACACTAAAGCTAAAATATAAATTATCTCCTCAGATAGAATTTTGATACCTTATTTGTTATTTTTTTTTTGTTGAAAGAACATTATTCAAATTATCTCTTACATCATTAAGAGAATGCGGATAAAATCGTCAACCTATAATTATTTCAAAAAATTAAGGAACAAAAGTTATAAATTCGATACCATGTGACCGATACCATTAACGATTGACTCCAACCAATGCTGCTCATAGGAATTAACAAAAACAAAATTCATCATTCCCGAAAACAACAACTCATTGTGTGTGTGTGTGTGTGTGTGTGTGAGAGAGAGAGAGAGAGAGAGGGAGAGGGAGAGATGGCGAACTTGCCACAGTCGCCGTCGGAGATCCGAGTGCTTCGTCGGCGACTCCCGGCGCAGGTCAGGCGAACAAGGATCGGAAAATCGTTTCGGCGGAGCAACTGGTCTTCGAACTCAGCAACCCTGATCTTAGAGAAAACCCTCTTCTTGAAATCTCCAAGGTATACCAAATCGATCTCTCTCTCTCTCAAGAATTGTTGTTTTTGAATTGATTGTGAGGTTCAATTGATATGTGTTTTGCGATTGAAGGGGGTTTTTTTTTGGGGGGGGGCTCAAACTAAAAGGTTGAAATCAGGTTATGATGTTAGGAATATGTAGGTTTTCCCTTTTTTTTTTGGTGCTTTTTATAGGGAAAGTGTAAATTCATGAAAAGATATTTATAATGAGTTTCTGGTTTTAATTGTATGTTGTTGTGATGTGCTGTCTCTGTGTTTTAGATATTGAAAGTTTTTTCTTGTTTTCATTTTTCTTTTTTTAATGGGATCCCTTCTTGACATTGAAACAAAAATGAGAGTAGTGCAACCTATGAAATAAGGACACTGGACACGGGACACGGAATATGGCAGAGACTGGATGACACAAGAAAAATTGTGTTTTCTTACTGGATGATTTGAAGCTATGAAGCATAGACATGGACATGGCGATATGACAGTTATCCTAAAGTATTTTAGAATGTTGTAAGATCCAAAGCATGGTATCCTTTCGTGTTCAAAGGATGTGTCCATGTCTTTTTCAAAAAGTATTAGTGCAAGAAAGTTTTTATTGGTTGCGGTAAATGGGAAGAACATCTCCCAAGTTGTTGAAAAGAAAAGGGCTTGAAGATGTGAGGCTTTCTTTCTTGAGTACGATCCTTTCCTTCTTGAAAACAAAGGAACCGTCACAGCTAATTCAATTTGTATTGCATCATATTGAACATAGCCAAAATTTAAATAACAAGAATGGAGAGATTGAATCCACTTGCTTAAAACCTCAAAAAGAATGGATGTAACCCTTTGAAGATTTTTTTTCACCATAGTGGAACTAGGGGTGGAGGTTAGATTACATTTCTTTGTCCAATGCCTCATTTTTGCTCAATCCCACTTCCTTTCCTCAAACTAGAATCAACTACTTTAGCTATGAGAGCAGCGCCAAGAATCTGCCTTCCCTCAAACGTAAAATTTCGTCAAACAACTTCATAATATCATTCTTTCACCATTTCCCATTTTCTTTACAAACGGTATAAAGAACCATCATAAATTTTAAAGATCAAAAAAACTTCCTCCACATTGGACGGGCTCTCTAACCACAAACTCTGCTCCTTAATAAGTTGAAACACGACGTTGTCCACCTTTGGCCTTCCTTTTAACTGCTCCTTGGAGCTTTTCATAGAAATCACATACAACTTTCTTCATACCGCGCCCTTTATGTAAAACCTTCCCATCCAAACCCTATCCTGTGGATGCAGCCTTTGGAATCTTCTTATTCAGAGCAGACCTTTGGTCTCCTTGAGTTCACCTTGACTAATGGAAATGTGAGGATCTACCCTTAGAATGCCTCAGTACAGATTCTACAGAGCCTCAGACACCATCTGCCACTCTTTCATGTAAAAGCTTTCTTGAATCATTATCTTCCTTGTCCCACCTTGTTCACCCCTATTAGACATTGATCAATCATGAGAGTTTCTCTTCAACCATTGTTTAATCATAAGTTCTCAAACTCCTGGTAAATGGACTGTTGCTTCTTCATTTTTTTTGTGTTTTTTTGGTGACTAAATATCCTACCACCTACCTATTGCGTTTAGTTTCTTCCATTATCACCCATATTAAGTCACCCAAAACACATCAGAACTCCCGGTCCAAGTTCAACTACAAAATTGTAGCATTTTTCTCTGTGGCAAGAAAAACCAAAACAGAACTCCCTTCGAATTTCGGTTTTTTTTTTATTCCTTAATAGAAAGGGTGTACTAGATAAAAAAGATAATAATGCAAGGTGGACAAGGCATCCAACAAAGAAAATAAGAAGTATTACATACAAAGAAACATAAAGGAGACTAGAGATAGATCTCCAATCCCTTCTTTACAATTGGAAGTGGAACTGCTTTAAAGATATCAATAACATAAGCATGTAAAGGAGCAATTTATCCCTAATTCCGATTAGCTAAGACAAAAAAAAAATGAAATCGGGTAAAAATTCTAGAATTTCTCTATAGCTAAATGCATCACAAATGACTAACTTCTCTCACATCCCTATACTTTTATTTCTTAACATCATTCATGCTTCTGACACTTTGAATATTTATAATTTGAAATTATACAAAGTAATATGACACCAAAACAAACTCTCCCCATGTTTACAAAAAGAGCCTGGTCCAAGGAGATCAAGATACCTTATAGTGAAGAAAAACATGATTTTGGCACATGAGGATGTTTGACTACTGAATGTATTAAAAAAGCATAATCCGAAAGGACCAACATACCACCATGAAAGTAAGATAATGCTATTTGTCGTGGATGATTGCTGATTGCACAGGGAAAAAGAAAACATATTTCCCAAAATATTGGGAAAAATTCATGGAATTCCAGAAAATGTGGTCCTTTTTTTTTCTTCCAAAAGTAGCGAAGTAGATTTCTATAAAATATTGGGAAAATTCATGAGGATGTTTGACTACTGAATGTATTAAAAAAGCATAATCCAAAAGGACGAACATACCACCATGAAAGTAAGATAATGCTATTTGTGGTGGATGATTGCTGATTGCACAGGGAAAAAGAAAACATATTTCCCAAAATATTGGGAAAAATTCATGGAATTCCAGAAAATGTGGTCCTTTTTTTTTCTTCCAAAAGTAGCGAAGTAGATTTCTATGAAATTGACTGAATAGTGACTGGTTTGCCTGCTCGTGACGAAAAAAAAAATCACAGAAATCGACTTCACCCTCTCTCCCTCCCCCTCTTCTCTTCTTCACCCAATCTACTCTCTCTCTTAAATTTCCTATTTATTGACTTATTAACATTAATTTAAATTACTTCTAATTAATATTAATTTTTCGTAATCATTTAAATTTTTAAAAATAAAGTAATTTTAGTTAGTTGATTTTTGTAAAATTAACATAAATTAAATGATTTATATCAATTTAATTAAATAATTTAAAATGATTCAAATTAAATGAGTTTTATAAAATTAAATGGCTGTTATAAATAATTTTATAAAATGATTTTTGATAAAATTAACATAAAATTAACATAAAATTATAAATTAAAATATTTTATAAGATTAACATAAATTAAATGATTTTATAACATTAACATAAATTAAAATGAATTTATAAAATATTTTATTAAATGATTTCAAATTATCTTATTTTTATAAATTAAATGATTTGATAATACCATCATAAATTAAATATAAATCTAATTTTTAAGATCATTTTTATTTATGTTAATTGTATAAAATCATTTAATTTATATTTTGGGGACAGTGTTTAGCTAGAATTTTAGTTTTCGAGACAAGTGTTTGTTTTGAGAACTATTACCATCCGATGAGAATTGTGAAAAATATAAGTTAATTATCACAAGATGAGCTAGTGGAAAATATATATAAAGGTCTGAAATGTAAACATACTTGATGACCAAATTAAAAATATATATATAAATATATAAAGGTAAGTTTTACAAATATGGATTTACAACTGATATGAATAACTGTAAGTGTCACATGGAGGATGGCTAGTATTTCTATAAGGTTGATGTCTAGTGGGATGAAGATTGGATTTGTGAGATGGCTTCGCAATCTCATCGAAGGTGGGAACGACGCACTCGAACTCCATGGTCTGAGATAATCGACTACAGTGCCGATGGTGGACACTCCTACATGAAGGAAAAATGGGTGAAAAATCATAAAACTAACATCGAAATTAGGTGAAGGACTCGACATCGAATGTGTAGAGTCAATTGACATCTATGTCGCATCATCCTCATTTGCCTAACCAGATGTTGACGGATGACCCGCATCGTCTACCACTGCAGAAATTGAAGATCGATCACGACCAAAATGAAAAAGTGCATGCGATATTAGATTTCTAACCTTGATAGCTATAGTATCGGATGCATTTTAAGTTTAGCGCATCACCCATAATCTAGTGGATGTGTCCGACTGATCAACCCTGTAATAGATATAATGTTGATTGACTAATCAGTCAAAAAACAAAAGAGAAGATAAAAATAGTTAAGTTGTTTAGACTTATAATAATCTCTAATTGCGATGTCGTAGGACGGAAACGGGTTATATAACTATGTGTCAGATTGCCCACATATGTATGTGTGATGACACGATATCATTGTATGTACTCTGAAGACTACATCACATAACTGTGGAATGATGGTCTATCAACAACATAATCCAACGATTCGCCCATCTCTCTATATGGGATGCATGAATTCTACTCAAATCCCATCTCACTCTCTCATGCTGGTTGATGCGATACAAATTCAATTTAGTATTTACATTGACCAATACACCCTACCAGATGCCAACTGTCTCAAGACTCTCTTCGGAGGATGGTACCCTACAATCTCGAAACAAATCAGTGGAACATATCCATGCTAAATGTTGCTATCCTGACAACAATAAGACGGCAACGCATTTAAATTGAAATTAATTATGGCGTCCAGATGTACTGAAAATGAAAATAAAAAAATAAATATGACATATAGTTGTGAACTCAATAGGAAATTCGATTGAAATATGATTGTGATGCACATAGTTAATTTACCCCTTCATCTATTATGTGGTTCATCTGATTTCGATAACTTCTAAGGACATGTTGTTCGACATCAACAAAATTACTTCAAACATTCCATCTGTTTCAAAACATCCGAAAGCAAATATGTAAAAATAATAATAAATACTATATGTCATTGTATCTTAATGTAACTTACAATAATTCTCATGGACCACTTGACAAATCCAGTCCAGTGGGCATGAGATCGGTCATATGATGTCTGAATATGGGCAACCTCTCCCATATTCAAAACCGGTGACAGAGGAAAAAAAAATTAGAGTCGAAATTTACTTAGAATCATAATAAAAGTTTGCCTAAAACATATGATACCTGTAAAAGTAGTAGTGATCTTGTAATTTGTTAGACTCCAAGAGCACACCCAGGCACAAAACTCTGTACAGTGTAGCCAAAACTGCATTGCTCCAACTCAAGTAACCAACTACGTCTATATCTCAAAACAACTCCAAATACATGAGTTTAACCTTCGACCCTGACTTGTCTCCATGTAGGCTGGTTAGCAACTGTATGATGTGCCCTCGCACATGAAATAAAACCTCCATTCACTTGGAGTCAGGGTGTAGGACCTACGGATCAAGCATAGTCATAATGAACCTTACCTTAAGTCGATTATCATCAAAGTTGTCAGGATTGGGAATGAAACCCATCAGTCCGAGATACACCTCCTGCCACTTAACAAGACTCCACGGCACATCGATGTCGGTGGCTGTCTCTCCATCAACTGATAAGCCCCACAAGGTTTCGACATCCTGTAATGTAACGGTTGCCTAACCAACAAGGAGATGGAACATATGTGTCTCCCATCTCCACCACTCAACCAAGGTTGTAATAAGAGCGTGGTCAAGTTGGATGTGATCACACCGATACACTCCGTAGAAACTAAATCGTAGTAGTATGTGCTGTATATATACGTCCAACGGGCATGCAGACTAAAAGCTGTGATCAGCACGACGGTTATGTAGCGATAGATTGGTCCCATTCTCTCAGAGATATGCTGACGGCAATGTGTCAACTGGAGGCGCAATACGTTTAGATTTCGTCGATCTGGCTGTAAGTGTGGATAATCATGAGCTTTTACCATTGTCAAGATCTGAAAAAATAATAAAATCATTCAGTTTTATGAAAGTCTAGTGTATCATAAAGAAAACTTAGTCGGACTAAATTTTAGCAAAAAAATATGACAGAATGCAAAAAACTCAGTCTTATGAAAACTCAGTCTAGTGCATAATAAAATCATCAAGATCTTCCATTGTCATCCTATGAACAATATATATATATATATATTTGCATTATGTCATATTCTTTCTAAAATTTAGTCAGATTGAGTTTTTTTATGATACATTGGAGTTTCATAAAACTAAACGATTTTATTGTTTTTGCAAATCTCGACAATGATAGCAGTACACGATTATCCAGACTTATAGTTGGGTCCACAAGACCTGAGTGCATTGCATTTCCAGCTAACACATCGCTCTTAATGTATGTGGGACGTATGTGTATAGTACATACTAATACGAGCTGGATATCCGCCGTGCTGATCATGACTTTTGGTTTGCATGTTGGTTGGGTGTACGTGTACAACACCTACTACTACAAGCCGGTTTCTATGAAATGTATCAGTGTGGTCATATCTAGCTTGGCTATACTCTCATTACACCCCTGTTCAAGCGATAGAAATAAGAGATACATATGTTCCATCTCCCTGTTGGTAAGGTGACCATTACGTTATAGTGAGATCAATATGCAGCAGAACTTTGTTGAGTCACAGGAGGCGTGTCTCGGATTTATGAGCTTCATCCCTGATCCCGACGACTTCGATGTTGATTGGTTTAAGGTGAGATCCATTACGACTGCATTTGATTCACAATTCCTATACCCTCACTCTAAGTGGGCAGCGATTTTATTTCATGCGCGAGAGCGCATTATGCAGTTGTTGGCCAACCTATTCGAAGCAAGTCAGGGTCGAAGGTTAACTTCATGTATCTGGAGTTGTTCCGAGAGATAGACGCAGTTAGTTGCTTAAGTTGGGACAGTGCGGTTTTGGCTGCACTGTACAGAGTTTTTGTGCCTGGGATGTGCTATTGGAGTCAGACAGATTATGAGACTATTGTTACTTTTATAGGTATCATATGTTTTTGGCAAGCTTCTTTTGATGATTTTATATAAAATTTGACTCTAATTTCATTTTTTTTCCTCTGTCACTAGCTTTAGGCGTGGGAAAGGTTGTCTATGTTCATACTAGTCAGACATCATATGGCTGATCCCCCACCACGGCGCGAACTTGTCGAGTAGCTCACGAGGGTCACTATAAGTTATATTGAGATATAGTGACGTATAGTGTTTATTATCATTTCTACATATTTACTTTCAGATGTTTTCAAACAAATGGAATGTTCGACGTAGTTTTGCGAATGTTGGACAACATGTTCTTAAGAGTTATCGAGATTATATAGACCACATGACGAAGGATAGGGTAAGTTAACTTAACTGTGTGGATCATTATCATTTTTCAATTGAGTTTTCTGTTAAGTTCACTATTATATGTTGCATTTATTTTTTCATTTTTTATTTTCAGTTCATCTAGATGCCATATTTAAATTTTGATTTAGATGCGTTGCCACCTTATTGTTGTCAAGGTAGCGACATTTGGCGTACATTTACTCCATTAATCTGTTTTGAGATTGTAGAGTATTATCTTTCGGAGAGAGTTCTAAGGCAGTTTGACATTGAGTAAGATATACCGATCGATATAGATACTAGATTGGATTTGCATCGTATCGATTGGCGTGAGAGAGTGGGATGGAATTGGAATAAAATTTATGCATTCCATATAAAGATATGAGAGAATCGTCGGGATTATGTTGTCGATAGATCAGCATTCCATGGTATCATGTCATCACATGTACATATGTGGACAATCTGACACATAGTTACATAATCGGTTTCTGCTCTACAATATTGTAGTTAGAGGTTATTATAAGTCTAAACAACTTAACTTTTTTTATGATTTCTTTTGTTTTTTGACTGATTAGCTGATCAATATTGTATTTATTACAGGATCGATTAGTCGGACACATCCACCAGATTATAGGTGATGTGTTGGCCTTAAATGTATCCCAGGGTATAGCTATCAGGTTCAGAAATCTAACATTGCATGCACTTTTTCATTTTGCTCGTGATCAATTCTCACTCTCTACAGTGGCGGACGATGTGGGTAATCTGTCGACATCTGACTAGGCGGATAAGAACAATACGACACAAATGTCGATTGGCTCTATATATCCAACGTTGAGTCCTTCTGTGCCTGATTTCAACATTAGTGTAGATGATCCTTCACCCATTGTTCCTTCATGCAAAAGTGTCCACTATCGGCATTATAGTCGATTATCTCATACCATGGAGTCTAAGCGCGTCATTCCCACCTTTGATGAGATTGCAGAGCAATTTCACAGATCTGATTCTCATCCCACCATACGCACCAGTGCAGCTGAGATAAAAATGTTAAGGTGGATATGTGATAAAATTAGGAAAGATAGAATTAGAAATGAAGAGATATGCATTAAATTAGGAGTGATCTCAATTGTGGAGAAAATGCGAGAGTATCGATTGAGGTGGTTTGGGCATGTGTAACGAAAACCCAAAGATGCATCAGTTAGGAGAATTGAGAATTTAAATATAAAAGATTTTGTGAAACGACGAGATAGATTGATAAAAACCTAGATGTAATATATTCGCAAAGATATGATAGCTAAAGGGTTAATTGAATAATTGATTTTAGGCGAAAACGAATGACGTAAGAGAATTAGAGCAAGTTAAATCATCACTTTTCGTATTATAAATGTAGTTGGATAGTGTTTTTTTTTTCATATTATATTATTATTATTATTATTATTATTATTATTATTATTATTATTATTATTATTATTATTATTATTTTATATTTGTTTTTCAAACGGTTGATCTCAAATTTTGGGATTAAGGTTTAGATTATTATTGTTGTTGTAAAGTGCCTTTTGCATTTGCTTCACACCCTTGTTGCTTTTTAGTGTGGAAGCACCACATACTGACATGAATGTACTAATCAATTACAATTATGGTGATATGAGCCCTATTGTAGGATCTAGTCACAGGATACTATGCAGGGAAATTCCCTCTTCCCTTTGATACTCCTCCATCGTCCCTATTTGTTTTAAGTTGGCCAACTCGCCAAGGGGGTTGAGGCTCAAGGGGGGCTGAATCTCATGTGGCACTGCTCGGTAAATGTCTCCCTGTTCATGCTCGTTCCTTCTTTCTTAACCTTGAAAAATTGTAGTTGCGCTTTTTCCTTAAGGTGGAATGCTGCCGGTGCCACCTTTTCCTCTGTGAGTGTTCCTTGATTTTCAAAGAACTACTCACATCAATGGATCCAAATCAAGGGATCCACAGTCCCATCATATGACGGGAATTCCAGTCTAGAGAATCTGGGAATGGTAGTCTCTCCTTCCTATCGGACACTTCATTCCTCCCTGTGGTCTATAAAGGTGTAGCTACTGCTCTCCACCTCCTCGACCTTACTGAGCCCCTGTAGTTCTTACAGAAGCCCTTCCATCTACGATCTCAACATTGTCTGCTGTTGTTGCAGCAACTTCTCGTGCGACTGCTAGAGTTCCTCCACTGTAGCCAATTGCTGTTCCATTTGCTACTCCATTCGTTGCTCCATTTGCTGCTTGAATTCCCTCATGAATCTCTCCATATGGCTTGCACTATTTTGTAAAGTTTTCCATGACGGTTGGCTACAAAATAGGATCTAACTAATGGATACTCTTCAAGGAATTCATCTCTTCCTTTGCTAGAGTTTTCCCTCTCTTAAACTCTAGATTTGACGGCTAGGAACTTGTTCTCTAATAAGTTTCTCACCACACTTCTTTTATGAGAATTAGGTTTACTTCTTTACTAATCATAATACCTTTAAATAGGAGAAACTAGGGTTTACAATATAATAGATTTTCTACTAAAAACAAACTCTTAAAATATTTGCACTATTTTGTAGAGTTTTCCATGACGGTTGGCTACAAAATAGGATCTAACTAATGGATACTCTTCAAGGAATTCATCTCTTCCTTTGCTAGAGTTTTCCCTCTCTTAAACTCTAGATTTGACGGCTAGGAATTTGTTCTCTAATAAGTTTCTTACCACACTTCTTTTATGAGAATTAGGTTTACTTCTTTACTAATCATAATACCTTTAAATAGGAGAAACTACGGTTTACAATATAATAGATTTTCTACTAAAAACAAACTCTTATATTATTTGTTTAAAATATTTCCTTCTTACTTGTTTCTAAATATCCTCCTAGAAAATCCCTTTCTAATGATATATATTGTGCATATCACATGGATAGGAATGTGCAATGCAGTTCTATAAAGTATAGTTTGAAATTTCTTTTACTAATTTTAACTTACCTTTGAATGTAAGAGGTAGCATCCACACCATTGAACACTTAACATACAGCCAACCCTCCAAAATTTGAGATTAAGACTCAGTTTATTGTTGTTTATTGTTGTTGTTGTTGAATGAAATGCAGTGAATGATCGAGACAAGAGGAATCGTGAGGAAGTGATAAGGCACTTCACATATGAAAGGGTGTGCTGTGACTGAATGAAGAAGTCCAAAACTTTAGGAGGCAAATAATCTACTTGGTCAAATGCGGTTGTGTGGACCTGTTAGTTTCACCTCTTCTTGTCTCATTTTGTCTAACTCATGAAAAACAGTTTCAAGCTGACACCTTATTGATAGAACCACACTTTTACCTCTATAATTGTTTGTCTACATGCCATTAACAAAGTTGATAACTACTTATGTTCAGCATGTGATCAGTCTTCTAGGCAGTGTTTGTTTATCTCACATATTATACTTAAATATTTCACAATGAAAAGGTATTCTCGTTGGAGCACATTTCACCAAGTATTAGAGATACAAGAAATTTTTTGTCTTTACTAATCAATATATCCAAATAAAGGATAGATAGTTGCAATGTTTTTACCTTATATACCTCCAATGCTTTCAGTTCTATTTCTCTAGCCAGCTGCTCTAATTCCCCATGATTTTGGTTTTCTATCTGGATAGAGGATGTTTTATTTGCAATCTTTGCATATTATTTTAGTTCCCATGTTGTAAATGCTTATCTAACCTATCATATTACGTTGTACATTGTGTGCTCTAGAATCATATCATTTTCTTCTCCGTTTATCAAAAATCTTGTTTAACTTTGCTGGTGGATGATACAGAAGTTATTAGTTTTCTTCTCTCAACATAAATAATTCTGCTTTGCCTACGCACCATGGAAATGGGTGGTGAACTCTCAAAAACAGTTGAGATTTTCATCATCACATCCATCATTTATGTGCTACTATGTTCTGCACGGTGCTATAATCAGTTCCCATAATCTCTTTTTTAATCTGATGCTTTGTGATATAAGATCTGCCTATTTCTTGTTATAAATCCTCCTCATCTGGAATTGCCAAATTTGTACAAGATGACTAGATAGCTATAAACCTGAAATGAACAGAAAGTGTATTATTATTATTATTATTATTGGTTAATCAGAAAAACGAAACAGGGCATATTAGATTACAACATAATGAAGGAAATGTCCAGTGTAACTTTCACTTTAAGTGCGGGCTAACAAGGTTGCTTTAATGAATCCTATTGTGGAAAGGTTTGAGAAGCGTTTGGCAAGATGGTGGTACTGTTATCTGTCCAAAAGTGGGCAACTCACTTTGATTAAGAGCCTTCTGGCCAGCTTACTAGTTTATTTTATGTGCCTTTCCCCCATTCCAAGTCGTGTGGCCAAACAGGTGGAGAGGACTCAGTGCAGATTTTTGTGGGGTGGGGCAGGAGATGAGTATAAGGTTCATTTGGTGAAATGGGGTATTGTGCAGCAACCTGTGGAAAGGGGTGGGTTAGGCATTGAGCGGTTTATGACTTTTAACAAGCCATTGATGGGAAAGTGGTTGTTAAGGTTTATGATCGAGCAGAACTCTTCATGGTGGAAAGTGGTGGTGACCAGATTGGGAGAGGAGGGTTTTGAGTGGAAAACCAAGTTTAGTAGGGCTCTCTATGGTGTAGGAATTTGGAAGTGGATTAGTAAGAGCTGGGCAGAGTTTTTTTCTGTTTGTTTAGTTTATAGTTGGAAAGGGAGATTGGGTTCTATTTGGTAGGATGTTTGTTGTGGTGAATCGACATTGAGGGCTCAATTTTGTGATATCTATAAGCCGGCTCATTTGAAGGAAAGTGAAGGAAAGTGTAGTTGGTGATTGTTTCAATGTGTTGGATGATAGTTTTTATATTGGGATGTTGCTTTTTTGCACAATGTGAATGATTGGGAGTTTCCTAGAGTGTTTGAGTTATTTACTAGCCGGATGTTACAGCGGTTGATTCTGTTTGGTGGAAGGGGCAGAACAATGGACAGTTTAATGTGAAGTCATTTTACAGGCTGGAGCTGCAGAAGTTGGCCACTCATTTTCCTTGGAGAGGGATTTGGGGAAGGTAAAGGCTCCCCTCAGCATTTCTTTTTCCTGGTGGGAGGTAGTGTGGGAGAATATTCTTACCCAGGATAACTTGCAAAAGGGGGGACAAATTCTTGTGAATAGATGTTTTATGTGCAAATCTAAGGCTAAATCCGGTTGTCATCTTCTATTACATTGCCCATGTGTGAGGGAGTTGTGGAATTTGGTGTTGGGTTTTCTTGGCTGTTCCGTGGTGACTGAAAGTATTGAGAATGAAGTCTGGATTTGGTCATACCTGCCTACACATAAGGGAAGAGACATCTTTTGGCATGGGTTCATTTATCTATTTTTTGTCTAGTTTGGCAAGAACGAAATTTTAGGACTTTTGAGGGTAGAATGAGCTCTTTAGATTAGCCAAAAGCTAAGTGGTTATCTTCCTTTTCTTTTTGGATTTCTAGAGAATCTATGGACCTAGATGTAGCTTTTTTTTTTTTTTTTTTTTTTTGTATTGAGTTTCTAGCTTTGTAATTTCCTTTTGGGTGGCTTTCCATTGAATCCCTTATTACAACTTTTTGTTCATTAAAAAAATTTCCTTCTAGAGATTAGTTTGTTATCCTTGAGGGTTTGTTTGTGGACAAACTTAGGTTATTATTAGTTACAGACATATTACTTCAAATCTTTGGGCAAGTGGTACTAATGGAACAGTATGGTCCTTGCTAAACCAACAAAAGGATCATAGACAATCGAAATTATCCAAAGAGAAATCCTTATCATAACTGACCTTCCGGCATCATGTCAAGCACTGCTGTAATATGGAAAGTAATTAGAATGCTATGGATAGCAATGATTATAAGGCGGGATGAGTTTTACTCTATAGGAATTGACCTGAATTATATGTTTCTAGGTTCTTTTTCTTTTTGAAGACAAAAAGGCACTACCTTTGTGCCTATGCCTGAACTTAATGCACCTTCATCTTGTGCCTAGACTATTTGCAAGGGCCTTTTTCTGATAATTGTATTGCAAGCAGTTTATTGGATCTTTGGGACTGTTATTATTCTCCATGGAAGAATTGAATGTGTTTCAGGACATAATCTGTAGTAACATGTCGTCTTCCTCCCCTGTGAAGTGTTATGATTGTACACAAGATGCTTGTGTTTGGCTTCATATCTACTTAATACTGAGTGGTACTTCATGTTGACAGGTGGCAACTTTCATTGTTCAAAGATTCTGAGTGGTACTTCATATCTACTTAATTATATATGCACAACTGCATAGCGCTTTTTCGCGGTTGGTCGTATTTTAGGAAATATGGTAGCAGCAATGGCCGAACAGCCCTCATCAAGGCTGCTTAAACATGTCATTCGTTGCTATCTTCGATCATCTGATGACCCAAGGTCTTTGAATCATTTTTTTACCAAGGCTGCTTGCCGTTGAAACCTTTTTCTTCTCCTTATTGATGTTTACATTATCTTTTTCTCTTTTATTCTTTGGTCTCTTTGTAGGGCTTGTGATGCATTAAGAAGTTAGCTTCCAGATATGTTAAAAGATGCCACCTTCAGCAGTTACCTCCGGGCAAGTGACTTGCCCTTAATTTTCATATTACATCATCTCCCATCTCCCTCCAATTTGGCAATATAGAAGGAGAAAGGAAAGAGGAGGATGAGGCTTCTCTCTCTTTTGATCTAGTGAGCAACGGAGTCCCATAAAGTGGGTCATTTTTTTTATATTTTAAAAAAAATTTAATTTTATATAAAAAAAAAAAAATAAAAAAGTTTTTTTTAAAAAAAAATATTTTTTTTTAAAAAATTTTTATATTTTTAAATAAAAAAAATTATTTTTTTTTTTTTTTTTTTTTTTTTTTAAAAAAAAAAAAAATTTTTTATAAAAAAAAATAAAAAATAAATTTTTTTTTTTTTTTTTTTTTTTTTTTTTTTTTTTTTTTTTTTTTTTTTTTTTTTTTTTTTTTTTTTTTTTTAATTTAAAAATTTTAAAAAAAAAATAAAAAATTTTTTTTTTTTTTTTTTTTTTTTTTTTTTTTTTTTAAATTTTTTTTTTTTTTTTTTTTTTTTTTTTTTTTTTTTTTTTTTTTTTTTTTTTTTTTTTTTTTATTTTTTTATTTTTTTTTTTTTTTTTTTTTAATTAATTCTTTTTTGCTGTAAGTAGAAGAGAGGGAAAAAAAAGGGCCGGAGGCCGCAATCTCTACAAAATTCATCTTAATCTTGCTACACAATATACTCTGTGCCGCATGTCCTTTCTCCAAAAATCCCTGTATCTCTTTAGTTTCTAAGATTTGAAAGCCCTAACCAGTCCTTGGATTTGTTAATGTATTCTATCCTTATATATTTTTCCGTTGGCAGTGGCATCTCATGTTTTCTGAAATTTTGTTCTAAGGAGGAACCGGCAGCAAGGAGATGGCTGCAACAGTTAATCCATAATGTCCAGGGAAACCGGTTGTTCCCTTTCAGGCTGACGGAGGATTTGATCATCTAGTGAGCTAAATAATGGTTGCTAGGAATAAAAATTTTTGGTCTCTATCAGGACATTCATGTATCTGCTTCCTGTTGTTGTTCAATTGCTGCTCTTCAGATCAAAGTTTGGCAATCAAATGGTTCCAGCAATCAAATCTCTGGCAGGGATATTTTTGTCGGGGTTGCTTCGATTTTTGGCCATCTATTTCCATAACTCCATTACAAATTGATTAATGTAAGCAGTTCTGTATATGTAAACACTTCCTGGACTTGGTTTCACAGTGCTGCTTCTCAAAAAGAAAAGTACACTGCAGTCTTGTTACTTGGGGAATCGCTGGTTCAAAGAGCAACTGTATTGTTTCATGTTAATGTTTTCTCTAATCCTTTTTTTTTTCCCCTCTCAAGTAAAGTGAGATTTATCTGTATTCATTTCAAAGTTATGGGTAAATTAATTGTCAGACCCTTCCGCTCTATCAGACCATTGGACAGTGTTATCATGTTTGCTGTGCTGCTCTTCTATCCTACACAATTATTCTGCACCCGGGAATGCCCCAACTCCAAAAATTAAAATGATTATAAGCAACATGTGTACAAGTCTGATGAGGTTAAAAGAAAATGCAAAATTGGAAGCGTCTCAAAGTTAATTTTGCTCAAAATATAGTAACGTCAAGTGGGTTATTTTTTTAAAATATTGATAAAATAGGTCAAAATGTTTCTCAGTGACGGTTCAAGCGATAGAATTTTTTTAATTTTATTTTTCTTTCTCTTATTTGAATTCGTTTGATTGAATCTCTTTGTATCAAAAAATAATAATAAAATAAAATATGTCAAAATTATTAAAATATTATGATTTTTATTTAGGTTTTCTTTTTTTGTTCTGAATTTGATTCACCGCCTATTATCCGGAGATTTATCTTGACTAATCTAGGTGGACCCGCAATCAAGTCCTCATTTGTAAGGGGCCTCCCAACATCATTTTTGTCACTCCTAAGACTCGAATTCATGTACTTGGTATTGGGTTCTAGTGCCCTTTTCACTAGACCAATGAAACGTTGGTTAAGGGAAGATGAAAATGAAAAAACTCTACCGTTTGAACTGTTCTAAAAAGACGTATGATTTTTGTTTAGATTTCAAAAATAATGAGTCAATTTCTATTTCAAAACTGTCCAAAACTACTAAATAATGAAGTCAATTTCTCACTAAACTAATGAAATATTGGTTAAAGGATGATGAAATTGAAAAGACTTTACCATTTGAAATGTCCTAAAGAGACATGTGATTTTTATTTAGATTTCAAAAATAATGAAGTCAATTTATATTTCAAAACTATCCAAAACTACTCCGAATCTACCTGAAAATAGGAAAAAAAAATTTAAAATTTTCTATTAGGGTAAATTCTCTCAAAATAATTCAGTTTTGAAAATAGGAAAAAAACATTTGACAACTTTGAATGAATTTTTTCCAAAAATATGAAAAATTTTTGAATGATTTTTCATTCATATTTTTCAATTTTCATCACTTTTCTTACTAAATAAATTATAAAATTTGAAATTCACCCACCAAAAAATTACCAAAATTAATCAGAATATTTACTAAATTAATATTCCCAAATTAAGTTTGGAAAAAGGCAAAAAAAAAAAAAAAAAGAAAGCAAGCCGAAATCAATCAAAATATTTTCTAAATTTTTTAAAATTTTCTGTGGCACAATAACAATTAAAATTTGAAAAAAAAAAAAAGGAAAGGAAGCGAAAAAAAAAAAAGTAAGCTTGAAAATTTGAATACCTTTGCCTATATCTAATGGCGGCCCTCCAAAATTTAAAAATATCGTGTGTTTGTAGAGCTTTCAAGGTCATTTAAGGATAAATAAGATACTTGGCATATCTTAATTTTTTAATTTTTTATTATATTTATTTTAAAGAAAATTTTTTTAACTTATATAAAGTTCATATAAAATAAATATTTTTTAATTTGTTATTTGCTTGTCTTTTAATTCATGTGTCAAAAAATTTTTTTACAGCATTCCATTGTAGAAAATTGATTATGCCACTTATTTTGTTTTGTCTTCTTTGTTTCTTTCTCTTTCCATCTTCCTTTTTTCTAAGTTAGAAGGAATCTTTCCTGAGGTTTTTCTTACCATTTGAATAGGTGATCAAATTTTCAAATTTACTTTTTTTGCATTTTTTTTTCCTATTAGGGTGATACATTGACAAATTTATTTTTTTTAAAAAAAATAAATTAACACAACCATATTTGAATAGGCATTCAAATTTTCAAACCTACCCCTTTTGGTTTTTTTTTTTTTTTTTTTGTTGCTTTTTCCAAATTTTAATTATTATCATGTCATAGAATAACACAACTTTACATTTTTTTTTTTTGCTTTCTTAAGCTTTTTTTTTTCCAAACTTACAGGGCAAAGAAAAAAAAAAGTGAATCGTGAGACTCGTGATATGTCATAATATTATTACCATTCACTAAAAATGTAATTTAAAGTCAATTAAAATCTTTTCCAACTTTTAGTAGATTTTTTATAAAATTACTTTAATTTATGAATATTAATTTAGAAAATATTTTGATTAATTTTGGTAGATTTTTGGCGAGTGTGGTTATTTTCAAATTTTATAATTTATTTAACTAGAAAAGTGATGGAAATAGAAATATATAAATGAAAAATCATTCAAAATTTTTTCTTATTTTTGAGAGAAAATTGTCCTAAAATTTTTCCCTATTTCTAAAACTAAATGATTTTGAGAAAATCTTAAAATTATCATTTTTTCTCATCCACTAGAAATCAATTTCCAAGAAATCAACTTCAAAGTTGATTTCTTAAAAATTGACTTCAAACTCGATTTAAATCGATTTCAAATTCAATTTCTCAAAAATTGATTTCATTTAAAATATTTTTTCCTATTTTCAGGTAGATTTGGAGCATTTTTTTTCTAGAAAATTGACTTCACTATTTTTGGAACTCAAATAAAAATCATAATATTTTAATAATTTGACATATTTTATTAATATTTAGGGGAATAACCCAATGTAAGCATATGAAATCAATAGCAAAATAATAATAATATTTTTTTTTGAAAATATATATTTATATATATTTAATATAAGATTTTCCTTTATGTTGTGTTTATTTCAGCCATTGTTGTTTGGAAAAAAATATTTTTTTGGAAAATATTTGCTTAGATTGTGTGAAGATGTCTAAAATTCTTCTGCAACACAGGATCTTTGGCTGTTTGGAAGTATTTGATTTTTTTTTATAAAAACTTTTAAAAAACACTTGGATCGTTTTTAAAGTGTTTTTTTATTATTATTTTGCATCAAATGAACACAAAAAATTATTAATGTATATAATAAAAATAAATAGTACAAAAAACGCAAACAAGGTATAAAAAGTTGAATACAATATATCAAAGTGTCAAAACCAAAATAATTGACTATATTTTAATAGTAAGTTTCTAATATTTTCTTGGTAAATTGGAATAACTTATCTTTCTAATGTAAAACATATTTTTGATGAGTCTTAATAAAAATTAAAAAAAAAAAACAGATTGCTAAAGCCATTTCCTAATTTAAAAAAAAAAAAATGAAACTTAGTTTGGAATAAAGCAATGCACTTGTTTATAAAAGAAAAAAAGGAAAATGAGTATTAGATTGTGTAATTTTGGTTATTATATTGTTATCAACTTTTATTCTTTTTTCATCTCGAGAAACGGTATTTAAAAAGGTAATGTTATTTTTCAGAATTTCCTTTCATTATAGAAAAAGTTTTTCTAAAAAAGTTGAAAGATTTGTGAGAAACAAGCATAAAAAAATTCATCTTCTTAGATTTTTGTTTCTTTTTCCATTTTTTTTCCAAAAACAAATACTTTTTTACTATAAAAATATTATAAATAAAATAAATATAAACAAAACCAAATTCTTCAAAAGCTCAGCCCAGTGTTAGTACCCCACAACTATTTTCAACTTTCTCTAATCTAGTTTAAAGTTTTAGATTTACTGATTATACTTTTGATTCAATTAGTTCATATATTATATTTTGGAATTATTAATTTGTATAGATTCGATTCAATATATCTTTATTATGTTTTTTAAATAAAATAAAGAATTATTAATAACAATTATATGATATAATAAAAAGATAAAAATTTTTAATTAAAAATTAAAATTATTTTTATAGATAAAGAATAACTTTAGAAAGATTAAATGAAATAATTCTTCATTATAATCTTCTTCAATATTGTTGCTTTTAAATTTTTTTTTTGTTGAATTCGAAATGTATTTTAATTAAAACAAAAATATAAAAAAGAGTTTTCTTTTACAGAAAGAAATTGCATATAAAATAACTTATTTGAAAAATAAATTTTTAATTATAAAATATATATTTTAAAAATAATCAATAAATTGGATTTGACATGTCATCAACATCACGAGCTACGTCAAACTTCTTTCAAGCTATTTTTACTCAAAAAAATTTAATAGCTGTTCTAACAAAATATATATAAAAAAAAAACTCTAAAACAACAATTATCTCAATCCGATTTTGCCCCTTTAAAATTAGGGTTTTTACTAAGGCGAGGGGGGGCGTCCCATTCCAGAAAAGGTCGATTCAAATTGCAACCGCACTTGCAGGTCGATTCAAATTTTTAATATGTTATACATGTGAGAGGGTGTTAGGTATGAAAATTTTTTAAGCGAAAGATTGTTTATTTATTTATTTTTTTTTCATGCCAAAAAAGGAACATGTCTCTGGCCTTTTACCAATGAAGAGACGATTTTCTCAAAAACAGGAAATTTCGCCAGGAACAGAAATAGGTTATTTCTCAGAACGCTCACACACGCATTCGCTTAGCGTCGGAGCAGTTTCCCATTCCATAACTCCCGATTCAAATTCCTGACTTCGATACTTCCCATATTCTGCTCTCTCTCTATATATCTCCTCAATTTCCAATTTCCTCATCATGTACTTAACTGAAACCTGCGAGATCGAAACCCTAAGGCACGCGCCTTACTTCTTCGACGTCGAAATGGCCACTGCCCCCGCCGCCACAATCGCCACCACCGTCACCACGACTATCACTTCATCGGACATGTTCTCTGTAGTTCGGAAAGTTCAAAAGCTTCTCAACTATGAATTCAAGAACATCACTCTTCTAAAACAGGCACTCACTCACTCTTCCTACACCGACGCGGTGTCCTATCAGCGTCTGGAGTTCATCGGCGACGCCGTTCTCAACCTCGCCTTGGCCAATTACGCTTATCTCGCCTATCCAGGTCTCGATCCCGGCGATCTTTCCCTAATCCGCGCCGCTAATGTCAGCACTGAGAAGCTTGCCAGAATCGCCGTTAAGCATAATCTCTATGAATGTCTCAGACGCAATTGTTCTTCTATGGATGACAAGGTTAATTTCAATAATTTCTCTTGCGTTTTGATTTCATTTTTTTTTTTATCTTTTCAATTAGGGTTCTTGATTACGGTTTATGCTTTGATTGAGCAATACTAGTAGTACAAATCAAAATCGAAATATTTAATCTAATGTTGTATGATTTTATCTGTTAGGGTTTATAATTTGATTGAGCCGCGCTAGTATTTCAAGTTGAATAGTGAAAATACTAAATATGGTATGATATGATTTTAATGGTTATTTGGAGATTGCGTGATTGTACATAGTATAAGTTTCATGTTTTTGTTACATAATTGTTTATAGTGTTATTCTTATGAAACTTTTTTTTTTTTTGGATTGGATTAGGTTAAGGAATTTGAGCTTTTAGTTCAAGAAGAACTGCAAGATGGGCAGGATGATAGTTTGTATGGTGGATTGATAAAGGCCCCAAAGGTTCTTGCTGATATTGTGGAGTCTGTGGCTGCTGCGGTTTACCTAGATTGCGACTATGATCTGAAAACCTTTTGGTTTGTATGTGTTTTTTTCTTGTGTTATGGTCATTGATTTCTTTAACTAGCCATGCTTGGAACCCAATTTAAATGAGGATTAAGTTCATTTGAATTAAATTGTTTGATTCAGTTTTCCTCTAAATTAGACCTTTTGCTTGTAACCAAAAGGCTAAATGAGTAGTTTGATTGAATTCCTTTCCTTGAAATGCCAAAAGAAAACGTGAGTTGAACTTTAGAGTTTGTTATTTGCTGGTAATTTTGTGGTATTGAAGAAATCTAGTAGAGTTCATTTGCAATTCCCCTTTATTACGTGCAATTAGAGTTGAACTCCACATTTTTCTAAGTAACAATTAGAATTGGGCTTCACAATTTTTATGGAATTCATTTTGTTGCAAGCATGGTGTGATTTTTTTTTCCTTTTAATATTGTTTTTGGGTTTTATAGGTTTTTAAGGGTATTTTAGAGCCCATAGTGATGCTTGATGACTTGGTGCGGCAACCACAACCAGTCACGATGCTGTTTGAGTTCTGCCAAAAGCAGGGAAAGATAGTTGACATTAAACATTGGAGAAAAGGAGACAGAAATATTGCTAGTGTGTATGTTGATGGGGAGTTTGTTGTGTCAAAAGGTTCTGATCGGAAGGAGGCTGCAAAGCTTAATGCTGCAAAGGCAGCACTCAAGATGGTGGCACCTTCAAATTTTAAGAATACGGTCAACGAAGAGGTTTATTATGTGACTGATGGAACTGATGAAGTTGAAGCAGCAAAGCAAAAGCTAAATGAGCTTTGTGGGAAGAGAAAGTGGCCCAAACCAATTTACAGGTAATAATATGCACCATAACTTGCTCTTCTTATTTTGAATTTGAAAATCCCATCATAATTTTCTTTGTTTCATGGTTTGCTAGGAATTAGAACTAATATCTTTGGGCAAAAAGGGGAAAAAAAGGTGCACTTGAGAAAGCAGAATAAATACTTAATGAGCTCCTGCCAATTTGAGGTAGTCTTTGTCCTTGGTCTAGACTCCTGAAATTGAAAAGGAGAGAGGGAAAGGGATAGTGTCACATCTTCCTTTCTTCTCAATTTTGAATATGAGAAGAGTAAAAACTAGGTAAGTGGAAGATTAAGAACAAACTATGAAGCATGGATAGTGGAATCCTAATCCTTATTTTGATTCAGCAGTCGTATGCCATTGGTGTGTGACATTTTTGGAATATGGATACATTACAAAACTTACTTAAAATTTTTTTGGATAAAATGCAAAAAACCCCTTGCGGTTTGCCCGATTGACGCTTAGTCCCTTGAGTTTTAAAGGTTGGCATTTAGACCTCTGGTCATAGTATTGCTCTGATGGTCCCAACAGTGAGGCTGACAATGTGGCATAGGTTGCTGTGGAAGATAGAACAAACTGCACTCTAAATGCATTTCGGTCTTCGATGACAAGATGAAATCAAACATTGCACCAAACGTCACACTTTAGACAAAATCCATGTCATGGGTGCGAAGCTGAGGCACCAGCTTTTGCATGACATCTTGTCAGAAACATACACATTCTTCTAAATCCTCTATGTACATGCTCCAAAAAGAAATGGAGTTGTTCTGTTCTTTTCCTATTTTCAGTTGAGCTTGCCTTATGGGAGTCAACGCTTTCATTTTTTTTTGGGGGGTTGGTACGTGGGCCTCCTACTTGTACTTTTGCTGCAAGTTAATGATTCAGAGCATCAAAGCGAGCAATACAACCACCTGGGAGCCTGGTGCTACCTAACTCAAGGGTTTAAGTTTCAACCGGAGAAACCACATGAGAGTTTTCTGCACTTTACCCTATTTTTCAACACTAAATAGTTTCGTAATATTTGAGAGATAGATGGAAATTCACTAGTTAGTATTCAGGGACTTCAGAAATTGACTGTGAAGACAATTATTTGTGTGTGGCTTTCTAATGTCAGGGTTAAGTGTAAAATTAGCCCTTAAAAGTGTTGGGAAAAGTTTGATGTGGCTCCCTAAACTATTTTTTTTTTTGGTGCATGGTGCACCACAAATTATTTGATTGTGTGCAACCTTCTTTGCATGAAACATTATGAATGAAAACCGAGGTGATACTTCTTCATTAATTAGTCAACTGTGCAGCCAAATAACAAATCTAGTCATGATCATAGTTGAAATAGCACAAAATTAATGTTCTTGGTACTTTTGTCCAAGGATGACCCATCCCTGTATAGAAATGCTAAGAAAGTTATCTTTGGTACCAACTCAACTCACTTTTTGGCTAAATATTTGCATGTTGATAGCATGTGTGGATTAAATTGACAAAGAAGATTATATCAGCTTTCGTTCATTTTTTTCCCCTAACTCAGGTTGAAAATTACAAAAATCTAAGTAGTTTAACGCGTGCATCACAGAAAAAGTAAGTCTTGCCCTTGGTGAGAGGGTGATCCCTCTTGTGGGATAAAATTGTGTTATATGCATCCTTATGGTCTCATATTTTGTGCACATAGATTTTCGTTTGGAGGGATTTGAAAGAAATTCTGTTTATTTTCTTTTGGCCTTGGTTTTCTTTCTATGAGCACCTCTCATCCTCCTCCATTTTTTTTTTCATCCATAATAATTATATTTTTTTCTGTTGCAAAAGCAAAGCTTCTCTTGATGGCTTTGCTATAGGTTTTTTTCCAAGAGAGATTTGTCTCTCTTTTCTTTTTTCCTTATATGAGGTTTCTTCCAAGAGTATTGGGAGGTAGTTAAGTCTGATTGTTTAAAGAGTTGTTGAAGCATCCTTTTCTAATGGGTGATTCTAGAAAGCATGAATCTTTTAATGATGCTGATTCTCATTAAATGTTATTGCATTCGTTTGAACGATCTTACGCCTGCAAACGTATTGACTAGTCTGTTGCCAAGGCCCTCATGCCCATTTTGAATCATTTGATTGGAGATACCATTTGTTCCAGCAAAGTGCTCTTATCTAGGGTAGATAGATAACTAATACTCTTCTAATTGCTAACGAGTGGTTGGTGATGCCAAGAGAAGATTTAGAAATTGACTTTATCTTTAAGCTGGACCTTGAAAACACCTATAACAGGGTTGATGGTGTTTCATATTTTGGACCTTATGGGAGGAGCTGGATTACAGGCCCCCTTGCCGCTTTCATTGTCATTGTTAACGAGGATGACCAATGGTTTTGGGGGGTTCCAAGAGTGCTTGTCAAAGACTTATCCAATTCTTGTTAAATCTTGTTCGGCCCCAATTGATTGCTGTATAAAGTAATGGAAAGAGTTCTTAATTGGGACTCAACTCTGGTTTGCTATAAGTGTCTCTGTTATATTTTCCAGTGCCCCTTTTCGGAAGAGAAGTTTGCAGAATTGTGCAACTATCCTTCATTTTTTACAAGGTGTCTGGCTGCAAGTATGAGTAACCTCACCAGTGTTAACATTACTGCTAGCAGCACTATGTCCTTTATTTTATGGTACATTACGAGACCTGGGATCTCTTGAACTAATTCTTGGAGCTTCTATTTGGTGGTAATTGATTCCATTTATAAATAAGATTCCTAGAAGATTAGATGGGTAGAAAGGTGGTTTTTGTTTATCGCAGGTTATCTTGTTTATCTAATCTTGTCTTTCTAGCATTGCTCTATATTGTTGCTTTTCATGATTCTTATAAACTAGCTTATAGGGTCAAGAAAATCATGAGGGATGGTGGGAATGAGAAATGGTATTGTCTGTTTAATTAGAAGCATTTTGTTGCTCTAGGCCTGTGGGTGCTTTTGGCATTAATAGATACGTTAACTGGCAATATTGCCTCAGTGGTTAATGGCTTTGGTGGTTTCTACTGGGTGTAATTCCTTATAGCATGGTGATTAATAGCAAATAAACCATTTATTGTCATGGTTGGAATGCCAAGAGAGATGAGAATGTGATCCTTTTGAGTCTTTGTAAGTTTATGTTCAAGCATAATAACAATCATTCTTTTCTTATTTACCAAATTCAAGCAGGGCTAAATTTTGGATCTTTGGTCTCTTATGAGTCTCTTAGAGGCATTTATTTCGTGCCTAATTTGGATACTTGAATCCAGATTACTAATAGTACAACAACAACAATCTAGACTTTAATCTCAAAATTTGGGTCGAGAGAAAAATATCGAAAAAAATAAAAAATAACAACAATAACAACAGAAGTCTTAATCTTAAACTTTGGGATCAGCCATTTGAATGATAAATATAGGTTATTTTATTATTTATTATTTATTTTAAAAAAAGGTGTGTGCATATGTATATTTATATATATATATATTTATAGATTAGTTAAATTTACAATGGCTAGTTAAACTTAGAATGGCATAGGGATGATTTAATTTGTTCTAATTTTCTTACGTCACTCGTTTCTATCTAAAGTCATCTCATCAGTTAACCTCTAAACTATTATATCTTTACGAATACATTACATCCAGATTTTCAATGATCTATCTCGACGTTTCACTAAATCCCTTATAATTAAGCTCTTGGTCTTTCTGACTGGTGCGTTTTTGGATTTTCGTTGTATATGTTCAAACTACCGCAGACGACACTCATGCATCTTGTCCACAATTGAGTTTACGCCCAACTTATTACGTATATCTTCATTTTTTAATTCTATCTTTTCTTGTTATCACGTATCCACTTGAATATCTTCATCTCAGTTACAGTCGTTTTATGTTATTGTTGTTTAATAACCCAACACTAGGTACTATACAATAACGCAGAGCTTATTACAGTTCTATAAAATTTCCCTTTTTGATGCAGTGGCATTGTACGATTACAAAGGACTCCAAATGCTCCTTTTCACTTCATTCAACTTGTTTGGATGATTCACATCTCTCTCTAAATTAACATCGTTTTAAATGACAAATCTTAAATATTTAAAACGCTTGCTTTTTGGTACATCCTGTCCTTCTAACATGATCGTTTTTTCATTATTTTGATAGTTGCCACTAAATGCTGATATCATATAATCGGTTTTTGATCGACTCAATCTAAATCCTCTAGATTTTAGCGTGTCCCTCCATAGCTCCAATCTCGAACTAATACTTTCTTTAGTTTTATCAATCAACACTATATCATCTATATCATCTGTAAAAAATATACACCATGGTATTTCATTTTGAATGCTCTTTTTGATTTTATCCATCACTATTGCAAAAATGATGAGATTTAATGCTGAATCTTGGTGAAATCTAATATTAATTAGAAAGCTATCACTCACACCCCTGCAAGTTTTAACGTTAGTAATAGCTTCCTCATACATATCTTTGATGAGATTAATATATCTGACGAAAATTCCTTTCTTCATCAACATCCACTACAATACGCCTCTTGGGATCTTATCATATGTCTTTTCTAAGTCAATAAATACCATATGTAAGTCTCTCTTATGTGCTTCAAGTGTTTCCATCAAATGTTTTAATAAATGAATTATTTCGGTGGTGGATCGATTTAGCATAAAACCAAATAGATTTTGGGATACACTTATCTCTAATCTCAATCTATGCTCAATCACTCTCTTCCACAACTTCATAGTATGACTCATTAATATAATTCTTCTATAATTGAAACAATCTTGTATATTTCATTTATTCTTATATAGTGGTGCAAATGTATTCTCCATCCATACTCGAGGCATTTTCTTGATTTGTCAAATTTTGTTAAAAAAATTGTCAACATTGTTATCACTATTTCACCTAAACATTTCCATATCTCAATAGGAATGCTATCAGAACCTATGGCTTTATTAGCCTTACATTCTCTTTAAGGTCTCTTTTACTTCATAAGGGCGAATTTTACGTTTAAAGTTCCTATTGATCTCTTTTGTAGGTATTGTGATATTGCCAATATACCGTGTGCCCTCCATGTTGAAAATATTGTCAAAATAATCTCTTCAACGCTTTCTTATATTCTCATTCTTTACAATTATACTATTAGTCCCACTGGTAATACACTTAATCTTATTTAAATCTTTTCCATTCATCTCCCTTAATTTGGCAATTCTGTAAATCTCATATTCTCCATTTTTAGTCTCTAGCCTTTTATATAGTTTATCATACACCTTACTTTTTGATTCGTGAATAATTTTCTTCTCTTTTTTTGCACTTTTATATTTTCCAAATATATCACTACTTCTCTTATTTTTAAGATTCCTATAATACTCACGTTTAGTTAATATAATAGTTTGAATTTTTTTTTCCACCACCATGACTTTTTTCCTAAAGGAGCCTGTCCCCTAAATATTCCAAGAACTTCCTTATCTATATTTTTAATATTATTAGACATTTTTATTCACATAGTTTCTGAATCATCATTACTAGATCAGGTTACTATTTGAATTAATTTATCTCTAAAAGTCGTTATATTTTTTTTTTAGTTTCCACCACTTAATTCTTGATTTCACAAATGGGCGAAATTCCTTTTGCCTTTGAGGTACGCTCACATTTATGATCAAAAGTCTATGTTGCATTGTCACACTCTCCCTTGATATAATTTTGCAATTTTTATAGGTCATTCTGTCACAAAAAATCTATTTGGCTGGTATTCGATCCACTTATATACATAACCATGTGCAACTCTCTTTTTTTCAAAAAAGTGTTTATGAGTATCAAATCAAATGTTGTGACAAACTCTAAAATGGTATCTTCCGCCTCATTTCTACTACCAAAGTCAAAGTTTTCATGTACGGTTTCAAATCCCTCGTTATTCTTTTCTACATGTTCATTTAGATCTCATCCAATAAATAGCTTCTTCCCATTAGGTATGGCTTGAGTCAATTTATCTAAATCTTACAAAAATTGTTTTTTACTAATTGTATCTAGATCTATTTGCATCGCATAAGCACTAACTATATTAATTATGTCTTCTCCGCTAACTTTACAAGTAAAATTCTCTCTCCCTTTCTTTTTATCTCCATTCAAATCAGCCTCCTTGCAAAAAAAACAAAGGGAAGGCTGTCTAAGTATTCCCTTCCCCAGAGCCCACAATGTGGGAGTTTCGGCACTGGGTACGCCTTTTTTTTTTATCTCCACCATATTTTCTCGTAAATCCTTTTGGACAATTATTCTTACCTCATTTCTAGTTCTATCCCTACTTATGTATCAAAGTTTATGCCTAAAGGATTATACTAGTTTAGCTTTCTTCCCCATCCATTTAGTTTTTTAGAGACACATAATATTAATTTTTCTTCTCCTATCTTCTATTCATTTAGTTTAGCTTTCTTTTTTTTCCCCTACTATTCTTAATTTGCTGATTCCTTGTTTGCTGCAATTTGTTCTGCTATAAACATATTTGTTATAATCTGCTATGGATTCTTGTTCTTGTAATCTATTTCTTGGGTTTGGTTATATTCATATTTGTTAGATATATTTGTTTGTTCTGCTGTTTCCCTAAATTAGCTGATTTGTTGATTCATACTTGTTGATTTGCTAATTCATTTGTTCGGCTATTTCAAATTTGCTGATTTAATTAAACTTCTGAGTTCTTGTTCTTGTTCTTTAGTCTCTTGTATTCTTCAAATGTATGTGTATTTTGCATGTTTCTTTCTGATGGCTCTTGAGTTCAGATTTTTTATTGTTCTTGGGACATTTTGGAGTATATAGGTTTGTTTTTTGTTTTTGTTTTGTTTTTTTTTATTAAAAAAAAAAAAAAACAAGAACAAAAAACAAACAAGCTCCGTCACGACCGGTCTCAAACCCGGATAAAGGAGTAGGGTTGCGGTAGGATGACAGTCGACGTAAAAACTTTTGTCAAAATTAAATAAGAGACAAATAAGAATTATTTTACTTTTACAATTAATTTTGGTATTATTATTTTTGTCATTATTGTCTTTTGATATTCTTTATTTTTCTTTTAAAAAAAATTCCTTGTCAATTTAGTTTATTTTCAATTTAGTTTGTTTTATTACCCTTGTCAATCAACGTAAAAATCTCTTGTCAAAATACAAAAATGAGAAACAATGAAGATAGGATTCGCCTAGATCCATGGAATATAAGATCTTTAACTGATAAATTAGGGGAGATAAGAGAAGTAATGAATAGAAGAAATATTAAAATTATATGTTTACAAGAAATTAAGTGTGTAGGGGAGAATGTTAGAATAATTGAACCGTATGGATATAAAATTTAGTACATAGGTAGGGATAGAAATAAAAATTGTGTAAGAATAATTGTTCATAAAGACTTATATGAGAATATAGTGAAGATAAAAAAAAATAGAGTTAGAATTTTACTTGTCAAGATGGTTAATAGAAACGACATAATTAACATAGTTAGCGTATATGCACCCCAAGTAGGTATAGATGTAATTAGTAAAAAATAATTTTGAAAAAATCTGGATGAATTTATACAGACTATATCTAGTACAGAGAAATTATTTGTTGGAGGAGATCTTAATGGATATGTAAGGGAGAATAATGAAGAATTTAAAACTATACATGGAAACCTTGGTTTTGGTAGTAGGAATGAGACGGGAGAAATAATTTGAGTTTGTTACAGCATTTGATCTGATATTTGTAAACACTTTTTTCAAGAAAAGAGAGTCGCACATAGCTACATTTAAAAGTGAGTTAATTGCTAGCCAAATAGATTTCTTTCTCATTAAGTGGAGCAACAAAATAAGTTGTAAGGATTATAAGGTTACAACGGGGGAGAGTGTAACAACTCAGCATAAATTTTTAGTTATAGATATACGTGTGCCTAAAAGGAAAAAGGAATATCATCCGTTGGTAGAGTTAAAAATTAAGTGGTGGAAATTGAAAGAAGAAAGAGTAGCAATCTTTAGAGAAAAATTAAAGCAAGAATCAATTTGGTCGGTTGATGATTCAGAAATTATGTGGGTAAAAATGTTTAATAATATTAAAATATAGGTAGGAAGGTACTTGGTGTATCTAAAGGGCGGACACAAATAGGTAAGGAGTCATGGTGGTAGAATGAGGAAGTTCAAATTGCTATACGAACAAAACGGGAGCGTTATAGAAATTTTAAAAATAGGAAAAATAATGAGGTATTTGAATTATACAAAAATGCGAAGAAAAAGAATCAAAAAATAAGATGCATAATGAATTGTATAAGAAGTTAGAAACCAATGATGGAAAGAGAGATTTACAGAATTGTCAAATTAAAGGAAAGAAAGGGAAACGATTTAAATAGTGTTAGGTGTATCAAGAGTGAGATTAATAGTATACTTGTGAGGGATGAGGACATAAGAAAGCATTGGAGGGATTATTTTGATAATTTGTATAACTTGGGAGGGTACAAAAAATATTGGCAATATCACGATACCTGTAGAGGGGATTAATAGAGATTTTAAACATAAAATTTGTTCTCATGAAGTGGAGGAAGCCTCAAAGAGAATGAAGAGTAATAAAGCCTAAGGACCCGATGGTATACCCATTGAGGTGTGGAAATGCTTGGGGGAGGTAGGGATAACAATGTTAACAGACTTTTTTTAATAAAATTTGGCAAACCAAGAAGATGCGCAAAGTATGGAGGGAGAGTACACTTGTATTATTATATGGGAATAAATGAGATATATAAGACTGCTCTAATTATAAGAGAATTAAACTTATGAGTCATACTATGAAATTGTGGGAAAAAGTGATTGAACATAGACTGAGATTGGAGATAAGCGTATCTCAGAATCAATTTAGATTTATGCCAGGAAGATCCATTACCAAAGTAATCCACTTACTAAGAAATTTGATGGAGACATTTAGGGTATTGAAGAGAAATTTACGTATGGTATTCATTGATTTAGAAAAAACGTATGATAGGGTTCTAAGAGATATATCATGGTGGACGTTGATGAAAGATGAGATTTCCATCAAATACATCAATCTTATTAAAGACATGTATAATGGAGTTGTTACCAATGTAAGATTTTGCGGGGGGTAAGTGATAGTTTTTCAATAAACATTGGACTCCACCAGGGATCGATATTAAGTCCAATTCTATTTGCAATAGTGATAGATGAAGTCACAAAGAGTATTCAGGATAAAATACCATGATGTATGCTTTTTGCAGATGATATAGTGTTGATAGATGAACTAGAGAGGATATCAGTACTAAATTGGAGTTATGGAGAGACACACTAAAGTCCAGGGGATTTATATTGAGCAGATTTAAAACAGAGTACATGAAATGCACATTCAGTGATAGCCATCAGAATGATGAAGAAACAATTAAGTTAGAAGGACATGATGGAACAAAAAATAAACGTTTTAAATATCTCGGGTCCATTATCCAAAATGACGGCAACATAGATGATGATGTAAATCATAGGATTCAAACGGGTTGGACGAAATGAAGAAGAGCATTTGGAGTTCTTTGTGATCGCATGATGTCACTCTCTGAAAGGAAAGTTTTATAAAACGATAGTAAGGCCTGTATTACTATATAGTATCGAATGTTGGGCCATTAAACAAAAATTAAAGTAGAAAATGACTGTATCTGAGATAAGAATGCTAAGATGGATGTGTGGTAAAATTAGGAATGATAAGATTAGAAATGAAGAGATATGCAATAAATTAGGAGTGTACCCAATTGTGGATAAGATGCAAGAGTATACTTGAGATGGTTTGAGCATGTGCAACGAAAACCCAAAAATACACCGGTTAGGAGAATTGAGAGCTTAAATGTATGAAATCTAGTAAAATGACGAGGTATACCATTAAAAACCTAGATGCAATGTATTCGCAAAGATATGACAGCTAAGAGATTATATAAAACGATGATTTTGGATAGGAACGAATGACGTTGGAGAATTAAAGAAAATTAAATTATCACTTTTCGTATTATATATGTATTTGAATAGGGGTGTGTGTGTGTGTGTTTTTTTTTAATCATCTTATATTTGTCTCTCAAACGACCGATCCCAAATTTTGGGATTAAGGCTCATATTGTTGTTGTCATTACTTCTCATATCTCTCCTAGTTTGTCCGTTAAGGATCCTGTGTTCTAAGTAGTTAGACGAATCCTATTCTAAAATAAAAATAAAAAATATATAATAATAATAATAATGATAATAATAATAATAATAATCGAAAAATAAAATAAAATAAAAAAATACAATAAAATAAACAAATAAATAAGAAAAAAATATTGATTTAATTGGTGCGAATTTTCTTATACCACTCATTTCTATCGAAAATCATTTTTTCAGTTAAACCTCTAACTATCAAGTTTTTATGGATAACTTGCATTCAAGTTTTTAACGGAATATTTCTACACTTTTCTAACTCTCATATATTTAAATTCTCGATTCTCCTTATTATTGCATCTTTGGCTCTTTGTTGCACATGTCCAAATTACCTCAGACGATACTATTACATCTTATCTTTAATTGAATTAACTCTCAATTTATTGCGTATCTATTTATTTCTAATTTTATCTTTTCTAATTTTACCGCACGTCCAACTAAGCATCCTCATTTTAGTTACAGTCATTTTATTCTCTTGTTATTGTTTTATGGCCCCAACATTTGGTATCATACAATAGTGTCGATCTTAATGCGGTTTTATTAAACTTTCCTTTCAAATGCAATGGTATCATATGATCGCAAAGAATTCTAGATGCCATTTTTCATTTCATCTAATCCGTTTAAATTCTATGATTTACATTTCCCTCTATACTGCCATTGCTCTAAATGATGGAACTAAGAGATGTAAAGCGTTCACTTTTTGATATATTTTTTCCTTCTAATATAATTGTTTCTTCGTAATTCTGATTGTTGTCACTAAATCTACATCTCATATATTAAGTTTTTGACTTCTTCATTCTAAATGTTCTAGATTCTAATATGTCTCTCTGACTCTAATTTAGCGTTAATATTTTCTTTAGTTTTATCGATCAACATTATATTATCTGCAAACAGCATATATCATGGTATTTTATCTTGAATTTTTTTTTTGTAATTTCATCTATCACTATTACAAAAAGGATGACACTTAATGCTGAATCTTGATGAAATCTAATGTTAATAGGAAAGTTATCAGACATACCCTTGTCAGTTCTCACTTTGGTTATAACTCTCTCATACATCTCTAATAAAATTAATGTATTTCAAGGAGATCGTTTTGATTCAACAATAGCCACCACAATATGCCCTAGAAATTCTATCATATTCTTTTTTTAGATCAATGAATACCATATGTAAGTCTCTCTTCTGTACTCTAAATCTCTCCATCAATTGTTTTAACAAGTGAATTGTTTCAGTGGTGGAACGTTCTGGTATAAATCCAAATTGATTTTGAGATACATTTATCTCTAATTTCAATCTATGTTCTATCACTCTCTTCTATAATTTCATAGTATGACTCATAAGCTTAATTCATCTGTTGTTGGAATAATTATGAATATCTCTTTTGTTCTTATATAATGGTATAAGTGTGCTCTCTCTCCATGTTTAGAGCATTTTCTTGGTTCATCAAATTTTATTAAAATGATCCGTTAACATTATTATATTAAAATCACTCAAATATTTTCACATCTCAATAAAAATGTCATCAGGTCTTATAGTCTTATTATTCTTCATTTTCTATAGGGCCTTCTTAACTTCATTGGAATGAATTTTACATTTAAAATCTTTATTAATCTTTTCTACAGATATCTCGATATTTCCTCTCTCTCCCGTACTCTCAACGTTAAAGAGATTATTAAAATAATCTCTCTGATGTTTTCTTATATCCTCATTTTTTACAAGTATAGTATTGGTTTCACTTTTGATACACGTAACATTATTTAGATCTTTTCTCTTCCTCTCCCTTGTTTTGGCAATTCAGTGAATTTCTCTCCCTCTTTGGTTTCCGGTCTCTTGTATAGTTGGTCATACACCTAATAGTCATTTTCTTATATTTATTTTGGGAAAATTACAAAATTGCCCCCGAACTTAGGGTCATGTATAAAAAGGTCCCTAAACATTTTTTTTTTGGTGCAAAGACCTCCCCTCAACTACGAAAAGTGACAAACTGGTCCTTTCATCCAAGTCCATTTGTTTCTGCTGTCTAGAATCATTTAAAATTTAAATTATTTAAAAATATATATTATTTTATTTTTAAGTTATTTCTAAAAATAATTAACAAACAAACATCAATAAAGGGTTGGGGATGGTGTTGGTGGTGGAGGAGGAGGAGGAGGAGGCGGAGGAGGTGGAGAGGGAAAGTAGACGAGCATGACAATGAGGAGCTGGGAGGAGTGAGGGTTGAGACACCAGCGGGGCTTGAGGAACTCATAAGCCCAAACTTTCTGATGAGGAAGATCTTAGATTGCCACCTAGATCAAAATCCCAAAAAGGCTGGATCCTTGTCAGTTCTTTATGCATCAAAAATTTGAATCAAAATAAGAAATTGTAGAGAAAATAACAAATACCCTTTTTGAGAAGTAAAGATGGATATTCAAATTTGCAAACAAAAAATGATAGGATGAATCAAGCAAGTCCTCAACATGCCAAACTGGTGATGTCTCTATCAAGTGTTTTGAAATACTTCTTGTTGAAACATCTTGCAGCCCACCAAGTTGTCATGATTGCAGATTTTGATATTGATGCTGTTGCTGTGGTTGATGCTTGTGATTGTTGAAGTAGGTTGTTTTTGATATTCTGGCAAGACAAACATAGGTTTTTTAGTCGAAGACTAGTCAGATTTGGTGTTATCCTTAACCTTGGAAGAGTCAAAAACATTGATTGATGACATTGGAAGTTCAATAGAGAGCAGAATTTCGAGAAAGCTCAACACCTGTTAATAGTAACCTATTGTATTTCTGGGTATATCCATTTGCTCTGTGGATTGGCAGACTGCAGTCTCTTCGGAGTATTGCTCTGTCTTCTTGGTGGGACAAGAAAGCTTTTTTTTCCTGCGCCACAAAAACAAAATTAACGCAAAACCCAGAATTAATTCTATCTGAAAACGATTGGGTTGAACTCAAAATCAATTAAATTTTAGGTTCACAAATCTGAATTGTGTATTTAAATACTAATTTTTTTTATCCCTTATTATAACTTGCAATATTATCTGGGTGAAGTATGGCTGGACACAAGCACTAGCTAGCTTCAAAAAAAATTATTTATTTTGAACCTTTATAACTTGAGAAAATTAATGATTACTTTTCTAGTACGTAATAATTAATTTTTTCTAAGAATAAATGAGACATACAAGATTGCTCTAACTATAGTGAATTAAATTTATGAGCCATACTATGAAGTTATGGGAGAGAGTGATAGAATATAGATTGAGATTGGAGATAAGTGTGTTTCAGAATTAATTTAGATCTATGTTAGAAAGATCTATCACGGAAGCAATCCACTTGTTAAAACATTTGATGGAGAAATATAGAGCATAAAAGAGACTTACATATGGTATTCGTCGACCTAGAAAAACATGTGATAGAATTCCTAGAGACGTATTGAGGCGTTTGCTGATGAAGAAAGTGATCTTTTTGAAGTACATTAATCTCATTAGAGATATGTATGAGGGAGTTATAACCAATATAAGAACTTGCAAGGTCTGAGCGATAGTTTTCCTATTAACATTAGGCTCTATCAAGGTAAGACATTAAGTCTCATCCTTGTAGTAGTAGTAATACATGAAATTATAAAAAAAAATATTTAAGATAAAATACCATGGTGTATATTTTTTGTAAATGATATAGTGTTGATCGATAAGATTAGAGAGAGTATTAGTGCTAAATTAGAGTTATGGAGGATCACATTGGAATTCAGAGGATTTAGATAGAGCAAGTAAAAAACTGAGTATATGAGATGTAGATTTAGCGATAGTTATTAGGATAATAAAAAAATGATTAGGTTAGTTGAACAAAATATACCAAAAAGTGAACGTTTTAGGTATTTTGGTTCCATCATTCAAAATGATGACAATATAAATAGTGATGCGAATCATAGGATTCAAACGGGTTGGATGAAATGGAGAAAGACATTCGGAATTTTTTATGATCACACGATACTATTGCATTTAAAGGAAAAGTTTTATAGAGTCATGGTAAAACCTGTACCATTGTATAATACTGAATGTTGAACTATTAAACAACAATGAGAACAAAAAATAGTTGTAGCATAAATGAGAATGTTTAGGTGGATGTGTGTGGTAAAACTAGAAGAGATATAGTTAGAAATGAAGAGATTCATAATAAGTTAGGAGTTAGTTTAATTGTGAATCAGATACGAGAGTATTGTTTGAGGTGATTTGGTCATATACAAAGAAGACCCAAAGATGCATCGGTTAGGAGGATCGAGAACTTAAATATAGGAGATTTAGTAAAACGTAAAGGTAGACCGCTAAAAATTTAGCTACAAATTATTTGTAAAGATATTATAGTTAATGGTTTAGATAAGGAGATGGTCTTGGATAAGAATGAGTGGCGTAATAAAATCCGAACAAATTAAATTAACATCATTTTTTTTTAATTTTTTTATATTTGTCTCTCAAATGGCCGACCCCAATGAGTGGGATTAAGACTCAAATTATTGTTGTTTATTATTTTTATGGTATGGCCTCCATTTACTGTTTGTTAAGAACATTTATTTCTTGCTTTTATCGTATCATGTTGTCCTCTAACTTAAAATCTTTGATTTGATGATCTTTTAGCTGATAGAAAGATCTTGCCAAAAATCATAAAGGACTTGAGGCTTCTTAGACATGTAAGGTCATTGTGATCAATAGTGGAGCCAGAGGATGCTGCTCCTAGAATCACCTTCTAATGATTGGGAACATTGAGTTTTGTTGCTTAGAATATCACAAATGGACCCCTTAAATCATAATGAAATCTCCTTCAATTTAAACAATACAAATTTGTTACGTTCTTATCAAGGCTCAATAATGAAGCTATTACTTGAAAACAAACTCAGAATTTCACTGAATTTTCCGGATCAATTACAAACTCCATTTTTCAGATTTAGAGCCTAAGCTCTCCCTTCAGCTCAAGGCTGCCCAATTTACAGAAATAAACTCTCTACCCCCACCCTCTATTCTCACCCCTTTTATTCTCACTTTACCCCTGCATTCCCTTAACAACTTTAGATTCCTTTCGGGAGGTTGGTTGTAGCACCCTTCTTGCGCTGATATACCTTCAGTTTCTTGGATTCCACCTCAGCAGCCACCTCATTGTCCAGATGGCCTGCTGCAGGGTTGTCCTGGCCTTTCGATCCCTCCCAGCAGTGATTTGTTCATCCCCAGGCTTCATGTATTCCATAGCATTGTCAGCAACTTCTTGAACCTTCCCGGTCCTTAATTGATCCCCAGTGAGTTCCTCCCTAACATTGCCCCCTGCTGAAAGTCCTGCCTTGTCCTCAAGGCTGAAATCTGGGAACTATTCCAGGAATTCAGAAAGTTCAACCCAGGTTGCTTCCTCGTTGGTTCCATCGTAAAAAACACCCACAAGCAATGCAATGGCACCGTTTCTCTGGAAAGGCAGAGATTGATCGAGAGAAGCCTTTGATGCAGATTTTGAATTGCAAGCTCCTTTGCTAGAACCAGTGCTAGAAACCTTGTGCTTTGCCCTTACCAACTGAGTTAAATTCTTTATAATTGCACCGATAAGGCAAACAGCAGGTGTAGCAACAAGAATCAACCGAACCATGACACCCGCGAAATACATGCTTGTAAGACCATACATAGCTATAAAAATTGTAGCATCTGACAATTGTGTGAAGCAGAAGTATAGGCCGGTAGGGAAAAGAAAAAATAGAATATGGACATTAAACATGAAAGATGACCAGGTACCAAACTCCATGTAAGAAAGTTTCTTTGAAGAGGTCAATGAGGAAGGGTTTCTGAGCAAGGCAGGATCCCCTGATAAGCAGACCGTCTGTCCTTGCCAAAGGAATGTCATGGTTATTAGTTGCCAATTGACTCGGACTTCCCCTAGAGTGGTCAACCAAGAGATGCCTAAAATAATGTCTACTCCCCCCAAAGGAAATAGGAAGCAGTCAATTGAGATAGTGAGACACCCCAAATCAACCTTAAGACTGATACAGACACCAGAGGAGACAATTCATCTCCCATCACCTAATCGGACCTAGAATGGCTCAGTAGGCTGCACCTGAATTCCTAAACGACGAGCAGTGTCTGCAGCCACAAGATTGTGGCTTGCCCCACTATCAATCATAACAATTACGTTGCAACCAAGTACTGTACCTTGAAGTTTCATAGTGCGAAATACCTCCAACGGAGAATAGATGAAGCTCGAGGGAGGCCAAAGAGATGTCAATGTCGTGTTCTAGGTCATCTGCAGGTTGTGCGACTTCATCTGCAGTGGGCACTTCATCATCACCAAGGATCAGTGCACGAAGAGACTTGCTGGGGCAAATGTGGAGCGGATGATACGACTGCTTGCATTTGAGACACAACCCCTTCAAGCGTAAATCCATGAGCTCCTGATGAGACATTTTCCTGAATGGACGAGGTGTAGTTGAGGGGTTCGTGTTCGAGGAAGAACCAGTGGGTATGGTGGTTGAAGAAGGCTGTTGGCGAGGAGTGGCGGGAGGAAATTGAGGAGACGGGTTAAAAGAGAATTGGGTCCGGGTCGGCGGTCTCGGGTTAAGTTGAGGGTCGGAGCCTCCTTGGTTCGGTTTCGGGTTGGTCCATTTACCCAACCCATATGCAAGTCGGTTGTTGTCACCTTTACCCGAGGAAGAAAAAGACATTAAAAACCCATTCTCGTGTTCAATCTCACGGGCAAGCTTCATCGTTTGGAAGAGGGCGAGAGCTTCGTGGGATCGAATGTGAACTCGAATTTCCTCTTTGAGGCCATTGAGAAAAAGCCCTAAGTGAATCGACGGACTCAGGCCTTTAACAAGAGCGGCTCTGATCACAAATTCGTCGATGTAGGAATCGACTGATCCCTCTTGTTTCGTGGATGCAAGAGCCTCAAAAGGGTTCGCGGATAGGCCACCACCAAATCGATGGAAGAGTTCTGATGTGAGATCATCCCAGGAGAGAGAAGGATTTTGGGTGAATAACCACTGAACCCAGTGAAGGACCGGACCATCCATGGCGATTCTGGTGATGGATACCCTCATCTCATCATTGACGGGATGAATGGAGAAAAATTGCTCGGCGCGTGCGACCTACGCCATCGGATCATGGCCATCAAAGCAAGGAAGATCGATTCGTCTTAGCGCGGAAGGAAGATTGTCAGCGGAGGACAACTTAAATGTGGGTTGGCGATGAGATTGAGTTCCGAGGATAGGAATCGAGCCAATTTTGAGCGACGGGGTGTCTGGAGCCACATGAGGTTTCGAGGATGAAGAGCCTGCGTCGCCACGACCCTCTGGTTTCTGACGAAGGAGAGCAGCTACCAAATCTTCCGACGAGTCCAGTTTCTCCAGCCTGGTGCGGTGATGACTCATCTCTTCGAGCAAGGTAGCTACACTCTTCCCAATCTCGATAATACTCTTCTCCGGTGAATCTATTTTTGCATCCATTCTGGTTTGAGTCATGAATGTTGAGGGAGATTTGAAGTGAGCCGAATGCAGTGGGAAAGAAGGAGAAGATAGAGAGGGGAAGAGATGGCAGGTCGGACCAATGTTATGTTCTTATCAAGGCTCAATAATGAAGCTATTACTTGAAAACAAACTCAGAATTTCATTGAATTTTCCAGATCAATTACAAACTCCATTTTTCAGATGTAGAACCTAAGCTCTCCCTTCAGCTCAAGGCTGCCCAATTTACAGAAATAAACTCTCTAACCCCCACCCTCAATTCTCACCCCTTTTATTCTCATTCTACCCCTGCATTCCCTTAACAACTTTAGATTCCTTTCGGGAGGTTGGTTGTAGCACCCTTCTTGCGCTGATATACCTTCAGTTTCTTGGATTCCACCTCAGCAGCCACCTCATTGTCCAGATGGCCTGCTGCAGGGTTGTCCTGGCCTTTCGATCCCTCCCAGCAGTGATTTGTTCATCCCCAGGCTTCATGTATTCCATAGCATTGTCAGCAACTTCTTGAACCTTCCCGGTCCTTAATTGATCCCCAGTGAGTTCCTCCCTATCATAATGTCCGGCTGGCATGTCCCCGTTTCACGCAGTGTATGGGAACATTGATTTTTGTTGCTTAGAATATCACAAATGGACCCCTTAAATCATAATGAAATCTCCTTCAATTTAAACAATACAAATTAACGAAATATTATTTCTGAAAGTTAAAAAGATACAATATGTACAAATTTTTCGCCCTTATACAAGGAAAGGGGGAGAGTTGAGCCTGACATAACAGATGGAGGTGATCTGGGTACTACTAGGCTACAGGAAGCATGTGTGCAACCATATCATTTGTGCTCTTATTATGCTTCCATGTTCTTTTATTTTTATTTTTTTTATTTCTAGATTGCTAATTCTGTAAGTTTTTTTATCACATTGTTGAAGAGTTAAAATAAGCAATATAATACGTTACTGGTTTAGGAATTCAAATTTGAATGGTATTTAAACACATCATTATTTACTTCTTTAGTATTTGGCACATTAGTTGCAATATTACCAAAGTGAAGTATAATTCATGGAATCTCTAGATAGCTTCAAGAAATTTTTTTATTTTGAGCATTTGTTACTGAGCAGATTATAATTTTTTTTCTAATACGTTACCATTTATTTTGTTTACTTGTTCTCACTGTTGCGAATTTTCGTTCTCATCTTTCTTTCAACTTATGATTATTTGTTATCTTTGTAATAATGACTTTTTTTTTAAAAGACTTGTTTTAGTTGGTTCTTGTTTCATATCAGAAATTAGTGTAGAAAACTTATTATGTGACTAGAATATATCACCTTAATTTCTCTTGGTCCCCCATTTAAAATTCCTGGGTCCACCACTAATTGTGGTACTGGCCTTGAATTTTTCATAGCTTGGCATCACACTTACTGCAAGTGTTCAACCTTAATTCAAGGACATAACACTGGTTTGAGGTCAAGCCAATGCATATAAATACTGCATGTTATTTTTATTGCAGTAAGCACAAAAAGGCATCACAAGTGCTCTATAACTATGTTTAACTCCTTATCATCATGAACAATGCCTTGTAATATCTGTCTGGCTCTGAAAGGTTGAACATTTAAAATATGAACAATGACATTTTCAGGAGGAAATGTCAGATTCCTCTCCAATTTGTCTTGGATTTCCCTAGAGAAAGACGTAGCATATCAGAGGGAAAGAAAGGGGGTATGACCTTATGATCTAACTTGTGAGGAAGATGACCTTCTTTAAGCGTATTGGAGTTAAAAAGTTTACTAAGTTTTGTTTGCAAAGAGGCTGTTTCCACGCTTTGGACCCGTGACCTCGAGGTCACCAAAGAAGCAACTCTACCATTGCGTCAAGGCCCACCCTCTCCCTACCCCCGCATTAAGCCGGGGAGCACAGATGTACACCGGGGGAGCCCTTTAATATAGGTTTCTGTTTCCTAGAGAAAAAAATTGAGAGAAGCAAATATATGCCATGGCAAGCTCACAGGCTAGGTCTATCTGCAAGAGAAAGAGAAATGTGACAAAAGGGAAAAAGATATGATCGGGAGAATATAAAGTAGCTGATATCGACTATGGGGATATGATACTTTGTTGAGCTGTATTAAGCATGTGAAATAATCGCTTATTTATAATTCCTGCTAACTACCCTTTCCATCATTTTGGTGTTGCCTATAAATCATTTACCAGTGATGTTCTTTCCTGTTGGTTTTTCATTTTCAGTCTAGAAAAAGAAGGAGGGTCGGGGCACTGCAAAACGTTTATCTGCTCTGTTCAGATTCCTACTGGTGATGGTGTGCTTTATATCAAGGGAAATGAGAAGTCAAGAGTAAAGGATGCCCAGAATTCAGCAGCTTCTATGATGCTTCTGAGTATACAAGAACTAAAATATTCAAACAGGCCTTTGCCTATACAGTTATAGAAGTCAGCTCTTATACCATGGCTGTGAAACAGTAGGAAATATTTGCATTTCTTGCTTTTGTGGTCTTAATTTGGTAGTGGGTGTTGTTGACTCCCCTTGCATTCTGTGCTTTGCCATGGATTTATTGAACTTTGTCCTTGTTTCCTAGGGTTAAATTGTGTCAGAACCTCAAGCAGTTGGTGTGAGGCTTAACATTTGCTTGAAGGCTGTTTACATTACGGTATATATGTTGGGCATTTGAACTAATGATGAAATTATGTATTAAATATTTGTACGGTTTTTTGCTTTGCTTTCTTTCAGTGGATTGTGTGCTTGTGTGTGTATATATGTGTAGAGGCAGGTTTCACATATAGTCCCTGTAGCTCTCTTCTATATGGACCACTGGCATGAAGTTGGAATATAACTAAAGTTGGATAGCTTCTTGACCAAAAAAAAAAAAAAATGAAGTCACTGGGCAAGGAAGTGTCAACAAAGAGATCAGCCGAGCAAGTATTATGAAAATTTGAATGCCAAAACTATGGAGTGATGACTCCTGTGACTCCTGAGATTGGTCTAACTTCTGTGAGAAGGGGTTTTGTTTTGGTGCAAGGTGGAAAAGTGTTTAGGGGGAATTAATTTTTTTTTTTTTTTCATATGCACAATTTGAACGTTCGGGCTATAAAATAATGCCACTCATTTTCCTGCAATCTGTTTCCTAACTAAGAAATTCAGTTTTTGAATTAGACAAAATTTGATGCAAGTGCTGTTTATAACGACTAATTGTGCATCTAAACACCCTCCCCACTAGTATGAGTAGGGCTTTTCTTCAATGTTGAAGATTTAAACATGGGATTATCGAATTGGGGGAAGAGCATTGTGTACCACTAGGCTGTTCTACTTCAATATTGATATTTATGGCACGGAGATGATTCCTTTTAATTGGTATAACCTTTACGAGAGATCTGAGAATGTTTGCAAGAAATATATTCGTAATCCACAAAGACTCACATATGGTGTCATTAATAAATCAACTGAAAACAAATTCCATTTTTTTTTTGTTTGGGGGGCGGGGGGGAATCAATCAAAAGATTAAATGCTGAAATAAGAGATCTTGAGGAAGCAAAATGTTTACCAAAAGAGCTATCTTGAGCCATGAGGCTTATAGACCACTAGCCCCAAAATGTAGCAAGAGAAGTCCAGAGCCGTACCATGAGAAAAAGGATAAAAGCATGTGATCAGGTAAACAATGGACCCCCACCATCAAACGGTCCACAAAGCACGATGTATGAGGAATGAAAATATGGTAATTATATATAACGCTAGGTGTTCACTCCTGTTCAACAACCAGGTCCGTGTGTGTGCGTGTGTGTGTGTGAGTGAACATGCTTAAAAATATTTCTAGAAGGATCATGATCATTTCAGTAATGAATAAAAATATTTATTAAGAAGTAAGGCTAATTTGCATATTTTGAGAAGAACAATAATTGTTTTAGTAATTCAAATAAAGAATTAATGAATACAATATATTTAGAAAAAGATGGAGATGGATAGGTTAAATTTAAGATATATACACAAAAGAAAAGAAAAAAAAAAAAGAAAGAAGAAAAAATAAGAAAAAGAAACTATTTCATTGTTAGTGGATATCTTATCCAGGAAAAGATTTAGGGATTATCTTACCTAGGAAAAGATTCAAGTTAAAAGAGAAGTTGTGATTATTAGATTATTTGAGCGATATACAAAATATTTCATAAGAGACGTATAAGAGATATGTAACAAAAAGTAACCTAAGAAACATCAAAAGCACACCCATCAAAAGCACACCCAGGGAAAAAAAAAAAAGAAAAAGAAGAAAGACCATAACTATAAGACTGGTACGAAACTTGTACTTGCAAGAAGAAGGAACTAAAACATAAACTCATGCCAGAGAGAGAGAGAGAGAGAGGCAGAATCATAGCAAGCTGATAAGACGTGGCCTAAAGGCCCAAACTAAAAGAGTCAATTTTCTAAAGACGCGCGAAAGGCGCCCGTCGATTGGTATCTAACGTCCACCACAATAATCTACTGAAAGACCATAGTCGCTCCGATCAATCTACTGAAAGGTCTTAGTTGTCCGGGTCTACCGAACGATAGGGGCTTCAATCGCCCTATCAACCGATCGTGCCTCACTGAGCAGAGGTAGTCACCCCAATCGATTAAGTAAATGTCAACCTTCCAACTGGACAAGTCTCCAAGGCCCCTTATCGGTCTAACGATCGAACAGTACGCAACCCTCCAAACGATTCTAAAGGAATGTCAAAATCTCCTTAATTTCAGTCTCCTGTTGCATAACGGCAAATCTTGGATCTTCCAGATAAGCAAGATATCCCTCCCGAAAATGGAAGTTTTCCCGATAAATGAGGATCGTGATCAATTCGGAATATTAACCCCCCGAGATTCTCGGATCAGCTCGATAAGGAAGGTAGGATAGAAGTCCCTCAGCGGCGCACGATTCTCACAGGTATAAGAGATTTCAAAACTCTCGACGTCAGGTATACTCGCTAAGCCTAACACAGGGGGCACACTGATCAGAAGGGAAGAACCTTCCCTCAACTCTCAGTCTGTTTCTCTTTCAAACAAAAACCACTCTCTACTGATTTGAGCGTCGAAGTCTCCCTGCCGGAACACCCTCTGGTGGTTTTTACAGGTGTATCCATCCATCGACGGCTATTGTTTGAGTCAAGAAGGAGCTGGAATCTGTGGAGCCATAACTCACCTCCATCAGATTGGCGCCGTCTGTGGGAAACAGACTAGAGAAGTTTTGGTCATTTCGATAACTATGCCTCCAAGGATTAGAGCGTCTTCTAAAACCACCTCTGCTACAGGAGGGCACATCCCTATACCCCCTGAACCTACCGTTCTCCTAGAACAACAAGTCATGGCCTCAGGATCAGAACGTACAGACCAGCTTCAAATAGAAAGATTGATGTCTGGAATCCAAAGAATGAGTAAACAGTTAGAAGGACTCAGCCGAGCCTTTAGGCCGGACAATCGCTCATCTGTTGTAGAATCCAAATATAAACAACACCCTGGACGAGAATTCCCGAAACTATCGGCGGCCTCCCAATATGACCCCCAAGACTTGAAAAGGCAGATTGAACAGCTCGTAATTACTGAGCTAAAAAGAGCAGGCGTAAAGGACAGGGAAGATCCGAACGCTCCCTAGGTGAATCGTCATTTGATGCAAAGTTCTTGTCAGAACCAACGCCAAGAGATATCCTTCTGTCTCCCATGGAACGATATGACGGGACAAATGACTCTCGTGACCATTCCGCCCATTTCATAACAGTGATGGTCTCTAGAGACCTCTCGGATGCCGCGATGTGCAAACACTTCTCCACCACTCTTAAGGGTAATGCCCTAGTCTGGTTTAATTCTCTTCCCTCGCTCAGTATCAAGAGTTTTGCACAACTCTGATAACAATTTGAGACTCACTTTATAATCAGTCGAGGGGTTAAACGGAAATCTATATCTCTCTTATCATTACGTCAATATAAAGAGGAATCTCTCAGAAACTTCATGGAAAGATTTAAGACAGAAATGCTGAAAATCCCTGATTTGGACCATAACATCGCTTTGGCCGCACTCCTAACGGGCCTGCGCTCCTCTGATATGAAAGTCTCCATCACAAAGAAGTCTCTAGCATCCATCCAAGAATTTTACTCCCGAGCAGAGAAATATATTGCTGCAGAAAAAGCAGAGGCGTTCGATCAATAAAAAGGTCGCCATAGCAGAAAAGAACATAGCTGGTCGCCATGTCGGCATTTCCCGAAAAGAGGCAAACCAGGAACTCCACCTCCACAAAGGTTTAACGTCTACACCCTACTGAGTGAATCCCCAAGCCGGGTTTTGTATCAAATAAATAACAAGTCATATGTCAGATGACCCCCTCGTCCGGCGGAAGAAGATCCTAAAAAAGACAAATCTAAATATTGTCATTTCCATAGGGACTACGGCCACATGAACGATGAGTATAAAAGACTCAAAAATGAACTGGAATTCTTGGTCCGCAGTGGAAAACTACAAAAATTTATCAGTTTAAAAGGAAGAAACCTGCCTTCCCCCAACAGGCATGACGCACCAAGGGAGAATGAACCGCTTCATAGGCCAGATCCTAAACCATTACGCGAGGAACTAGGAGGGGTGATCCTCCAAGTCGACAATGAAAACGACTGGAACGAGCCATATGTTCTCGTTTGCATCTGTCCAGCGTATGACCCGGACTTCCCGACACTCTTTCCTTAATGAAAATTTCGATATTTTCTACTACCCATTAACCGCACATGGCCTGGGACTTCAAATTACCTTCGAAGAGAACACACCCCGAACGGACGGACATGACCCTAACTCCTAAAGTCTCTAATCGACCAAAGGGTCTCAGTCGCCCAGATCTTCCGAACGAATGTGTCGCTAATAAGGGATGGAATTCCCAAACGGGCGAACACGACCCTAATTCTTAAAGTCTCTAATCGACTAAAAGGGGTCAGTCGTCCAAATCTTCCGAACGAATGTGTCACTAATATGGGATGGAACTCCCCGAATGGGCGGACACGGCCCTAACTCCTAAAATCTCTAATCGACCGTAGGGGCTCAGTCGTCCAGATCTTCCGAATGAATATGTCGTTAATATGGGATGGAACTCCCCGAACGGGCAGACACAACCCTAACTCCTAAAGTCTCTAATCGACAGAAGGGTCTTAGTCGCCCAAATCTTCCGAACAAATGTGTCACTAATATGGGATGAAACTCCTCGAACGGGCGGACACGGTCCTAACTCCTAAAGTCTCTAATTGACCGAAGGGTCTCAGTCGCCCAGATTTTCCGAATGAATATGTCGTTAATGTGGGATGGAACTCCCCGAACGGGTGGACACGACCATAATTCTTAAAGTCTCTAATCGACCAAAGGGTCTTAATCGCCCAAATCTTCTTCACGAATGTGTCGCTGATATGATATGGAACTCTCCGAACGGGCGGATACGACCCTAACTCCTAAAGTCTCTAATCGACCGAAGGGTCTCAGTCACGCAGATCTTCTGAACGAATGTGTCGCTAATATGGGACGGAACTCCCCGAACGGGCGGACTTGGCCCTAATTCTTAAAGTCTATAATCGGCCGGAGGGTCTCAGTCGCCCGGGCCTTTCAAGAAAATATCTCCGAATCAATCTCCTAAAAACGGGCAGAAGCAACTCTAAATTCCAAGAGCTTTCAATAACACAACAGAGCGAGCACATCATCAAAGGAGATTCCCCCGACCTCACTTGATTAGCAACATATCGGAAGTTCATTGATGATTATTACATTCAATGAATCATGGGGTAAAAAATCATCATTTTAAAAAAATTACAAAAGAACGGAAGGGGCACAAGAAATAACAGGAGCGGAATTCGAACCCACCAATCCTTCAAGAGGGGGCAGAGTTTCATACCAACCAATCTCTCGAAGAATCTCTTCAGCGCATTTCAGGCGCTCATGCAATTTATGCTAAGAAAGTTGGAGGACGACAACATCTTTGGCAGCAGAAGTCTTGAGGTCAGCTATCTTTTGTTCGGCCCTTCGAAGGGACTCCTCTCGTAAACGAGCTAACGTTTCAGCGGCTGTTAACCGCGCTTTCCAAGCACATGCCTTCCTTACAACGAGCTTGAACCGAAGCGAAGTCTTCCCGAAGGTGCTCGATCTGCTTATCTTTGATCTCTCCAATGGTCTTCTCTTGGTTCTTCAAAGCGTCCTTCAGCGCCAACACTTGGTCGCTCATGCGAGAAAATTGCTCATCCCGCTCTGCCCTCAACTTTTTTTAAAACTCAGCCAGGGCAAAGGTCTAGAAAAAAACACGACAGTTAGAATCACGTGACAGTAAAGATCAGACTTCAACTCGCATAAAGAAAATACTTACTGTAATGTAAAGAGATTGGATGGACCTGTCGGTACACTCGAGAGGTATTTTTCAGAGGGTGGACTTCAAAGGAAGCTGAAAACGTTCAGCCAACTGTAACCCTTCCTGTGGATCAACAAGATTAAAATTGTGGCCCCCCAAGAAGATCGCCACTGATCCTTCTTCAGAATTTCATCATTCTCCAATCAAAATAGAAGGAGGAACGCAATAGTCGTCTGGTACATTGACCGGAGACACTGAGATTCCTGAGGGGATTGTCCCAAAACTTCTTCCGGAATGGAAGCAGAAGGTTGCGTCATCGGAGACTCTTCCGACCTTTGCGGATCTTGAACCGGAACATTCTCAGTCACTTCGAAAAGTCTCTCGTCAGAACCGCCTCCTTCTCTAACCCCAGTAGACACACCAAAGGCTTCGACAACTAGATGACCCCCTCTTACTTCAGAATATGCTTGTGGGACAACACATGCTCTCCAGATTCGGCTTGCTCTTCTTCCCTAGCAGGTGGATTGGGCACCCTAGTCTTATACTTTTTCTGCTGGGACTTTGGGAAAGTATTAACCGCTTTCTTTTTCGTATGAGACCGCATTTCCCGCTCAGTAGATATTTCATCAAGAAGACGAGCATCAATGTCCGACGCAGTGTCGACCAATTCTTTTCCCTGTTGTTCCAACAAAAGGGGTTTGGTGATTTGGCTTGACTCATCCGTGAGTAGACCAGATAAAATCAACATGTCGTCTCTTACCAAGCTGTCCACCCACAAACTCCTACCACTAACCTCGCAATAGCGGGCCACAGCACGCAAAAAACGGGAGTGGTGAAGAAGAGATGAGATTTTCTCATTCAAAAAGGGCACCTGGTTAGCATCCGGAAATGCAGAAAGAAGATCCCTATTCAGAAATCCGATGAAGAAAAACTTATGCATCCAGTGCTTATCTTGAGACTCACTATAGAAAAGTTTCTAGCGAGACTCCTGGCGAGTCTAAAGTTTATACCAACCATGAGTGGATCCTTTGGAGCTACATCGCCCCAAGGAAAACAGAGCCCCTAAAATCTCCAGGTCGAAACGGAAACGAAAAAAACCTAATAAGAAAATTAGGGCAATAACAAATCGTCAAGCACTTGGGATGAGCAGTGAAGAGTGAACGTTCCAATACCTCAAAATCTCCGTCAGTGGGCTCATATATGGAATCTTCAAGCAGTATTTCATGCACTGTTTATACATTGGGACACAACTATCGGGGGCAAGACTTGCCCTATCCCCTTTACCAGGCAATACGAATTCGAAATCGCTTACGAGCGACATTTCCTTTTGGATTTCTCTTAGATCCTCTTCGGTCATAATGCTCTGAATGTTGTCTATGTTACGTAATTAGGAAACGTCTGTCGATATTTTTGCTGAAAGAGAAAGCTTTTTAAAGAAAAGGGAAAAGTGGTATTTTCTAAGAAACGAAAACTCTTACAAGGTGTGTGGAAGACAGTTCGTGAAAATCGAAGCGGTGAATGTCAAATTAAAAAGGGACATTCCTTTTTCGAGAATTGTCACTCATGGCGCTCCTTCCGAGAAAACTATGAGTCGGGGGCAAATGATGAGACGTGGCCCAAAGGTTCAAACCAAAAGAGTCAATTTTCTAAAGATCCGCGAAAGGAGCCCGTCGATTGGTATTTAACGCCCACCACAACAATCTACCGAAGGGTCATAGTTACCCCGATCAATCTACTAAAAGGTCCTAGTCGCCTGGCTTTACCGAATGATAGGGGCATTGGTCGCCCCGTCAACCGATCGTGACTCACCGAGTAGAGGTGGTCACCCCAATCGATTAAGCAAATGTCAATCTTCCAACCGGACAAGTCTCAAAGTCCCTTTATCGGTCTAGCGATTGAACAGTACGCAACACTTTGAACGATTCTAAAGGAATGTCAGAATCTCTTTAATTCCAGTTTCCTGTTTCATAACGGTAAATTTTGAATCTTCCAGATAAGGAAGACATCCTTCCCGAAAATAGAAGTGTTCTCGATAGATGAGGATCGTGATCAATTCGGAATATTAACCCCTCGAGATTCTCGAATCAACTCAATAAGGAAGATAGGGTGGAAGTCTCTCAGCAGCGCACAATTATCACAGGTATAAGATATTTCAAAATTCTCGACGTCAGGTACACGCGCTAAGCCTAACACAGGAGGCACACTGATCAGAAGGGAAGAGTCTTCCCTCAACTCTCAGTCTATTTCTCTTTCAAATGAAAACCGCTCTCTATTGACTTGAGCGTCAGGGTCTCCCCGTCGGAGCACCCTCCGGCGGTTTTTACAGATATATCTATTCATCGATAGCTACTGTTCGAGTCAAGAAGAAGTTAGAATCTGTAGAGTTATAATTCACCTCCATTACTAGCCTAACCCAGAGCGTGGCATGTTGATAAGGGTCTGAAGCAAATGTGATTTCCATTACTGTCCATGTTTCATTGGCACACTTGGGCATAAAAGTTCTTGTGTTTGACAGCCACAAGAATTAAGAATAAGGCCGCCGTCTCCTATATTTTGTATAAAGATCATTTTCTTTTAAAAATTTAAATTAGTAGAGAGAGTTCAATAATTATTTTATATTTTAACAGAATTGAAGTCTAGATAAATAATAACAAAAGAAGACTCATGGTACCTTCATATATCTGCACCACAATGATTGGTTTTTTTTGGGTAAATTTGCTTTTCTTATCATGTGATGGCCCTTCATTTTCCATCTTAAAGTCATGGTGATATTTTTTTTTTTACATTAATGGTATTAATTTTATGCCTTTGCCTAGAAATCAAGTTTGCAGATTGCTTGTTGACCTCTTGTCTTCGCTACATTGTTTTGAAAATGGCATCCTGGTTTATGAAGTGCTACATCCCACTCCTAAATATTTTGCTATTTCTATTTTTTTATCTTGTATATTTTTACTTCAAAATACCCATATCACCCAAAATGAGGAAAAAAAAAATCATAAGAATATTCAAAAATAAGGGTTTGATTTAACTTTAATTGGAGCAAGAAATCTGTCAATCTGTTGCCAAGATGGTGCATAAATGTGTAAAATAATTCAATAATGTAATGTTTCTCCATTTAATTTGTAAAATATATTGAATTGTCTTTCACAACTTTCCCCCAAAAAGAAATGATGATAAATCAAGATAGTAACCCAATAAATACACAATTTTGGTAAGTGAATGCATCCATAAGCCCAGTCAATTATCTATCTGCTCAAGGATACTCGATCAAATCCAAACAATCTCGCATTGATTATTACAATGAAAACAAGAAATCCACAAGACCTCACTATAAAAATTGTTTCCATCATATACCCACAACAGTGAACTCATAGCAGGACTGAAACAATTTGGAATTGTAACACCGACCTTTGGTGTATCCTATAGCGTATTCAAATTCGTATATATAAATAAATAAATATATATATATATATGTATGTATATGATGTTTTGGACGATTACGTTCATGAATTTTTCATAAGAAATTTTTTTGATTTTCGATAAAACTACCCCAGAGAATTTTACCCCGATTGTCGGCAAAGATAAATATTTTCGGAAATGACCACAAATGGTCCTATGATAATAATAGGGATTTGGAGAATGTAAAAAAAAATTTAAATTTAATGAATATAAATTTCTAGGGTTAAATCGGTAAAACCCCATAAATTTGTCGATAAAATGCAAATTTGGGTCGGTTTGACTCAAAGAGACTCAATAACCTTAATTTCACATTAAATAAATTTAATTAGGTCTAAACTGAGATTTTGAGTTTAATGTGTAATTATGATAATTTTTGGGGGTCAAATTAAACTTTTTATAAATCAAAGGACTTGTTAGCAATTAACAAAAATTTAAAAAGAAATGTGATAAGTTTATTCCTTTGAAACAATAAATTAGACAAGTGTGAGAATGAGGAGGACAAGTGTTGATCGAAATTAAGAGGAAAAAGGTGAGGTGGGCTAATGAGAACACATAGGAAAACCAATCAAAACACATGCAAATTGGCAAAATGATCCAATGGCTTAGATTAAATTGGAGACTTGATCCTAAGCTGATGAGTTAATAACACAAGCATAAAGGAAGAAGACCTTAGAATGCTTGTTCATTCTTTCTAAACAGTGAGAACAAGGTGAGAAGCAAGAGAGGAGATTTTGAAATTTCAGCAACTTTTCTTCAAGCTTTCTTAGGTAAGAACATGTTCTTTCTTCATTTTCTTTAGCACATGTCGATTTAAGCCAAACTAAGTCTTGTCTCATGATTTTAAGGAAGGCCGAATCAAGTTACAAAGAAGGAAGAAAGGGCCTTTGAGGTGAAGATTTGTGGACTTAAAATTCCAAGTTTTAGGTAAAGGGATTTTTGTCCTTTTTTGAGATTCTGTTCTTAGTTTTGCCAGTGATTTTGCATCTGTTTTAAGGTATCTTACAGTCTGAATTAGAAAAATGCTCTACTTAAGTAAATTGTAGATTTAGATCTTATCTTTCCAACGAGATAAGAACCACCTTAAGCTGATACCTGTGTCAAAGGTTATGGCATTTTTCCTGAAACATGACAAAAAGTTGTCCTGTTTCAAACCATGAAAATAGTGTGTAAAAAAAAAAGAAACAACCCTTTTTCATTCCAATTTTAGAGAAACTCAAAACATAAAAGTTGTAGGTATCACCCTTGTCTACAACATATAAAAATTTCAGCCAATTCGGACAATGGGAATCAAAAGTTATACCTTTTTTCTTAAAGACCTTTTGATAGAAACCTTGTTTCCAATTGAAACCTGACCCCTTTCTTGACATAATTAAGTGAAACTCAAAACATGAAAGTTTTAGATCTATGTCTTAGATATAACATGTGTAAATTTCATTAAGTTTGGATAAGTAGGGTGAAAGTTATGGTTTCTGCACAAAAATATGACAGAATCTGAATATAGAACGCGATAGAAACAAAATGAGTATTTTTGGAAATTCTGTGATGAGATTTTGAGAAAATATATAACATTAAAGTTGTAGGTCATAAAATTACCTACAACATATAAAAATTTCACTTGAATTGGAGTTGTGTATAAAAAGTTATTGTATTATTTCTAAGACATGATAGAATGGGGAGAATTTGAGATTAGTGTATGGAAATTCTAGTGATGTTTGGCCAAGGAATTAGAGTTGGGAGAATCACGATTTGTGTTGAAATGTGCCATGCATTGTGTGAGCATGTGTACTGAAATTTGGTAAGGAGTACCGGGCAGGGACATAGGCTTTGTGTGCAGGCGTCGAGTGCTGAGCGCATGGGCGCTGCGCGCTGTGCGCATGGGCGCTAAGCACGGGAGCTGTGCGCAGGGAGTGTGGGCGCATGAACGCTGAGTGCGAGCGCTGGGCGCATGGGCGCCGAGCAATGGGCCGGCATGGGCGCGGCATGAGCATGATGTCCATGCAGTGATTTTGATCGGGCCAAACTTTGGAAAATTGAATATTTTGTACAAATACACTTAGGGATTTATTTAAAATGCCCTAGAACTTGGCCCTATACTAAGAAATTGTTAAAGTACAATTTATTACATATATTTTCCTATAGTGACGTGTGTGTGCATATATGATCATTGTAGTGGCGTGATTAGTGATCGATTCGAGAGGGGTTCCTTTTGCTGGTTATAGTGGTACTTTGGGGAGTGATCTACTCTTCCCTATACTGTGAGTGAGACTTTGACATCTATTATTGATTGACAAATCATGTTTTATCGATTTTCAAATGACATGATTTCTATACGTGTGAAAACTGAATTTTTGGATTTTGATAAGTGTATATACATATTTTTGTGACTATTGGAGTATCCCAACTACTGATTTTATTGATATGCATCCATGAATTTGATAACTGGATATTGTGTCACCTTTCTTTGACATATTGACATGTTTTAATGTTTCCACTGGTATTGGCACATGGTTTTAAATGAATTTATATGTACTATTTGGGCTGTACGCCCGGCCGACGTTATGATACGATGCATGGGGATGTATGCCCGGCTGACTTGATGATGTGATGTATGGGGTTACGTGCCCGGCCGATTTGATGATATTGTGATATGCTTGCTATAACATTCCGTAGTTACGAATGACATTTGATAGAGGTACCCCTTGTACCCGGGTACGCTTTGGCAGGAGGTATTCGTCAAATTGTCATGTATATGGTTGTCCCAGGTTGACCCTCATCGGGGAGGACGCGAGTATACCTTTGTCTGGCATTGGGCGGGGCACCGTACACGGCCGACTATTTATAAGTATATATTATTATTATTATTATTTACAGGCTAGTTGGAGTAGCCTATAGCCAACATTGGGGTAGAGAGTCATTATTTGATATTTGTATTTTAAAAACCCCCAATGCGTCCGTCCTTAGTCGAGGTAGACCATTGTCGGGATTGTTTGTTTGGCCTGCTCTACATATGCGACTTGATACATGGATGGATGCATATATATTATTTTCTGTTGTGTGTCTTGAGTTACGTAAAACTGCACGTTGTTTTTGCACACTTGATATTGTATTACATGCTTTGACACTCCAAGTTCACGCTTGATATTGATAGCACGATGTCAATCCCCATCACTTGCTGAGTATCATCTCATAGATACTCACCCCTCACTTTCCCTTTTACAGGTATAGTCTTGAATCGAGGGAGTGGTAGAGACTTGATTTCGTTGGATTTATATTGGAGACTGAGTTGGGGTATGGTTACCCGTTTCTTCCGCTATATTAAATTTGAGGTTATCGTATTATTTTGGAATATTTAGTTTGACCATTGTACTTATTTGCTTTGGGATGACTGCATATTACTATTGACATATGTAAATGATAACTCTCATCTTATGATTACATATTCATACATTTGAAGCACATTGAGATATTTTACTTTTATTACTTGGGAATTCATGCGATTTTGTAACTGATGTGTTTTTAGCCTTACGGTGTCTCGATGTCTTGAAGAGTTGTGCCCGTGCATTGAGGTGTCGTGGCGGTTGCTTACGTGCTCGGCCCGGGGGTGGATCGGGGCGTGATAGGAATGATTTCTCTTGACATGAATTTAGGGTTAAACTTTTGTATTTCTTTTTCAATCAAACATCGACATCCGGTAATTGCTTTGTACCTAATTAAATCCGGTTTGAGGTAGATTGGACTGTTAGACAAATCTCTCTTAACATTTGTTTTCTCCGTACATCAAACTCAAATTCGAAACGTTGTTTAAGGAGTACCACGTTAACATGTTTTGCACTTCTTCCTTTGTGAAAAGGCTGATTGTGGTTGATTAGCGTTTACAAAGGGTTTATCATAATTTTAAAACATTTTATTGAGAAATTTAATTTAGTATGAAAAAATATATACTTTTATATAAACATTTTTGGGTTTTGGAATAAAATAAATTAGTCCTTTAGCACTTATGAGAAGAGGAGCTAAACTCACTTTAAAAGGCAAATCACCCTTTTCTGTGTTCTTTAACCTTAAATTTCATAACAATCAAGTCCTTAATTGGATATAATTATGGTTTAGGGTTTGTGGGACGTGACATCTCAAATCCCTCATTTTCCAAGTGCCAAATCATTTCCTACTCCCCTCTCGCCTCTTCCCTCACGTGCTTCTGTAATAGAAAGGAGGAGCTGCTTCTTTTCTTCGTCTGGATTTCCATCTTCTCTTCTCCCTCTGCAGCTTGTTTATTCTTGGGTTATCTTCTGCTTGCTTCTTCTTTTTCTACGCAAGCTGCCTGGTTGGTGTGGGTTTATGTTTGTATGATATTTGATATATTGTATATCTAAAATAGGAAAAAAAATATTATCCTTTTAAGTTCTATTTTGAAAGTTAGGGAGAAAAATTCTCTTGATGAGATTTCTTTGATATCTTATCAGAATTTGAGTTTTGCATAACTTTTTTACGAGAGATTTTAGGATCCTTGCAGGGGGGAACTCATTTTATAAGACTAAATGCTGAAATAAGAGACTTTGAGTAAGCAAAATTTAGACGTATGATGAGGCTTATAGACCATTAGTCCCAAAATGTAGCAAGAAAAGTCCAAAGCCATACCAAGTTGAGAATAATGGTGGTGACCATGAGAAAAAAAGATAAGCATTTGATCAGGTAGAGCAAGCAGCCAGTATGAAATGGACCCACCCCCCCCCCCCAAAAAAAAAAAAAGAGGTCCACAAAACACAATATGGTATTCTCTCTCATTTTGAAACCAGAGAAAGAATGTCATTGTTGTTTCACCGACCACCACACACGGATTTAGAGAGAGAGAGGAAAACAAAAGGTGTTAAACTTTATGGCAAAAAGAAAAACATTAAAAAAGATTTGATCTTAGCTAATATGTACGATAAGAACATCCCCACAGAGAGAGAGAGAAAGAGAGAGAGAGAGAGAGAGTTCCCACCTGGAGTAAATCATCAATCAATCCTAGTAATTCTCCCAAGGTTACCATCGAACTTTTAGGAAGAGCAATCAAGATACAATGCATCTCCAAATTCTGGGATTGTCGAAGTTCTTGTAAGACAATTACCTTAATGCTAATGCGCCACTGTGCTTCTAATGTTATAAGCATTTTCTCATGCCCATCGCCCTTCTAATGGTTCATAATGTACATGCGATTTCACCATAAGAACGCTAATCTGCAATAGAACATATATACCAAAACCTGTGACCATGATATCACAAACCTCTATGGTCCACTGAAGAAGAGAATATTAAATATAGATGGAAAGCTCTTAAGACTAGCCTATAAGTTGGTGATTAGGTTTCCTCTCTCTCTCTCTCTCTCTCTCTCCTCCCTAAAAGGAGAATAGATAAAAGTACTATCAATGATCTCCTAATAATCCTTGCAGTGAATTATATCACAAAAGATTAGACCAAAACAATAGAAAATCGTTTCCATTCTATTTTATCCATATTGATATATCAATTCTCTGTTCATTAATGTCTTTCTTCCTTGTCCCTGCTGACTGACATCTTTAACTAGCCCGCCTTCATGGGATTTGTATTATGTCAAGTTTTTTCATATGTTTAGATATATCAAAATGCCCTGTTTGGCAACTAGTGGAGAACCTCTATGGGAAGATAAAAATGGTATTTCATGCCACAATTTACTAATATAATTATCATTTTACATTAGTTAGTGTAAAAATTTTATGATTTTTTGAAAAGCAATAAACTTCTTTGTAAAAAAATTTTTTGTCCTAGTTGAGAAATGCAGCTGAGTAGAATTCTACAACACAACAATATTTATTTGTAGAGAGGAGAGGAGCACACCCATAACCCGCCTCCTCTCCAAGAAGAATGTTGCCTCATTAAAGTTTAGTTTATAAGTGTATCCTCGAACATAGTTCCTCCACAAACATATTTTTTTCCTCCTATTTTATTTTTATTTTTTCTTTTACTTTTTTTTTTTGGGAAATATCATGTTTTTTTTTTTTTTATTTAATAGAGCGGATAAGTATGACAATCAAATCGTGACTTGTAATAAAGATCTATCTCTAAAAGAACTAAAAGATTAGGAAGAATATGAAGTATCTTTTCCCCAGCATGATATTCACTTGAATTATTCTGCAAATGCAAGCATTAAGAAGAGGACCAGAAAATGGTTTCCCTCTCAAAGATAGCACAAAAGCTCATGCTGAGGGATGGAAAGAAATTTAATCAGAACTAGAAGGTGACTGGGGATTTACATATAAAATATTTCTCCATTTCAAGCCAATAAACTAAGTGCTTTGCAAATGAGTCAAGAATAAATTTCTCAAAAAAGAGAAAAAGGGGGGGTGGAATAAAGAATAATATATATACTCATTGAGCAAACAAGTAATTCCAATCTTAAGGACAACCGAGTAGCTACATTTCATAAGTAGATCTTTTAATTCATAATGTAAACCAAGTACAAACCAATGGATCCATTACAAAATACCCCATAGTTGAAATATGATACCGACTGTTAAAGTAGAGTAGCATTGCAACCTCTTATATCTTGAGGCTTTTTAAGAGTAAGTATTTGACCTCCCTACCCTCCCTAGCCATAGTATTAAAGTTAACCATACCTATAAAATAACCCCCGTAAAGAAAAAAAAAATTAAAGAACAGGACTCAGCCCAACAATAGAAATGAAAATTTGTACATATGCAAAAGAAAGAACCATGAATGGAACAGCATGATTCTCTCTCTTTCTCTCTCTCATATCCCATATACCCGTAAACCAATTTGCTTGACTAGACTCTGAATATACAGAATAGAAGTGCATAAAAATATTAGTCAGTAGACCTTTTGATGAACCCATGAAGCCTCTTCCATGAATCCTCCTTTTGCATCTTCAACTGCTTATAGAAGTTCCCAATAAATGTCTCAGCTTTAGTAAACAACTCTTGTCCACTCAGGGCTCCAACTTCTTCAACCTCCTCTTCATCATCTTCCACAACTATATCTTGCACAGTCTCAGGCTCTGCACTACCAATGAAGAAAAGGCTCGGAGTCGATGGAGACTTCCTCACCTTATGCATTTTTGTAGAGCCAACAATCTTCTCTGACCCACATTTCTCTACTGCCTTTGCCTTCTTCTCATTAGACTCAGAAGTGACTACAAATTTGTCAATGGTACCTGAACTTCCACCAACACTGTTGTCATTGTTGTTGGCTGTTGAGGTTTCGGATGAAGAGTCAGGTTTTGGAGGAGAGAGGAGAGGCTTTTTGTCCTCGGGAGGCTTTGAGAAGGAGAGAAGACCGGCTTCTGCACCAAGTGCAATAATGAGAAGGTTGATGATGAAGTAGAGATATGTAGGCCTGAGTGAATGAGACAAAAGAGGTGTGATGAAGATAAGTATGGCAATAAGAGAGAGTTTTAGAAGTTGTGGCTTCTTGGCCTTGTCCATTGGCTATGTAGGCTTTTGTTGATTGTGTTTTATGGGAAAGAGAAGGATTAAGGATCTAGCTAGCAGGAGCCCTCCTAGCGGTGGTAGTAGAATCCTTGGAAGATAAAACACATATTTATAAGAGAGAGAGAGCGCGCGCGCGTGTGTAAAGTTTTGCATAAATAAAATAAAAAAAAAAAAGAGAGAATATAATTTGAATTTAATGAAAAAATCAAATATATTAGCATTGGACGAATCTATGAGATAAGATATGATAAATCAATTAAAAACAAGAAATTTTAAAAATATGTGGGTAAAATTTGAAAAATTTATTAAACGTTTCATCTCAGTCATTGTTTCATCTCTTTAAAATGAAAATACACAAATTTGACTTATTTTTATTTTAAAAATAAAAAATAATTTTTAATTTTATCTCCAGATTAAATATAATAATTTTATATTATATATATTTTTATCCTATATCCCATTGCGGTGGGTAACAAAATTATCTCCTTTTTCACCCCCATCACAAACAATGAGAACAAAGTAGAAATAGAAGGGAGAGGGTGTGGTGTGTGACAAATCTACACGCGTGGATTACGTGAGGGCTGTCGCTGCTGGCGACAGAACATAAGTAAAAGGGAAAAAGATTGAAATGAAGAGAGTAGAGAGACAAGAGAACATGCATTGGAGGAAATTTTCACGGTCATTGGACGAGACGTTGATAAGGTCGGTGCCCCATCGTCCTCTTCTTAAGAAGATTATTCTTATTCTCATTTGGCTTTTCTCACTCACTCCACACAACCATTTTAGCTTTTTCTCTTTTCTTGGGTTTTGAATGTTGAAGAAGACAAAAGATAATTACTCTCTCCAAATTAAAAGGGCCCTTGGGATATTTGTTTCAGCGCCACCTGATATTCTGAGAGAGAGAGAGAGAGAGACAGAGACAGAGAGAGGAGAGGAGAGAGAGAGAAGGGGGGAGAAGAGAACCCGGGGGGGGGGGGGGAGTGTGTGTGCCCATATAGCTAAAAGGTGTCATGGGTCGCCCAATTGATAAATTCAAATAAAAAATTCAACCCAAAACATTAATATAACGATTGGGTGAGAGAATTTATTAAATTTAAATATTATTTTATGATTTTATTAAGAATTAATATGAGATTCATGATATCATTCGTCTCTCAAGAAGTCGTACGTCCACAAACAACTTTTACGAACGACTCTCACTCTAAATTCTTTACGATATCGATAACTCTTTTCTTTTGTTTTGAACGACTCTTATTCTGGCACCATGTAATCTTTTTCTTTTTTTGGACGACTCACTCTGACACCAAATAGTTATTTTTCTTTTTTTTTTACGGCTCTCATTTTACACCAGATAGCCCTTTTTCTCCTTTGGATGGCTTACAGTAACCCTTTTCCTTTGAATGACTCACTCTGAGCCTTATCAAATATCAAGTAATCATTTTCTTGGTTCTGATATCAATTTATCAAGATTTTATTTAATAGATTTAAACTCAATAGAGAATTCAATCTAAAAAATTAATCTATTAAGCCAGAAAATCTATAAAATTTAAGCATCTTTTTATGATACGACGGAGAATGAATATCGGATTCATGACAAAAGGGAATATCCTCAATCAAACTCGCGCCTGCACTCGGTGCCCCTGTGATCCCTTCATTTTCAACTTTGGGACCCATGTGCCCTTTTGAGTAACTATCATGGGCTGAGAATTGGGCTTCAGGAGATTGGACGTTTTAATTGAAGAAGACACAGAAGGGCCCAATTTGCCGACCATGCCTTCACCAATACAGTGGCCCACTACGAACAAAGAAAGAGAGCAAAGTCACGCGACAAGATGGTGAAATGATGCCAACTGCTATCAAACAATGTTTGGACAAGAATCAAAATCAATGCCCGAAGATGGACTTTAAAAACGAACCTCTCTCTCTTTCTCTCTCTCTCATCATGGGTTTCCTAGTCATATTGAAAGGTTCTCATATGTTGAAATTGAATTGCCTTTTAGGATTATGATCATAGGCATCTCTCTCTCTCTCTCTCTCGCACATTATGAACTAGGTTATTGTTAATCAGAGTGAAAGGCTATCATTTTGAATTTCACCTTTTTTATTCCTAGGATTGAGTCAGATAATATTAGACCCTTTAAAGCTAGGTCAATAAAGGGAAATGAGGACTTTGTGTCATGGGCATACCTTTTACATTTTCCCGTTGTGGCAAAGGCATAATATAATAGCTTTGCCAGTTTGTGTTGAGTTTATCCAATCTTCTCTGAAGCCTACAACCACTTTTCCCTTTTGGCTCAAAAGTACTAGTTGATGGTATAATCTAGGTGGATATGAATAAGATAAACGCATCCACATCATCTGTAGTTGGATTACTATTACTGAAGCATAACCTTGATTTCCAACTTTAGATATTCTCATTTTCCTTCAAGAAAAGTCCCTTGTTTCTCTACGCATGCTACTATCATCAAAGGCTTTATTCACTTTTAGCGAAAGAAGCAACCCTTGCTTTACCCTAGATCAGTTGCATGACAGCACCAACTATAGACCGCAACACCCAAAGGGCTCTCTAACATCATATATATCATAATTCATTCACTGTATCAACAATATAGCAACTTGTATTTGAATACTCATGGCTTTCCCACAATCACAACCACCCAATAGTCAATCACTAGAAATCTCATATCAAACCTTAATCGTGCATATCAGTACTACGAAGTGAAAGTTCAACAGCGGAATACCTTGACCTTGCAAAATAAGAAGCAGCGTTCATAATACCAATTTTTTGACCTGCTTTGCTAAGAAAGAATTAATACCATATGTTCTTTCAACACGCATGGCACCCCCTCACCCCCTCCCCCCCCCCAAAAAAAAAACATGTGGATTGACATTTCCTTTAAATGCAAGACATCAACTGCAAGCATAACCCTACTACGTAACATAGTCAAATCAACCTTAGGTGGGTCTCCATAGCTCCTACGTAAACAAACCTACATAATAGTAGTGTACATTGAACAAATACAATAATATGCAGGCATAGAAAAGGGGACACCACTTATGACTCAAGCATCAGATTATGCTTGTAAATGAAGACGATACAGAAGGTATGCACCCAAAAGCAAAGCCAAGAAACATTGCCATGCATTATATACACAAAAAAAGGTCCTGGTGATATCAAGAAAGAAGACAACAATTGCATTTCTGCATTACTCCAAAGGCCGTATATTCATAGCAAACATTCACCATTCGATGAGTATCTGTAGCTGAAGCTTACCAATATCATAAATGCGCTCTGCTCATGTCTTGAAATGTTGAGGGGAAGCTTATAGAGAGATCATCCAAAGTTGGGCAGTCGTGAATGTTTAAATTATGCTCGTTGGCCAAATGCAAGAGGCAGATGAAACACAAATGAGGAGAAATATCCTCCACAGCTGCGGCTTGGCAGTCATCAGGAAAGGTTGCTAAAACTTGCTTGAAAGATATTGCGTCTTGGCAAACCTTTTCAGAAAAGAAAGAATGAATAAATAAACCAACAATTAGAAATTTATTCTTCATAAACAATATTTTTCTAGCATGTCTGATGACCAAATGCATGAATTCAGATACATGTGGGGAAATACCAAAATATTAAGGCAGAGGAATCTGGGAAGTGAATATATTGCAATTTAATCACATGGCGTAAAAGTTCTGAGAATGTCCAAGAACCAAATGATAGTCTCTAATTTTAATTCCTGGTTTTTTTCCTATCACAAAATTGCACTCAGAAGATGTAGTTAGTAGCTTTGGATAGCTGGGTTGCAATCAAAGAATAGTAGGATTTTTCAACACCTTTTTGGGCATTTATGGCAAATCAAATTACCTAAATTCACCGATTGGAATGGTTTTACTTAAATGTGCTTCCAAAAGTCACAAGCATGAGACAAATTGTGAATGGTGACATCTCCTGAAATGTCCTTCCTGGTAACATACATATCAAAAATAGGTCCACCATTGAAGATGAATTACCCGGTTTGAAATCAGAAACTTAATTGTCAAATACTGTGGAAATCCAAATAACTAATTTTATGGACAATCAAACATGCCTTAGTATATGACAAAAATAGTTCATGCTCTGTTTTCTAGATCATCTTTGATACATAGGACCAAGGCTCATAAAGTCTTAAATTGAACAGAAGTCATGCTTCTAAAATAATAGTTCACAACAAATGCCAAGACAATGATGAATGTTTTAATAAAAGCTTAAAGGACATAGGCAACAGATACACGTAAAATTGTATCTTTAATAACCTCAAACATAGTAAAAGGGCTAAGCTCACCATTCAGGGTTGTTTTGGTTCCTGATTATTGACCAATTAATAGGAACCAAGAGAATTCTTGACCAATTAACTAGGTGTTTTGATGGCAGCATGCATCTAAAAGTCTATAAGCTAGCTCCATTACAAGTTGCGTACAAACTTTAAAAAGAGTGTGCAAACATTAAGAATAAGATCCAAATTTGTTGGTTTCTTTAAAGACCATAAGGCTGAAGTACACAGATGGAGTTTTGATGTATGAACCAAATTATACGTGCAATATAGATCAAGTGGCTGACAAGTCTTACATTTTAGGTCCTCGAAAATTTGAAAAAAAAAAAGGCTAACCAAATTGCAATATTTACAAAAGCATTTAGATTGAGGGCTTTATGACTTGCAGCTAATCAACATACTCTCATCAAACCATGCTGTTGAGATTATACTCGCTTACAGAAAAATGAAGGACAATAAGTTGCATTTCCATGACTTCCCTCCTCTCTAGCATAGAATAGCTTTTACTTTCTTTCTCTTTTGTTTCTGGGATATTTCATCCTTCTCCATGTAATTCTTTTTCTCCTCTATTTTCTCCAACAAATAAAGCAAATTGTGGCTCCCATGGGAATTAAATAGAATGAGATTTCAATTTAAAACCACAAATTTCCAAGATTCCTCACTAATATCACCAGAACCAACTGTTACATTCCAAATATGTGAAGTACTCTCCAAACAATTTAAGTCCAACACCCAAATATCGAGATGACTTTCCAGGCCATTGAGGAGTTCCTATCCATACTTAAACATGTTGAAGACTTTGTTGTTTACTGTTATTTCAGACACAGCATTGTAAATTGCTTGACTTGCAGTCTGTCTCTGTCATATGGTCAATATTCATATCCCACAATGGAAATTAAAGGAGCAGTTGAGTCAAATTATTGCAGTCAGATATATTTTCTATCACTTGGAATTCCAACCACCACTGTCTTTTAAGCCTTTCTGAATTCAGCACTGGGCTAATACATGGTCAAGTACTTTCTTAAATAATTGGGATATCCACTAATCAAGGCTACCAGTATGGTGGCAAAAGCAACTCAAATATTTTACTGACATGGCAAATGGTCACGTATCTCATAATTTAACTTAAGCAAATATTATAAAGCATTTTAAAAACAATTTGGAGACACCACCAAATTTTTATATACAATATCACTTGTTTTTAACTCATACTACAAATTGATAAAAAATTTCATCAACAATGGGTTTTATGCCTATGCAACAACAACAACAACAACAACCTAGACCTTTTGTCCCAAAATTTGGGATCGGCCATATCAGAGATAAATAATGAAATCGTGAAAAAAAAAGAAAAAAAAATATTTAGTTTGTGCGGATTCTCCTACGCCACTCATTCCTATCTAAAACCATCTCCTCAACTAAATCCATCACTATCATATCCTTACGAATGCATTGCATCCGAGTTTTCAATGGCCTACCTCTATATTTTATTAATTCTCCTATATTTAAGTTCTCTACCTTCATAACAGATGCGTCCATAGGCCTTCGCTGCACATGTCCAAATCATCTCAGACGATATTCTCGCATCTTGTCTACAATTGAACTGACTCCTAGGTTATTACTTATCTCGTCGTTTCTAATTCTATCATTTTTAGTTTTGCCACACATCCACCTAAACATTCTCATTTCAGCTATAACTATTTTTTGTTTTTATTGCTGTTTAATGACTCAACATTCAGTGTCATATAATAGAGCAAATCTTACTGCGGTTCTATAGAATTTTTCCTTTAAATGTAATGGCATCATGAGATCACAGAACACTCTGGATGCATTTCTCAATTTCATCCAACCCGCTTGAATTCTATTATTGACATCTCCATCTATATTGCCATCATTTTGGTTGATGAAACCAAGATATCTAAATCTTTCGCTCTTTGGGACATCTCTTCCTTCCAATGTAATCGTTACTTCATTATCCTGATGGTTATCACTAAACTTACACCTTATATACTCAGTTTTAGATATACTCAATTTAAATCCTTTAGACTCTGACGTATCCCTCCATAACTCTAATTTAGTACTGATACCCTTACTAGTTTCATCAACCAAAATTATATCATCTGTGAAGAGCATACACTATGGTATTTCATCTTGAATATTTTTTATGATTTCATCTATCACTATTACAAATAGTAAGGGACTCAAGGCCGAACCTTGATATAGCCCAATGTTAATAGGAAAGCTATCACTTAACCCCCCGCAAGTCCTTACATTGGTCATAACTCTTTCATACATATCTCTAATAAGATTAATGTATTTCAAAGAGATCTCTTTCCTCATAAGCGCCCACCACAAAATGTCTTTGTGAACTCTATCATATGCTTTCTCAAGATCAATGATTACCATATATAGATCTCTTTTTTGCGTTCTAAATGTCTCCGTCAACTGTCTTAGCAAATGGATTGCTTCAATGGTGAATCGTCCGGACATAAATTCGAATTGATTCTGAGACACTTATCTCCCGTCCGGGTTCTATGCCTATGCAAACAATTGAAACACCAATCCACAAATTCCTCTTGTTTATCAAAGCACTATATGAAACAATGGTAAATCTATCTAAACTGCTAAAATAAACCACAAGTTGTACTTACTCAATACATAGTATTATAAAGCCAAAGAATGCTGCTGTTGTAGCCTAACAGGATGTTTGCCATACCTTGTGGATTAGGTAAAGTTTTCCTAGACTCCTCAGATTTGACATTTTGTTCTATTTGGTAATATATAACAACTAATGTAATCAATTTTGACACCACAAATTGGAATTTTACAAAATTTCATACATTTCTCAATAAAATTTTAGTACTAAATGCAACCTCTACAAAAAAATTTTAGCAAACAATGCTTTAAATTGTTGCTTTTTCTATCTTTCTTTTTAGTCTTTTTTGACAAATTCGTCCAGAAAATGAATCTCTGCAACAAAATTAATTACAAACTAAGATTTTGTAAGACCCATGTTAACTGCATGAATTTTTCCTACTCTCCAAGAATGGGAAATTTTGTTCTACTGAATTTATTATATTTAACAATTAAGGTAACAAATTTCTACAAGAAAACCTCAAATTTTTAAAAAATATCATGATTTTTTGTGTAAATTGTTATCAATGTGTCAGTTCATTACATAAATTTGGACATTAAGCACAACATCTAGAAAAACTAAAAAACACTTTCCAAATAGTACCCTGAACTAATGGGAAAGGATTGCTTTCTAGAACTTTTTTCTATTGCCTTCTTGACAATTTTGCCCAATGAATACCTGCAACCAAACTGATTGCAAACTGGGATGGATGTATTTTTCATTAACTCCACAAATGTGTAACTTTCTTTTCTTTTTTGTTGGTAATATTGATCAAAAAACATAATCAATTTTAACACCAAAATTTAGAATTCACAAAATTACATAATATTTCCCCCCATTTTGCTATGAATTTGTCAATGCACTACTAAGATTTTGGCATCAAACACAACTTCCACAATAATTAAAAACTTTCCAAACATTGCCCCAACCTAAGAGGGAAAAAAGTTGAACTATTGTTATTGCTTTCTTGACAACTTCGGCCCAAGTAATAAATAAATGAAACCGAAGTGATTCCGAACCAAAGTGTTGTTTGCCTCCACCTTCTTAATCAGATAAACTTCTCTTAATCTCCATGAATTTTCATTTTGTCAATTTTATTTGTCACATTTAGCAAGTATAGATATTAATTTTTTTCACCACAAATGTAAGTTTTACAAAAAGCCTAATAGTCCTCCGCACTTTGGTATGGATTTGTCAATGGAACATAAAAATGTTGGCACTAAAGACCAACCTCTGCAAGCATTAAGCACACATTCCAAACAGTGCCTTGAATTCTTTCCCACTTTTCTATCACCAACTTCACTCTATGGCTTTACATTCTCGACAAAACTATCATGCATCTCAACTCAAAATTACTGAAAAGCACTGAGCTCCACAAGCCCTTCCTAAGACAAATTAAAATTTTGTCCACTTATAGTCATATCAACACAAGTTCGCATAGGAAATGGTTTTCCCCTCATCTCCAGCTTGTACATTGAACTATTAATCAATTTCTATGACCATGGTTCCACATTCCGTTCTTATATTTTGAATTTCACACAATGTGAAGTTGGCATCTGAGGTAGTGTGGGGTTATAATAAAAACATTGAGATGGAGTGAACAAATTCAAAGCCTATACTACACGATATTCATCACATTGGTAAAAGGTAAATAAATAAACTGTACAAATGAATAATTTAATAATATAAAATAATACATACTGAAAGTTTTTAACTTCAATAAAGAAAATTGAACAGAAATACATATAACGAGAAACCATTTACCATTAAGACATGGAAAAAGAATTTTTTTCAAAAGAAAAAACTGAAAGAACTTACTGGTTCATGCATTTCATTTGAATCTAGTAAGTGGTCCCACAGGGTTCCCTTCAGTGCATGTACGTCAACTTGTTTAGAGAATTTGTCATAGTGAACTTCAATCTTGTTAACCTGAATTGTTTAAAGTACCAAAAGAAAACAAGGGTAAGGAGTAAAAGAAAAGAGATGTCTTCCCAGTTCAACGAGTTCAATTAAACTTGACCGACGTACTCCCAAGGGAAGCAGTCCGAAAGATCAGTTACAAGTATGTGATATGTAATGCAGTAAATACTTGTAATTGTAATGCAAATACAAGGCCAAGACATCACCAGCCCATATAATTCAGCATTAAATGATTTTTCAAGTTAATATCTTTTTCCTAGACTCTGAAATGTTCTGTTATAACATAAACTTGCCATTATTTCAAAGGTTTCAGAAAAGGCAAAGATGACCCTCTGAAATTGTGCAAATATGGTAGTTATTTTGAACGTCTGATTAGAGAAAAAGGGTCAAATAATTAAGTTGAAACGGTTTCCAACTAATCTATCATGGAATAAGATAGTTTTCTTCCTGTCTTTGTGGTCCTAGAGCATTCAAAGGAACATCTTTGAAGGACAGGGGTGCTAAAAGAGATTGGAAGAGGATAGCTAATTAATCTTCTTGCCTTGTTTTCTTTGACAGTCATTTCTATACTTTTATTTCAGAGGATGTTCTATCCTTTATAATATATAATTCCAACTCCTTTTTCCTAATAGCATACTAGAATATAGGGGATAAAAGCTTAATTTTTCCCACTTCTAAAGCCAACTATTTTTCAGTAACAAGCATCAAATTTTGCCTGTAAACACTGGCAGCAGCAACACAACAGATGGAGGTAACATTTTGATAAGTCTTACTTTCCGAATGGTTTACAGAGGAGGCACTAGGATATGTCTTTACCCAGGCCCATAGGGTAAGCATTAGGTCATAATATAAGGTCAGTGTAGTAGGCTTGCATGAGGTGGAAGTGCAAGGATGCAAAACACACTCCACTCTACCCTTGAGGACAAGCACAGAAAACCAACAATCTTCGCTTGACACTGGATCACCTATTGTTAATGAAATGCCTATTGTCCTACAAATTTGATAAGTATAGTCACAACCAAACCTGTCGAGGTTGAGTGACAAGTGTATCCATATCTTCCACGTCACTATGCACAAATCCATCATCACATTGTCCACTAACCACACTTGCATTGTCCCATGAAGGCAATTGATCATCAAAATCATTGCTTTGCCATGACTGACTATCTGGAGAAAGCACAAAACAGAATGTAACTACTGAGTGCCACACTATGATTCCCGCAGTTTCTTTCTAGAAAGTATGATAACTCAAAGGCTTTAAAAAACATGAATGTGTAATGATAAAACTATGGGGAAGGAAACTTTCCAAGGGCTCTAGTCAGGATTTTCTTAATGAATTTGTCTAAATTGTAACACAGAATAGGTGCATATTATTCTCCTTGTAGTATTCCTACATCATGTAAACATCCATAAAATCTCAACAATCAATTGTTTCAAAAAAAAAAAAAAAAAATGCGCATATTAGTGCCCCTCAGGTGCAGGTGAGTCATAAATTAGCGGACAACCCATATGTATGGACTGTTAAATGGGGTCAAAGGAGCCTGGTAAATAATAAACTGAGGCTCTATTACCAGATCAAATGACCATTTGCTCCAAAAACTTTAGATCAAGGATAAAAGTTTGTGCGTAAGTTTTTGTATCTCAACGGGTTTCAATAATGTAATAAGCTTATTTGAAACCAGTACAGTTGAGAAAAGGAAATACATGGTATGCCTCCCCCCCACCAATCTCACTTTATATCGTCCCTTTGTTGTATATATAATTCCCAAAATATTGTCCAATTTGACTAGTTAGAATAATAATAATTCTAATTTTCCTTATTCATCTTTGAATTTCAATAGAGCCAAATGAAAATAATAATAATAATAATAATAATAATAATAATAATAATAATAAATCATATAGTTGACCCTAAAGGCTTTGTTAAGTTGAATTCCATGATTTATCTTTACTTTCTTTAGTCTGTTTAAGCCCCAACTTGTTTTGACTGTTCACATGCATTTCCGGTCTTGGCATTAAACCCAGACCAATTCAATGGCTGAGTCACCAATTCACCGACCCAACCAGCAGTCCGATCTGAGCATTGTTATGAAAACTGATACATGATTTAAATTCATAGGGCACCAACATAAAGGTTCACAATCCAAAGACGAGCAAACATGTGAAATGCAATGCAATTAGCAGGCATTTCCTTCCAATGCAGAGCAATTAACAGGCATTTCCTTCGAGTAGTTCAACTTTTTTATACATATTTGACCAACTAATCAAAACAGAACAAATGCACCATTCCCAAGAAGTCCTTATAGTTTAATGGTGGCCTGATTAATAGAATATTACTTTACTTATCCAAGATGAAATTTAATGCCAGTGAAGCTCACACGGCTCAGTAAGAACTCTTAAGTTGAGACGTCATGGATAAAAAATTTGAGTCAGGAACGTCCGATTACACGAATCACAAAATAAAGCCCTCTCAGGTTGATTACAACCAACAGATGAAGAAATAAAAATACAAAGCCAAAATATTGAAGCATGCATGTGCTATTGTTCTTCAAGACTTCGACGTGACAATTCCTATATCGCACTGTCACAATTCTGTTTTGGCATACTTATGAGAACATTTCAGATAGTTCACTAATGGAAAATGAGCATGATTCACTAATTTCCTTGCTGTAACAGCCTAAGTCAAAATCCTAGTTATTGCAGCAATAATCCCCAGGATGCAAAACATTACTTCCAATCAGGAAACAGAAACAAGGGAAAAGGATGAGGGAGAAAAAATGTCAAGCATAAAAGTTTAATAGCAGAATAGCTTTTAAATACCATAGTGGACAATGTTAATGGGCAACATCTGGTGACACTTTGAAGACTAATTATTAACTCAAGAAAAGACATTCTAAAGCCATTTAAATTTGAGATGTTCATACCTGAAACTTTCCTCCTCCTCTTCCCAAGACACTGAAAACAAGAGAAATACTTAATCAAAAACCTTTAAAAAAAGGAAGAAAAAAGCAGTAAATGATAACAGCTTCCATACAATTGCTTATGGCCCTTCTGCTAATACGGCACTCAAGAAACAGAACAAAAGGGGCCCACCAAGATGATATTCAGCCAGTGGTGGATGCTTTTCTAAATCAAGTTATAGCAAAAGCACATAAATATCTCCTACAGTACCAGGCTAAAAGTAGTACAGTAGCTGAACAAAAAAAAAAGAAAAAAATATCGTGAACAATTATATCTACTTAAAATTTGCATAATGTGTAAAGGAGGAATTATCCGGCAATTTTATTTTTTTAATCCCATGGCCCAGAAAATCCTGTGCTAGCCATAACATTGAACTCTGTGGAGTTCACCAGAAGAAATGCAACAAGGATAGGCTGATGCCAAACCGGCCACTCAAAAGCAATAAATGAATAGGCTTATGAAAAAATTTCACATTACCATGACTTTAGGAAGAAGAAACAACTTGACTAGATCCTCTGGCTGATAATGGCAATCTTCTGGAAGTGTGTTGTTACCAGGAGTTCTATTTGCAGGTAGCAATAAAGACTTTGGATTTTTTGGAGGAGCAAAGATGTCGGCCACTTCTTTGTCCAATGAATTTGTGAAATCAATGTCAATTTCCACAATTTTCTTGTTTTTTGTTTTCTTGTGTGTCAAAACTGATTCACCGTCTCTGGCAGGAGCATTTTCTGAAACTACAAAATAAGTACAACAAAAATAAAATAAAAAAGTCACTATCCACAATTGTAAATACAATTCATCTCATCATGTCTATCAAGATACAAACCCTTAGATTTGTAGTACTTCCAATGATCAGGACCTGCCCATGAATTGTGTTTAGAAGAGAAACCCAATCCTTGAAATAAAAATGCAGCAACCTTGTTAAACCTATCACTTGCATCAAGTTCATTGGATGTAAATGGTTCATTCTCCTGCACACAACCCACAGTAAAAGCTCATCAAGTGCCATCTGGTAGATTTTCTTCTCTTAATGAGAAGTGGGGGACAAAAGTTTTTAAGCTTAAATAGCACAAGAAAAGTACCTCAGGAAGTCCGTCAAAGGATTGATCCTTGAAGTTGGAGCTCTGATCAGCCACACTTGCACTGGCATCATCTCCATGCTGGTGATCATGATCACAGGTCCATGCTTCAGATTGCTCAAATGAATTACCATCAAACTCAAAGTTGTTATCACCAAAAGCATCAGAATCTGTTGGGTCTTTGTCAATTGCAACTGAAGACCTCCGATTATCTTCATCAAGCAAATGAACTATATCCCTAAGAGAAGGAGAAATTTCATTCTTTTCCGCCATATTCATCACCATCTGCTCAAAATGATCTATCGAGGAAAACAAAGGAGAAAGAATTGGAAGAAGTCAAACATGCTTTTCAGTTCCCACAGAGAGGGATGTTAAAAATATAAAAATAAAAATAAAAATTGTGACAAACCTTTTGCAAAAGAGATATCAATTACATCTGAAGCATCATTATGAGTCAAATTTGACACGCACTTCCCCGGTACTTCAAAGGAATCAAACAGTACCCGACAGCCTCCATATACTCCAAGATTATTCAATAGGAGACCCTTCGCGCCTCCTTCATCAAATTGAGCAGATGTCTGATGATACAAAGGATCAACTGCAAAAGCAACTGAACAAAAAGGGAACAAGATTTAGAAGATAACCACAGTAAAAACATCTCTAAGAGTGGAACGATCTGGTCCAAAATTACCATCAAACTTCTTTACATTAAGGGCTTCAAAAGATGACTCCAATGTTGTTAAAGGTGATATCTGCAGAAACCACTTCAGTGAGACTATGATCAATTCATTAACACATTTACCAATTTAATTTTAACCCACCTTCTTCTCTGTTTCTTTCTTGGGCCCACCTTCTTCTTGGCCACTGCCAATGTTGTCCCCCCCACCATCAACAGATTCTGTAATCAAACCAGAGAAGACTAGGGGATTGACAAAGGCCAAAAAAAAAAAGAAGAAGAAGAAGAACATTCAACTCTTTGCATCTTAAAGCTACAACTTAATAATCAAAAGCTTACAGCTTACTGATGTTCTGCAGAACAAAAAAAATCACAATAAAAGGACAGTAGCATAAGATAGAAGTGGGGCATTCTTGTGTTGCCTATAGCACAAATGTTTTTCAGCATAATCTTTATAGGAATAAAAAAAGATCATATATCTTCAAATTGCAAACAAATATTATCATTTTGGGGATCCTTCGTAGTGTCACATTTAGCAAGCATTGCCATTTCTTGTCAGTCGTAATTTGAGAATGTCATACTCAGGGAACATCACCTCGACATAATTTAAGAATTAATGGTTGTTATGGTTTTATATATTAAGGCCACAAGAATGTGTAAAGATCATTTGCTCTTAGTAACACAATCAATGGATGAATAAAATGACCTGTCTAGGAAATCACCAAACAAAAAGGGGCTCTAGTAGCTAAAAAACAGCACTAGAAGCAGTACCTTTACAGTGATCCAGCACATAAATCATAGGTCCAAAGCCAAGTCAGGAAAGTTAGTCCAATGGAACAATAACTTCATTAGAATACATTGAAGATAATAATTAACAGAATAGCCATGCATTTAAATGAAACCAAGTGATAAGTCATGAGTGATAATTTGCTTTTCCGTTTAACCATATGGAATTTCTTGGCATTAAATCAGCAGCCTAATCCTCTCTTTTGGCCCTGTCCAAGCACACTTGTATCCACATTAAGCAACCAAAGTCTGATCTTACAACTTCAGCTCTATGACCACTCATAATTGTTCAATTTTTCAGGGTGGTTATACATGCAATTGCACTTTGACTTTAAGAGAAATTCTACCAACAAACTGGTCTACAACTACATTAAGTAGTGAGCAATCCTTCTCTAAACACTCAAGATACCCCTAAACCAAATTACATTCCACCAATTTAGTGAAATGTGATAAAACAAAACACCCAACCTGATTCATCTTCTCTGCCTACTCGATTGATTCCACCAAGGACCTTATATGCTTCCGAATGCACTGAATCAACTCTCAATGAGTAAATCTTCACACCGGCCTCCAGTGTACAACTTGCCTTGTCATTTTTCAAAAGCCCAACATCATAAGTAACAAACAATTGCTACAGAGACACAAAGAGCGAAGTCAGTAAGCAAATCCATACCTTTTGAAAGTTGGTATCCGTGTCTTCTTCTGCGCTGACATTGATTATCTCACTCAGATGGTCTATCAGCTTCAGCTCCCAGGTATTCTTTTGATTTATTTTCTAAATTACCAAAAACAAAAAAAAAAATTAGGGCAACAAATCAAGAGAGAGAAAGAAGGAGGAAAGAGAATGTGATTACATTTTCGCTAGCGAGTTTGATGCAATTTTGGAACAATTCGAGAATCTGATCGTTGCCGAGACATGGAGACGCAGGAAGAGGATTAGAGGCAGAGACAGCGGCGGTTTTCCGGCGAATGGCGGCGGCACGTGCTGCACGAGCCTGAGCACGTTCGAGTTGGTCGTCATTGGAGCCTAAGAGGAACGGACTGGTCGGAGATTGAAGACGCGTTGCCATTGGAGCTCTCTGCTTGCCCGTCGTCCCCGGATTAGGGCTTAGTAACTCTGCCATTGAATGCGTCTATTCTTCGCAATTTCTTTCTCAAAATTAAGGTTTTATCGAAATTTATGAACTTTACACAACGGGAGAGAAAGAAAGAGAACAGTATCTTCAACGGGATTCAGGGGAGAGAGAGAGATGAGAACGAAGCGAAACAAGGCCGTTCTCCAGGGACGAAATGAATTTGTGTCAGGGTCACGTGTTTCCCTCTCTTCTTCAATTTGAAATTTGCGCGCAGTGGTTTCCGGGTTTGAGCCCGCACCCGGATCCGGCAAACTCTGATTTATTTCCATCAGAACTTTATAGAATTTTTCCATCTTCATTTTACTTATAATTTTAATAGAGAGAATTTCAAAAATTTTTGACGATGAGTAATTTAAGGGGGAAAAAAATCATTCTACATATTAAAAGAAAGATCATAATAATAGATTTTAACTATAACGGGATTTTTACAAATAAATCAAAAATTTTGTTTATTATAACAAGCCATAAATAAAACAACTATTTTGGATAATAGATCTTTTTCATGTTTTAGGGTTCATACTAAAAAGCATTTGTATATATAGGATTTCAACAAAGAGCAATAGGTTTAACATGCAAAGAGATTCCAATGTTAAGGGGTTTCTTCATTGCAAAATTCAATGATAATAATAACAATGTGATCCATAATCACTACATCTCATCAAGTGTTTGTTACATTAAATCCAAATTGGCCTTCATGCGAGGACAGTTCTTTACAAAATCATATAAACGGCACAAACATGAAAAAAAAAAAAAAAAAAAAAAGGACTTTGCTTACAATGTCCAACACAGCAAAACTCAAGGTATTTGATTTAAATAGAGTGGAAGTATCTGTGAGACAAGTTTCGTTTTCATCAATGTGTTTGTATCGTACAATGCTACAAGAGAACTAGAATGGCTACAGAATCTTTTCATCAGGTCGATGGTAAAAAAAGCAATACGACAATAAAATGCTACCAGGGAGCGCTTAAAATGCCTTGAGGTTTTTCCGAATCTTTAAATAGAACAGAATTCCTTAATTTGACCCTTTCATGAGGAATGCTACTAAGCATCCCAACATAGCGCCAGCCACAACCTGCACAATTAAGAAGGAACCAATCAGTGTCAAACTAGGCAAGTCCAGAAGGTATTGATAGCATCAAGATTGCAAAGGAAAAGAGGTGGTGTCAGATAGCAAGTCATTTTACTTCATTTCATCATCCCACTAGGATTTATTTTGCATCTGAGAAGTAAGGCTGATCAAGTTCGGTCATTTACTCATCCTACATTTATATCGTTGAGTGGATGCACTAAAGAATGAAACACAATGTAGATCAGGTCTTAAACAACAGCATAACTAGAAAAGGTTAGAAGGCAAGAATTGCGGCATCATCGTCAGTATTGAATAGCTTCATCAGGTAAATTAGACCATGTTCCCCGCTGGGAGGCAAGAGAAGCATCTGTAGTTATCTTCCTTGGTTTCTGATGTGAATAGAATAAGGGAAATTATTGGAAATAGAGGTGAATTAAAAAATAAAAAAATAAAAAAAGCATCTGTTTTCTTATAACCTTCCCTTGGTTAAAATGTAGAGACGAACCTTCTGCTTTGAGCACCAAAAGTAAGCAGGAACCCCCCACCTCCAAACCCCCCCAACCCCAAAATGAAAAAGAAGAAAAACAATATTTTTCTTCCCTATATTTCCATCCTGGCTATCAAACCTTTTCTTCTTCCTCTTTGCAGTAAGAATTTTGGTAGAGAGTTCTTCCAAATAAACCAAAGAGAGGCTATGTACGTCTCTTGCCACATCTTAACTTCAATGGGAGGTCCCAAAGCTAAATATATCACAAACTTACTGATGCCCGTCACACCAACTTGGTAAACTTAACAGAATAAAAAATTAGACATTAAAGAAACAAAAAGTGATGCAGCTAATAATTATGCAACAAATTTTTTTTGGTTGACAACGTTGAACTAAATCTGATAGACCAACAATGAGCTTTATGAATCCCTACTCCATAAAATATATTACATATGAATGCATTTATTTGGTTGACAAAGTTCAACTAAATCGGATAGACTGACAATGAACACTATTAATCCCTCTTCCATAAAATATATCATGAATGCAAAATATATAGCACATGAATGCAAAAAAAACAAACCTGTAGTGGCGTATGACCCAATGAATCTCGCAAAGGTCTAACATTGGAGACAGGATGCTCAGGGGGTAGCTCACAGACAATTTGATTCAACAACTACACCAAGAATTATATACAGCTGGATTAGCAAATAAATTATGGAATTATTGTAAATGAAGAAAAATTGAATGTGCCAACAGGTAGTGGGCCAGTGATCAGCCCATGTTGAAGTGGGCACTGGTAGAAATTGTTTAGTAATAGGAATAGGAAACAATGCAAATTTGGGAAATTACACAAATTTTGAGCATGCAATTTCCCCAAAAAAATAAATAAATAAATAAATAATAGGGATGCAAATTCTTTGATTCAAGCAAATTCCTAGTGGGTGCATACTCAAAATTTAAGCTTGTATGTGTTCTATCTCTTACCTCCTTACTAGATATCAAATTTGTGAATGTACCGGTGTCCAATTAAACAAATACAAGAGTTCCATCCTCTGTTTATAAGCCTCTATTTCCTAATGTACATATCTCATAGCATACTACAAAACGAAAATAAAATAACAGTTAATTGTAACGTAAGATCTTACTTCAGCTTGACGGCCAGCATGGAGTCTAACACCAGAAGCATCATACATTACCTACAAGAAAGACATATTCTCAAACTAAAGAGACATAATCAGTTTCATATTAACACTGGTAAACTCAGTAAATTATGACATACGGTAATTTTTCATGAGATGATGGTAAGTCATCATGTGCAAGAGTGGCTACCCCATGTCAGCAAGAAAACACCATAAAGAAAAACACCTTAGCAGCCACAGTAGTCTAGGCATCAAATGGCTCATCAGCACTAGACTGAGAAAACTAAATTCACAAGATAATACACCATGTTAAGCCAAGAAAAAGCTCACACATGCCATCTCCAGACCAGCTGCCTTGATTTGGGTAAGGACGAGAGTCTGAACCAATGCATAACTCGGCGTACGAGGTGAAAATGGGAACAATTCCAGCCCAAAAGGCATAGAACAACGGCAAAGCACCTCAAAACGAGAGAAGTTAAGAGTTGCTCCACAAATAGGACAGGGAAAAGGCTCCTAGAAACCTACACTTCGGAGTTTTTAATGTAGACAACAACACTTATTAAGAGATTTCTATCAAGAAAATGAGTCAGAAGTGAACAATTTACCACTACATTTTTTACGAAAAAGAATATCAGAACTTTTATAAAAGAAATAAGATTTAGTGGATAATCACCCTTGTGTAGGCCTTTCTTTAAGGAAATTGCCGCTAAGGTTCGCGAGTAAAATAGGATCATTTGTGGAGAAAGTTGGCCTCTGGAAAATTTGGTTATTCCAGAGGATCATGTGTGTGTATCTATTGGCTGGGGGAGCACCAGCATGAGGACGCCACTAGAAAAGGGTGGAGTAATTCAATAATCCACTGCAGATAGAAAATTGGTCAAATAACAGCTAAAACATATGGCACAGAAGAATGACCAAAGTGTTGTAGTTTAATAAGAAGCATAAGAATACCCAAACAAAAGAATGAAGAAGACCTGGTTAGCAAATACATACAACACATGCTAGCACGACTGCAATGGCAAATGCAGATCCTCCAGTTCCTTCTTGTAAACCGATAGCCACAGCAAGTGCTGTTACAGTTGCCGAATGTGATGATGGCATTCCACCCGAACCAAGCATCCTCCTTGAATCCCATCTCTTCTCATTAAACCTGCACCATCTAAGACAGTAAGCATTTACTGATGGAGATATCCACAGCCACACCTTAAAACTAGCAAACGAATCATTTTGACTTGATTGAGAAACCAAGCACCGCCAACGTACATAAATCATCTGATGTTGTGTTGCTTACATAGACTGCATAACCTCTTGGTGCACGTGTCTCTTAAGGAAGTTTTGCAGCTTTATTAGCATGTAAGGTTCCTAAGTATCTGCAATTGTTTTTGTCAATTGTAATACATTATAGCTTACTAGGACCAATTTCATCAAACTTGTACTCACTTGACACCCAATACTAGTTAATGTTTTTCTAAGGGAAGAGCATCTGCTAATTCTTGGGTGCAATTTCAATTTCATGCTATCATGAAGCATTTTACATTTGTAAAAGTTTCCCTTTCTTTGTAATGCTCTTCTACTGTCAATTTGTAGCCAGAATCTCTTCATACTTGATCTTGAGGTCAAACAAGCATGCCCTAATCAACGTATTAACAGATCCACCCAAATGTTTACAAATCCATAATGAATAACCAAAATTAGGGCAATAAAAGCGTAATTTAGCCGCACACACGATCTACAAAAACCTTAGATCAATTAGATCCATAAGGGAGAGAGAGAGAGAGAGTGTGTGTGTGTGTGTACCAGGTGGTGAAGAGCTTGAGGAACTGAGCAAGAGCGAAGGAGAGAAAGGCAGTGATGAGAGAAAGATTGTAGGGAAGGATGGAGTCTGGTGTTGATGAGTCCGTGTTCGATGTTGCGTCTCCTGCCGTCATTACTTCGTCCATTATATCCAAATCTCAATCTGTTTCTTTCTTCTTTCTTCTACGAATCAATTTTGGAGGGGGGAGAGAGAGAGTGAGAGGATAATGATGATGATGGTGGTGACGATGACGAGGAGGTAATGGCGAGAGGTTGAAGACGTGAAAAAGCCGGGACTGTCATACACTGTACAGCGGGTTCAGCCATCCTTGACTTTCCTGCCAAACGTTACACTTACATGTATCGAACTCGGTCTTCCTATCTCTTTGCCTCGGTTTAGTTCCTCACTTTCCCTTCTCTCCCTTGTGGTGCTACCATATTATTTGTCATTCTTGATGTTTGTTCTCTAGAAAGAAATTCTTACAAACATGTATGGGCCATGACCCAAAAAATTAAAAAAAAAATTAAAACAATGTCTTATCTATATCATATCGAATTTTAAAAATTTGACATGAAAAATAATCAAAGTATCATATCGAGTATTTAAAACTCGACATGATACTGTTCATGTGAATAATATTGATACATATCGGATTTTCAAAACTCGACACGATATTATTCATGTAAACAACGTATATCGAATTTTGAAAACCGGATATATGAATGTTATTTTTGAAATGTTTTTAGGTGAAGTGTTTTAATTTTTTTTTTTAATTTTTTAGGTTAAATCCGTATATAACTCTCAAATTCTTAAATATGCATCTGTAAGTATTTAAAATTTCTCAAAAAATACTATTCAATTCCTGGGAACCATATGAAACTCTTTTAGAAAATATTTATATATTTTTTCCAAATTTTTAATTCTTCATCAATGAAAGAAAAGGCAAATAATACATATATAACATAAAAATTTGTTAATAAGTTATGATAAGTTTTTCGAAAAGAATAATTTTCAAAACGTCAAAACAAAATAACATTGTAGTTTAATAACAAAATTTATAATTTTTTAGTAAACTTTAAATGTATCAGAAATAATTAATACAACATAACACTAAAATCTAATTCCATTATAAATAAATTTTAATTTTATATTATGTATCTATTTAAAAACTAAAAAGATGAACATAAAAAATATTAATATCAGGTTGTTTATATGATAAATTACGATTTGTATTATCTAGTTTATATTATATAACACTTTGCATTTTTAAATTTGGCGGTTATACTTACGTCATCTAATTTTGCTTCTTTTTTAATAAATAATTGGTATTTTATAATCATTTCGAATCCAACTAAATACAGATCGGTCAGATTGGAATTGAATAAATAATTTAAATTGAAATCACATTTTCATATTTATGTCATATGCTATCAATCATGTTAGATTTAACAACAATTTTCAAATTCAAATTCTCGGTAGCAATTATTGTAAATATGAGATGCAATATGCAATTGTAAAGTACAAACACAAAAATAAAATAAAAAAATATGATAACAAAAATTAAAATTATAAAAAAATTATAAAACATAATTTTTGTTATATTAATATAATACTTGTAGGAAATAGAGCAATAATTATATATCAAATCTATCGAATTTTCAAAGAGCAATGGTTAGTTGTTCAAAAATTACTTATACCTACCATTAGTTGTGTTTGACCTCATGTTTTAGGATTTGAAATTTAAGATTTGATAGCGAAATTAGAAATAAGAAGTGAGAAATTTTTATTAAGATCTTAAATTTTATTTTAATTTATAATTAAATTCTTAAACTTTAAAATATATAATAATTAAATTCTTTTATACTGACATACTGATATCGTTGATAATATGGACATTATTTATCTCGAACTATAATCACAATCACACACTTGTTAATTGTTACCAACACTTTCTACCAGTTTTTACCATTCACTTGAGTTTGTCATGTATGATTTTTTTTTTTTTACAGACCGGTATTTGGATTTTGCTTAATTAATCTGATATGAGTACTGTGAAGTCCATTGAGTTGAATCTTCAAAATCCTTTTTTTAGGCGAACTCGAACTCTGGATTGGAGAGAAATGATTCCTTGAGTTTGTCATGTATGATGGTCTTACAAGGAGGTGTTCTCCTGAGTGTTATTCAACTTCCACCACCTTCAAGCAAAACTTGTCTCCCCATCTCTACAAACATGAAGGATTTCCTCAACTTCGTCGAGCATCAAATCTTATCAGATGAACATAAAATTAAAAGGATGAAAAATAAGGGAAAAGAGGCCAAGAACTTCGTCAATTTTCCAAAATTCACACACAAGAAAACTTTTGAGTTGTCGTGTTTCTCCCGCAGAAAATGCTGTTGACCAAAATAAGAGCGATGTGTTGATTCACATTGATTAATATGAAGTTTTAATTTGGCTGAAACTGAGAACTTGTCAAGGGAAGCACTTGATTATCAATTGTAAGAAGTCAAAAATGGAAGAAGAATTTGAATACATTGGAAAGGTAGAGCTTATGGAGGGATGACTTGACAAAAATGGGGGAAGATGTCCATCACGTGTGCCCACTTGCTGATCTAACGGGACAGCCAAGGCAGGGAAATCCGAACTTGTTCCCGCTCTTATTGTCCTTCATCTTTGCTGCAAAAATCTTGCCTCTTACTCTGCTTATTGGTCTGTCTGACTACAAAAATTTTCTGCATCAAGGCGTGGTCTTAGCCATTTACTGTTGCATACTTTTTCTCTTTCTCGAAGTGACCTTGGTCATACCAAATTCATTGGTTAAAGCTCTGACTGGATTGGAGCTTCAGCTACCGTTCGATGAGCCTTAATTGTCTGACTTCGATCTTGGTCATACCTTAAAAGCAGGCGCACTACTTTCATTTTATGATTGTGACAGTCACAACGAAAGTTAAATAAATAGTAACAAAAAGAGCATTTCCCTTCTCGGAACAAAAGCATAATCAAAGAGGAACACGCAACAAAATATTGTAGTGAACAAGATTAAAAATGGATGGCGAGGCCTTGAGCTTAATCAAGGTATGGTCTGCAACTCTGGTGGCTCTTTCTTATTCCTATTTCATAGCCTCCAAAATCCCAAAAGGCAAGTTGAGATTTCTTGTTCTCCTCCCAATTTTCTCCCTCTTCTTCATCCTCCCTCTCTTTCTCTCCGCCGTCTTCCCAATTGGCATCACCACTTTCTTCATCTCTGGCCTTGCAAACTCCAAGCTCCTCCTTTTCGCCTTTGATTCAGGCCCTTTATCTTCAACCCAACCGAAAAACTTTTTCATTTTTGTCATAATTGCTTGTCTTCCTATTAAAATCAAGTCTGAAAATCAATACCCATCTTCTAAAACGACCAAATTGCCGTTCAACTTTACTGCGAAATTTTTATTTCTTGCTTTACTTATTGGTTTATTTGACTACAAGAAAGATGTGCATCCAAGCGTGGCCTTGGTTATTTATTGTTGCATGGTTTTTCTCTTTGTTGAAGTGGTCTTGGTCGTGCCAAATTCGTTGGTTAAATTTCTAATCGGATTGGAGCTAGAACCGCCGTCCGATGAGCCTTATTTGTCAACGTCACTTCGTGATTTCTGGGGCAGGAGATGGAACCTCATGGTCTCGAATGCACTTCGCCACACAGTATACAAACCCGTACGTTCATTCTCGGCTACTCTCATCGGGAGCGCGTGGGTTACACTACCGGGCGTACTGGCTACGTTTCTAGTGTCTGGGTTAATGCATGAACTCTTGTACTTTTACATCACACGTGCTCCTCCCACGTGGGAAGTCACGTGCTTCTTCTTGTTGCATGCGGTGTGTCTGGTCGTTGAATTTGGTCTGAAGAAGGCTTGTGAGGGCAGGTTTGAATTGCATTGGGCCATTTCGTGTGTATTGACAGCAGGGTTTGTGATGGTCACTGCCTTTTGGCTATTTTTCCCGCCTTTGCTGAGAGCTGGCGTGGACGTGAGAGCCATTGATGAGACCAAAATGTTATTTCGTTTTGTAAGCCATAAGCTAAATCTTAAAGGGTGATATGTAGCCATACCCAATTAGTTTGGAACATAAGATTTCTCATTGTAATAGAGATTAGGGGGACTTTGATGTTTATAGCAACATTTTTAAAACTGAACAGGTAAATAATTCAATTAACTTATTGATTCATTGATTCATTGGTCGGATTAATCAGATTGTTTTATGAATCAGATTACTGATGTCATTTATATAATTTACATATTATATATTAACGCGAGAAAGATAGAAAAATAGCAACAATGTTTGAAAAGAGAAAATCTTAAAACTCTTATAAGAGAAATATCATTCTCAAAGAAAAATATTATTATTCATGAATGTCAAAATAATGAAACACTATAGGTATTTATAAAGAATGCAAACCCTATAAATTAGGAAACTATAAATTACTAGGAAATTAGAAAAATATAGAAATTAGAAAATTTAGGAAACTAAAACTAGAAAAATGAGAAATCTAGAGAAATTAATAAACTTTAAATATTAAGAAATTATAAAAATTAAAAACTAACTAAATTAACGGATCTTTTTCATTTTTCTTGAACTATCTGAATAATTATTTGAAATTTGTCCCACATCAGTCCCTCCTTCGTAAAAAGAACTCGCCATCGAGTGATACCTCTAATGACTTATAACCATATTTTTAACTCTTTCATTTAGTTTTCTTACCAAAAAATATACGTTAAGTATGACAGATATTAAAACAACTGTTATTACAAGTTCACTCAATTTAAAAAAATTGACTCTCCAATAATTTTAAGAAAATCTAGATATTTCTGGAATTTTGAAATAGTGACATCTTCACAATCGGTATAAATCTAATCTTGTGACTTCACTAACCCATCATTTAAATCAGTTTCATTAAATCTTTCGATGAGAAATTATATTTTTTTGGCTGATCAAAACCTTTCCCAACACTTCAAATGAATCAAACTTATCTTTAATAGTATATATATATCCTTTCAAATTGTTCTTTAACTCCATAGTTCTCATTCTCTTTATATCCTTTTTGTCCGGTACTTCCGATTTGCCTTTTGCTTCAACAAATGAATCATTCGAAATAAGTATTTCTGAAACCACCGTCTTCTCGGTTATCACCAAAATTTGTACATCTTCATCTGAAAATTTATTCTCATTGACATGAACCCTATGAGATTGTTGAGGTAATATGGGACTGAAGTGAGATCCTTGACGATTCTCCTGACACCACCTTCACCACCTATATTACCCCGGTTTAACTGCAACATCTGCAGATTCGTATTTGTCTGTTCCATTCGTGAATCTAATCGCTCTATTCGAACAGACAAAGTTTGGATTGCAACTGTTATGGCTTGTAACTTTCTGAGCACGTCAGAAAGAGTACTACTTTCACCGGCTTGATTGGCCATTGCAAGCGAAAGGTTTGGCTCTGATACCACTTAACGCGGGAGAGATAGAAAAATAGCGACAGGGTTTAAAAAGAGAAAACTCTAGAACTCTCAAAAGAGAAATATCACTCTCAAAAGAGAAATATCATTCTCAAAGAAAAATATTATTATTCATGAATGTCAAAATAATGAAATACTATAGGTATTTATAGAGAATGCAAATCCTTTAAATTAGGAAACTATAAAATTAAGAAATTAGAGAAATTAAAAAACTTTAAATATTAAGAAATTATAAAAATTAGAAACTAACTAAATTAACGAATCTTTTTTATTTTTTTTGAACCACCCCAATAATTATTGAAAATTTGTCCCACATCATATATTTTAAAATAAAATAAAATCTATGTATAATTTGTATATTATATTAGTCGGACCGACCGATTTTATCAGTTTTGACCAGATTTGACTTTATCCTATTTAACCATAAAAATCAAACCGAATTATAGAATGATTCATGGTTGAACCGGTCGAACCAACGAGTTTGATCCAGTTTTGAAAACATTGATTTATAGTAACACCAGAATTAGCTCCATTGAGCTTTGCTTCTTGGAACAAAAAGGGCTTCCTTGACGGAAAAATAGACACACCTTCTCAAGAAAGTTATCTATATCTGCCATGGATGCGTTGTAATAATCTAACGGTAGCATGGCAAAAGAAACTAGTCACTTGGTAGCGCAAGTGAGATTTGGCGGAAATTGTATCAACTTTTTTCTCAGCCGGATGAGGCGAAAGTATGTGTTCTCGAACACAAATTGAGCACTCTGTACAAGGAAACTAGGCACTGGGTGCTATGCCAAAAGAAATTGTTGTTGGTGTTCTCACTGTGAGAAATTGGGGCATACAAAAGAAAAGTGTTGGTGTATAATAGGGTTTCCACGGGATCTTAAAAAAGGAGAAGGTAGGGGGAGAGGTCAGTTTCCTACCGTGAAATCTGGTGTTGACACCAATGAAGTTTTCGGTAATACAACAATGGAAACAGGGGGAGTGATCACTTGAAAAATGAACAGAGTCAGAGGCTCAAGCACATGTTCAACGTCCAAAAGGGTTCAGGAATCTGTCACCTCAACTTCCCATCCAGATATATAGTCCTGCATTGTATCCTACTTGCATCCTTCATACTCTCCCAGGATACAGTGTCCCAAGTGTTGAAATTCTGAAGAAGGCCATCTTCCGAGAGGTGTAGAGTGGAAGTGCAGTGTGCGTCAACTATAAACCAAGCTTTTGTAGTTTGATTCCATATTATAGTTTATTGTAACATTGTCTCCCAATATTTGATCGAATCATGTGAATAGCTAATTATTTTTCTTCCTTTTCAGTTAATTCCTAAAGATATTTTTCTAAAAAAATATAATAAAATTAATATTTGACTCGCATGCATTCATGGAGAACTAAGTAAATTGTGATCCAAGGGGATTTAGGTTCTCAAGACCCTCAACTCCCTCACTATAATGATGCTTCTTATAATTGATTCGCATGCTATTTTATTCATTGTACATAAAATTTAAATTTAAAATTATATTTAAAAGATATTAATATTTAATTATTAGATCAACTAAATATTGATATTATTATAATTTTTTAATAAATTACATATTAATCAAAATAACATAAATTTTTAAAAATACCCTTAATTTTAATATTAAAAAAAGTGATAAAACATAAATTGAGATCGAAAATAAATATATTTTAAAATTAATTTAAATTTATATCAGTACAATTTATCAATGAAATAATTTATTTATTAAAATAATTGATAAAATTATTTAAAATATATTCATTAATTTAAAAAAAATATATATAATAAGATTCCTAAAATTACATTATTCTCTCTCTTTTTTTTTTTTTTTTTTTTGCTAATTATTATCTTTTGAGAGAATTTATACCCCCTCTCTCTCTCTCTCTCTTTCTCCATCATGTTATCTCTCTAGATTTTTCTGTCTCTTTCCAATTATCTCTCTTTTCTCCATCTGGGCTGCTTGGTTTACGGCATGTGCCTCTCTTATTCTCTCTTCATTTCTGTGTCCGCTTCCATCGCAAATCAAATGTCACGTATTTTGGATAATGGGTTTCGATTCTTGCAGCTTAAATTTGTTCAATCAACCTGCTTTACTTCCTCGTGGTCACATTTTCTAAAATCTGTCTCATCATTTTCATCTCCTTATCTTGGGGGTTTATGAAAATTTTAGGGTCTTGAATACCCACATCGATCCATTTTGAATCTGAATGTCCTCGTCTACCCATTTTCCCTGTTATTTACATTCGACAGTCGATGTCTGTTGAGATGTTGGTTTCTACTCCACCCAATCAACCTAACAATCCGAATTCTTCACCTCTGAAATCGAAAGAAATGATGATAATGTAACTCCTATAAAAAAAAAAAAAAAAAAAATTACATGCTTGATTTGATTCAGTGTATTTGATTGGAGAAGCAAATAATCAGAATTTGCACAATTTTAGGGTTCACGAAAGGAGAAAGAGAGAGTCTGTTTGTATTAAAATTGGAAGGAAGGAAGGAAGATGTCATAGCAGTCACTAGCAAATTTTATATTTTCATTGCGAGGGGATTGCAAACCTTAAACCAAGGTGAGAACTTCATGCGAGTGAGAGAGATCCTTTTCTACGAGAATGAACTAGGTTTGATTCCAAAAAGATTGAGGTAAAGGTGATCGGCCAAGATTGGAAGGTAGAATGTGTCTATGATAACCTGATTATTAAATCGAGAGAGAGAGAGAGAAGGGGGGAGGGGAGAACGAACAGTTCACGGCTTCCGTTTGGCACATTTGGAAGACCAGCTGTAGGTTCATTTTTGAAAATTCCCTTCCAAATGACAAGCTCACAGCTGTGCAAGCAAGAATGTTTGATGCAAACATGATCCTGGCCTACGACCACGGCAGCAAGCTCAGGTAGCCACATCCCATTCTGGTTAGTAGAGCCCCCCGGGGCAGATTTGTACCAAAAGAACTGCAATTTAAAAAAAAAAATAAAAAACTCTTTGACGAATTTAATTCATGAAATAACCCCCATGTGTCGCAGGTTGGACCTGCGACATATGCTTGTCGTAGGTCCAACCTGCGACATGTCTATTCGCCAAAAACCTATCTTCCCTCCCTATATATTCATCCCCTAAATACATCAATTTTAATAACTTGCATTCGAACAGTTCAAACTCCAATTTTGAATAGTAAAATAACATTCTCATACCCCAACTACAGCAATAATCAGACTTCAAAATCAGAACGAAACATCATCTCCACATCAAAAAAAGAAATAGTATTCTCAAACCAAATGATACCAATTGTCATAAACAAAACCAACAATACATAAACTCTACATTTCTAAAGTGCGAAAAAATAAAAGACTAAATCAAATATAACAAGCTATATTAATAAAACCAACATTCAATAAAATATATTTTTTATTAATGAAACAAAATATACAAAGTACTTAATACATATGAAAATCTAACAATATCGTTTTCTCCAAGTATAATAACTAACACCTAAATCTGGTCTAACATTTCTACTCTCATCATGACATAGTAAAACCAGATCGTCTATTTGTGTGATCTGGGAGGGACCTCCATCGTCGTACTAGACATCTGTAAAAACTGGAGGAGACACACCCTCATCTATATGAATATCGGGACGAGCTCCCCTCTGTAGAGCCATAGGAGTGAAAAACTGAGAGAAATCAAACTCAGGTGTGCAGAAAGACGAAGTCTCTACATACCCGCTCGAAGGTCCCGTGACGTCCTCTGAATGCTGAAAAAACTCTGTATACCCGCTCGAAAATCCCGCGACGTCCTCTGGATGCTGAGATGGTGCCGACGATGCATGTCGTGCTGCTCTCGTAGGACGTGGTCTCGCTCGGTGTCGTCCACGCCCTCGGCTCTCATCAGCTCTCTCGTGACAGTGCGTAGCCGATCTCAGTCTCAAAAGATACGCCATATCCGCTGTCAAGACTGAGATGGCTGAATCTGCAAGTCCATGTATGTCGGCGCCCTCGGAGTCTCGAATCTGGTTTAAAATATCCCACTACAAAAAAAGTATATATAATAGTTAAATTATGAAATGTAAAGTATTGATATAAATGAAAAAAAAAAAGAAAAGAAAAAGATGATGTACAATTACCATATATCCCAAAGAAGCTCCTCGTCGGCCAATAAATCGACATGTAATGCTACGATATCACTCAAAGTAGCTCTGGTCCACAGCTGATCCGAAAGAGGTGTCTAGTAGCACTAAATGATCTAGTCGGTGAGTCCAAATATTTACGTAGCAAGTATTCTCAACCGATCAATCAGTCACCTGTATACCACGTGTAAAAGTGTCGTGGAGTCGATCCTCAGTGTCATAACGAGTTGGTATAGATTGAAATCCACCGAATTAACGAATCACTCTATCTGGAAAGTGCCACTCTATGACACTAAAACAGATCAGAGGTAAGTGGGCGTGCCAAATATGCCTCCCCGCCTGACAATAGTTAGGGAGAGAAGACAATACGTTCTCGGTGTATGGCACCCAAACGACCTGATCCGAAACTTGCCTATCAAACGCCTCTCTATACACTCCAACCACGTGCATAAGAAGGTCAGTCATATCAAAATCTGCATACCACCGTAATGCTAGTGGACCATCCCCGTGAACGTCTAAAGATCGTCTAATTGGAGTTATGTATGAGAACCTCTCCCATGTCAAAATCTGTAAAAGTATAATAGCTCTCTCTATCTCATGTGAGTCTATGTGTATACCTATACAAATCTGTCTATACAAGTAAGATAGACACGCAGAACCCCAACTACACTCCCCAGTCAAAGCTAAATCATCTAAAAGTAATAAGTATTATAAATGTACGCAATATCCTGACTTATCACTAAACAAGACACCCCCAATAAGTAACAAAATATATGCTCGTATCCAACGTGTAATATAAACAGCATCTGCATCATGGGGCAAGTCACTAAAAATCTCAGCTAGTCAAGTCATACTCAAACTGTACCCTCTAAAGATCTCACATTGAAGTCTCACACCTAACAACCTCTCACACTCATCACCCCATCTAACCATCGTCATCCTAGCTAGTATGGGACTCCAATCTACACGTAAACCTAGGAGTACCTCAATGTCCTATAGGGTGATGGTTAACTCACCATGGGCCATCGTATGCATCTCCTGCCTCCATCGCTCAACTAGGGCTGTAATGAGATGTCAATCAAATTGAATAAATTGCAGTCGAGCAACACCCAGAAAACCCGACTGCTGAAGAAGAGGACGGACTCGCTCGTCGTCATGAACATGGTTCCAACGTCGTAACGATGCCTTGAGTCTACGACAAACGAGCCATCTCTAGTCATCTCCATCCCAAATGCAGGAAGAGCGGTGCCCTCACTGTAAGCGTAAAATAGTGTGATCTGAAGGTCCAGGATCCATCTGCAAGAGAAAGAAGAAAAAACACATTAATACTTAAAACAAAAAAGATATTAACATAATATATTTCACATTAACACAAAATGTTTCACATGAAATGTATTAATACAAAGAACAAACTTTGCATCTATAAGAAATGTTTTCACAAAATACATCAACACTTAATACTAACACATTAATACTTAATACATCAACACTTAGTACATTCATTATTATACAAATACAATCAAACATTTGGATTTGTTTAGGTTGGACAATTTCGTTGATTGTGTCCCTGTCTGCCACAAAATCCACACTTCATTTGTCTCACACATCGTCTTCTATTATGACCCTCTACACTACAGCTCCCACAAGATGAACGCGAAAATGATTCCCGAAAATCCATCTCGTTATGATATCGAGATGATTTAGGTCTCCCTTTCTCACGTCGAAGTGAATTATCAAGGATGATGATTGGGTACGAACCTATAGGCCATCCCGAATGGTCTCCCACCGGTAAAAAATGATGTTCATAGATTCTAAGTTGATGTTTCCATGTATACCATTTCCCGACAATCATATGAACATCAATCATAGTCCTATTAAGTGCAGCAATTGCATGCGAACACGGAATTCTATAAATTTGCCACTTTCCACATGTACAATGCTCATTTGTCACATCCACAATTTGTTTGTTGCCTCCTTTGTGCCCATATGGTAAATGTCTGTGGCCTGTTTCTACTTCAAAGATCACATGCTCCCTACTGAATGAGACAACATTATAAAGGTTAGCCATGCTCATCCATCTCCTTAACATGACATTTACATACTTTGTATACCGCTCCCCCTTCCCATTCCCGCTCTTACCTCACCAAGTCGAGTCTCAAAATATTTCACCAAATTATAAAAAGTCTTCAGTACCAAGGCTGAAACAGATAAATTTCTTGCACCCTTCAAAATGACATTATAGCTTTCGCTTATATTTGTCGTCATATACCCAAAACGAAAGCCGCCATCATAAGAAAGAGTTCATTGTTCGCGTGCAATATTTACAAAGTAATCGGGAGCATCTTCTTTGATCTCTTTTATTCTCACCATATATATCTCAAATTTCTTCAGTTGTGGCTGCAATGCAGCAATGACAATAATTTTTTTACAAGTTTGATTTTTGTGGTATGTGTTTAAATTACTGACCACATGACGCATACAAAACCGTTACATAACATTTGGAGGTGACCACCCAAATTCAGGACGAGCAACTGTTGCTCTTATCTCTTCATGTCGATCTGAAATCAAACAAATCGGACCCTCTCTATCTCTAACAACATAGTGTCGCACATAGCTCAAAAACCACGACCAATAAGCAAGTGACTCCCCATCAACCAACCCAAAGGCAAGTGGGACAATATGATTTGTGCCGTCCATGCTGCATGCAATCAACAACTTATGTTTGTATTTCCCATAGAGATGAGTCCCATCTATACTTATCAATGACTTACAACTCATAAAAGCCATGATACTAGGCCCAAATGCCCAAAACACACCTTAAAAAAAAGACTCACCATTTGCATTTGGTGGACTCAATTTCCAACTTACTTCTGTCCCTGGATTTTTTTAAACTATTGCATCCAACAGTCGAGGCAGTTGTTTATAGGAATCATCCCGATCTCCATATACCATCTCTATAGCCCTTCTTTTTGTTACCCAAACTCTTTTACGAGAAACTGTATACGTGGTTTTCTCACTCATAACAGTTCGGAGGAAAGTAACTTTGACACTAGGATCCTCCCTCACATAATTAAGGAAATGACGAGCCATTAAATTTGAATCCAGTTGCCTATGATCTTGCATTAGCCCGGTATTGACACATGTGTGTGGTCCCTCAACAACGGTAATGATAAAGTCACCAATATGTCTTGTTCTACGCGCACGCAACCTCCACCTACAACCTTCATCCATTTGCGAATAGATTGTTGTCCAAAGTATTGCACTTGATTTCCTAACCCGAAATTGATAATGGTGCTCCACATGATGCATTTTGACAGCATGAATAAGCTGATTTTTGGACTCAAATCTTATTCCTTTCTCCAATTCATTACTAAAACTTCAACTATCACATGCCAATTTACAATCTTGCTCAAAAGTTACATAACCATCACCTCCGGGTGTAGTCGTCATAAAGGGAATTAAATCATCTATTTGGCCATAGGTATAACTCCAACGGCCACTATCACTACCAGAACCACCACCACTACCATGGATTGAGGAGGGTCCGATTATTAATTCATTTGCATCACCACCAATAACATAATCACCACCAAATTCTACATCATATTCTTCTTCATCATCACCCTCTTCTTCCGCCTCTTCTTCCGTCTCTTCTTCCGTCTCTCCTTTCTCATCATCATTATCCACTTCTACGATAGCAAGATTCGCTCGATATTCGATACGTGGATAGTCATCCATATATTCGAATATTCCACTATCGTATGATTTGATGTACAATTCGAGATTGGTACCCTTTCCCATCTTCATTGAAAATTCCATTAAATTTATAACATCATCATCATCGGTGATCGGAACCAATTCAAATCGTAGATAACCATGTTGCATGTATGAAATGAGACATCTATGATAAATCTTCACATGTTGCGTCATATGATTTATCTGAAACCCTTACATATTAGAGTCACAAACTCATCAAAGTTTACACTTTTTTCATTCTAATCAATTTTGTAAGACCGCGATTATAACATACTTCATTCTCTCCGATTACGATTTCACCATTATTATAACACAACAATCTCACCATATCCGTCATTTTTTCTAAACATAAAAAATTAAATCAATTAATTACAAATCTAAAATATATTTATATCAATTCGACATACGTTCAACATACAACCAACATGGCGACAATTGAAAAAAAAATGACATTACTATTTATTAAATTTCTAAACATACCACAAATTTGGATTCAATATTCAACAAACCATAAAATCTTAAATTTATAATTATAATAATTCAATAAACATTTAACGAATATACTTAATTTATATCAATTTAAATTTATTAAACACTGAACGATTAATCAATTCATTAAAATTATCCTAAACCCTAAATTTATACCCTAAAACCTAAATCAATAAAGATAATTTCAACAAATATTCTAAATCCATATCAACCTAAATTAATTAAATATTAGACAATTAATCAATTCAATAATAATATCCTAAAATCCTAAATTTATATCATAAATACTAAATTTATATTAAACATTCAAACCGTAAAACCTAAAACCTAAATCAATTGAAATAAATTCAACAAATATTCAAAATTTATATCAATCCAAATCAATTAAATATTAAACAATAAATCAATTCAATAATACCATTCTAAACCCTAAATTTATACCCTAAACCCCTAAATTTACACTAAACATTTAAACCCTAAAACCTAAATCAATTGGGGTAATTTTTAACCAATATATACAGTGAGCATTACAAACAAACATAAGCATATATTAAATTAAATTTCAATTGAACCAATTAACAATATATATATTAAAATTTTGGATTTCTGTGAGAACTTACCGTAAAAATTCAGACGAATAATGAAGATTGTTCTTTCTTCCACATGGATGGTCGCTGTACTATTGAAGTGTCCTAGGATTTGTCGTAGGTAGAAGAGAGATCGCTGTGCATTAGAGTTCGTGGGTTCGCAGGAAGTCATAGGAAGAAGAGAGGAGAGGAGAAAGAAAGAGAGAATATGGAAGAAGAATGGGGTTATGGGCTTAGGGTTTTAAACGCATATGTCGCAGTTGGATCTGCGACAAGCATATGTCGCAGTTGGATCTGCGACAAGCATATGTCGCAGGTTTAACTTGCGACATATGCTTATCGCAGGTCTAACCTGTGACATATGGGGGTTATTTCGTGAATTAATTTCTCGAAAGAGTCTTTTTAAATATTTTTTTTTAAATTGCGGTTATTTTGGTACAAATCCCCCCCTTGTAACTCGATCAAGGTCAACTCTTATGGCTCTATCAAGACCACCTCGGTAAAGGCAAATGCAGGAGGCCTCTTCAAAGATTCTTATTTCAACTAGATCCTTGGTTATACCATTAATGCTAGTGTCTCAGATAACCTCTCAACTTAGCTGTGGGGCCTCAGGGACGGTCTCAGAATAGCTGCTTAAAGAGATTTCTCCAATATGATAATCAAGTTGTTGAATATTTGAAATGCATGAAATACTTCTTTTATTGATGATCAAGACATTATAAGCAAAATAGGATGGATTGTCCTTGAGAAATTTAAAAGAGAGAACAAAAAAAAAAATGAGAATAAGAAAGCTTAAAATAAAAAAAGAGGATATTGTTCTTCCATGACTCGAGAAAAATGAGGGATTTGTTTATAGTGAAAGGAGGCTTACTAGCTGGTAGAAAGAGGGAGAAAAGGATATGTAACTATTGGAATTCCAATAGCTATATTTCCAACAGCTGGAAACACTAGTTGCTAAAATATATACTATCCAAACTGCCCCTGACAGTTTGGGTTTCTTTCATGGATTTTTTCCATACTTTTGGGCTACCACTTGGACCATGAATAAGGCATCTTTGGGTCTTCTTTGAGTGGACTTCTACGCTTCCAGCTGAGCTTGAATGTTACTCCTTGGGCCAATTCTTCTGAGCTTACATTTTGCCTATTTTTGGTCTATAATTTAGAGGATTTTTCTAGACAGATTGTGTCATCTCTTCTTCAGCTAGCTTCTTAGAGTATTGTAGCACTTTAGTTATGTGCTTCAAAGAGGTCAAAAGGGTTGAGATGCAATGAGCAATGTAAGTAATTTGTGGTTTTTTTGAGATGAACAAGCCTGATTATCTTCCTTCTTTTCAACACAAGTAAGACTAGACCACCCTCATCTCCTTCCTTAGTAAGGGGAATGCCTCCTCCCACCCTCTCTTCCCTGCCATCAGGGACCATAGAAACCTCATCACTTCCATTGGCTCAACTAGAACTATTCACACCTTTAGAGAAGGCAACAAATGTGCAAACCACTTGGTTAATCTAGCCCACTCATCCCTGCCAGGATTGAGAGTCCTTCCTGTCCCCTAGCAGCCTTCGTCCCCCTCGTGCATGGAGACATACTGGGCATCCCACACTAAGATCTTAGTTGGCCTTTTGGGCCTTGGGCCTGCATGTTTTTTGTTTTTTTTTGGTTACATGTGTTGCTTTGTTTGGGTTTCTTTTATTTTCTGACCAAATAAAAGACAGGAAAACGAAGGGAAAGGAGGCCGTTTCGTTACAATTTGCAGTTTACTGTCCGGGTCACGCGTTTCCCTCTCTCCTTTAATTTGAAATTTTATGAACAATGGATCCCACCAGGACTTTCAAACAAATTTTTGGTCGAGCAAATTAAGAGAGATGAAGAGGAGCAAGGGCCGGCGGACAGCTCGTGTTGATGTGATGGTAGAAAGATTTGAATGGAGGGTATTTACATAATTTTAAAAAAATATGAGAATATTTACCATTTATTTAAGTTTGAATCCGAGAATACAAAGTATTATTTGTATAAATCGAAGGATGGGTTTATTAGGAAACGGTCTAGTGGTCATAATATCTTCTTTCAATTTGATGATCTCGAATTCAAATTACAACGTAACGAAAAAAAATCTGAGGATGCAAATTATAATTTACTTTTTATTTTAGTTAAGTATTTTATATGTTAATTTCTTCTTCCTTTGAAAATAACATCCAGAAGAAATTTTCAAATTTTACTTTCTCTGATTTTCCTTTTATTATTCATAAAATAAATATTAAAAAATCTCACTTTCTCAAATTCTATAATTTTTACTTTTTTTTTTTGGAAAATAAACAGAATCTAAATAAGCAAAACAAAAAAGATACTCTCTCTCTCTCTCTCTCTCTCGTTTTCTTGTCATGATATCTTTGAAAAATGTTTATGACTCAATATTGTTATATTCTGTCCTCCGTTTCAATTTTTTAATGACAAACATAACAAATGAAAATAGTGAGTTCCAACTAATGAGTATGATTAACAATTTTTGCAATATTATTAGTATAATCATTATTATTATCATCATCCAATGTTTGCTTTTAACACTAAATATAACATTTTATTTTATTTTACTTGTAATATTTTTCTAATCAAAATAAAAAGAATCATTACAAAATATTTTTAGAAAGCCATAGTTCTTTTTAATAAATGTGTATAAAGTAGTTATTTAGATTATTAAGACTTGACAATAAATACAACATCTACCATACAAGAGAATGTATCTAAAAACTACATAAAAATGACTCTTTTCTAGATCAAACTCCTTTACGTTGAGTGATTGGGTATTCTATTCCCTTAACCAGATATTTCAAATTCAAATCCTGGGAATAGCGAAAATGGATTTGAAAGAGCCAACCCCTTAATAGGTCCTACAGTATTCAGATTGAATTAATTAGGCGAAATCCAATATTGGTCGGTGAAAAAAAAAAATCTTTTGTAGGTCCTATAGACTTTTCAATACTAGTATTAATAGAATTTGATCAATAATTTTTTTTTAATAATATCACTTTCAAAGGTCTTTTTCTTGACAAATCACATCGTATTATTAGTAATTCCTAAAGAGACAGCCTAATGGTCATAATTTCCATTCTCAATATGAAAATCCCAGATTTAAATACCTGCAAAAAAAAAAAAAAAAAAAAAAAAAACTTCTATTATTAGCATGGGCCGGATGATTCTATAATTGGAGGAGTCCTCCGAGCGCCCAAGACTTTGGTGGTAGGCATTTTTAAGAAAATCAAGTTATTTGTCTCTTAATCATTGGGCCCATAAACTCCATAACTAATGATCCTCTTGCAAATTATATGTAACAATGCCAAATAAATAATGTAATTTGTTCCAAGATGTTTTTTATACTTTCAAAAAATGTTTAAATTAGAATGGTAGTTGATTTAATAATAGATTTAAAAGATTTTATTAGTATAAAAATTACATATATTTGATACAGAAAATTTTCATTCTACTCGATAGACACCATATTTAAAATAAAAAAATAAATTACAAACTTGTAAAAGATAATTAAATGCGGCCTAAAAAATTAATCGGTAAAACTAGATCATATGAATTATAGATAAAATTATGTGGTTGTTAATATATCAACATTTTTTGATCAATTCATCTATTGCTTATTTAATACATTGCAAAATTAATGTTATGATCGTTTGCACCAAAAAGTAAGCCCATTTATGAGAGACAGCTTAAGCGGTAGAGCCTCTCTACTTCCATCCTTATTTTTTTAATTCGATCCTCCTTAATTGCATCTCCTTGTACTTCACTGCAAATGTATGAACTAAATATTTAGAGTGGGTTCCATTAACAAATAACAATAATTCAATAGTACGTTTTGGTAGTGGCGAAAGGGTAAAGTATATATGTAAGTTTATAAATATAGTATTTTAAACATAAAAAATATAATTATCTAAAGTATAAAATATTAAAATTGAAAACTTGGTAAACAGAATTTTTTATTTTCCTTCAATTGATTTTTTTTTTCAAATAAGAAAAAGAAAGAAATTTGTGAGAAAAGAAAGTAAATAAGTGATAAAGGATTCAAAAGTTTAAAGTTGCGTATGTTATAGGAAACATAAAAGATATATTTCAATAAATAGATGTTTAATTAGGATTGAAATTTAAAAGGTGGGATAATTGTTTAAAAAAATAAAGAGAAAATATATTATTGGAAAAATATTGTGCATTTTTCAGTATGTAATTGATGTACGAAACTGTATTTATATAGTGAATATTATATAAATATGCTTGTTTCAATAAACAATAAATACTGTTTTATTCATGATGGTGAATATTGTATAAATATTATATTATCAAAATTATATTAACAAAAAAGATAAAAATAATAAAAGTTTAAAAATTATTTATAGTTATTTACGCGAGGGGAGAGACAAAATTAGTATTATTTTTTATTTATGGAAAAATATTAAGAAATTAAGAAAAAATTTATAGATTTTTCCTAAAAATCGGGAGCCAACTGTCCTCTCACCGCTTGGCTCCGCCACTGCCTTTTGGATGCTAAAATATTTTCTTCTCCGATCCATAAAATCTTCAAAACATAAAATGATTTCAAAATCTATTATTTTTATTATGAAACCTTTTATTTATTTTTTAATTAATTGATACCCAATCTGGTCGTGTATAGTTCCAACCATCCACCATTATTGGAGAGAATTTGTTGTCTTGAACCATATACACAGTGTGGCGTCTAAGGAAGTCTCCCACAAACTTTGTAATCCATCCGGACTCTAAAGGACAAAGTCTAGTTCAATGCCTTTTTTTTTTATCTATCGGTATTCAGAGTTATATTTTGAATAATCTGTTTTTAGTGTTTGCAAGAACCTTATTTAAAAGATGACTCTTTTAATATAATTTTTTTCATTTTTTATTTTTAAGTTTTAAATTTAATAATTTATTAAGAGATTTAGTACCTCGTCTCACTAAACTGATTAACTATTCGTCAGTCGAGTGCCTTTCCAAAACTAAGCACTTGACATGATCCCCCAAATTCCTAGTGGCATGACTTCCTGCCTCGTTCAATGGCATGAAGTTTCTTGTGCCTTTCTTCTTTCTTTTTCCTGGTTCCTCACAATGTCCAGGATGAACTTGGGGTAAGCATCTCCACTACTACTTCACATATTCTGGTGATTTATGGTAAAATTCAAAGAACACACAAATCCTAAGTCTGAGAATTATCAATAATTTATCTGTCAGTCAACTTAATAATTTCGGAGAGTTCTCGTGTGCAAAATTTAAAGTCATATTTTCTTCATACAATCATATATTTTGGCTGGAATCCATGTGCAGGTTTTGAAAATCTCTGTCAACATTAATAGTACCCCACATAAGATGAGTTAATTTTAGTACTTACTAAGTTTGGCATAACATAGTTTCATTGTTTAACATAGTTTAGTATGCATTATCAGGTAATATTTCAATCACCATTTCATTAAATTTGATAATTTCGAATACTTTGTTTTCTATTCGATAACCCCATATGGTATTGTTCCGTAACAAATATAGAGGTATTCATCCCCTTTTTTATGCTCTTCTCTTCTTCTAATTTCTATGCATGTAAAATTTTACCTTGTTTTATTAGTAGTATATTTCTATAAAAATATAAAATAAACAGTTATTTTTGTATTATTTTTAATATTAAATTTTGATATTTTACCTCAAAACTGGATTTCCCCCATCTATTTTTTTAATAAAAATATACAACCAAACAGGATCGAATTGAGAAAGAAAAAATAAAAATAAAAAAACTCTACCGTTTGAACTGTCTCTGAGAAACACCCCCTCCTCTTATTACAATTCCATAGTCTCTCTCTTAATTATTTTTTTTTCAAAACCAAATGAGTATATGGTGGAGTATAATAGAAGAATCATTAACAAAAAAATAAAAATCCCCTGTTCAATATGAACATGATATCGTGTTTTGACCAAAAAGAAAAATAAAATAAAAGAGAATAAATAGAAAAAGGCACAATAAGAGAATGCCTGAAAAATAGATTCGGAATCTTAGATGCTTTACCATTCCCCCCCCCCCCACCTTCCACGTTTGAACAATATAACATAAGCCACCAAAAAACATCAATTCCAGAATCGGAACAAAAGATAATGATACCATACCACGTGCTTGGTTATCTAGCGAGAAATTTCTCACAAGAAAATAATTTTAATTTCTTAAAATGTCTTTCCTTGTAAAATACGAAAATTTTTACCAAGTTATCAACCTCCAAATCTCACACAAATTTAATTTATAAGAAAATATCAAAAGTTTCCCGATGGATTACAATGTCTTTTTTCTTTTTTTTTTTTTCTTTTGATGGTTGATTATTTCTTTTGTAAATCACTGGTATCATTGACTCCGATTCGAAACAAATTAGATTTTTAAAAAATGAAATTCTTCCGATATCTATTTTTGTTATAGATAAATATATGGTTTAAAGAGTACCAACATTCAACTATTAGACCAAATAGGTGTGGAGGTGATTATTCTATACAATAATTGTGACAATGTTACAAAAATTCTCCAATTTCAATAAAAAATTATATTAAATATATATTTGTAGAACTATTTCTTAATAAAAAGGTCTTGGACTGATAAATTCTAATTCTTTTAATTTTTTAAATTATTATTAAAATATAAATATACTTTTTAAAATAAAGTAGATGTATACGTCATGTTAATACTTTCCAGATTATTGAAAAGCAAGTGGGACCGACGTGGACAATGGTGGGTCGTGGAGAGAAGAATTTATATTCATGGAGATGCCTACCCTAGCCATTGCTATCAAAGTCGGGGATTGCCCGGGCGAGGCGGGCCAATCAGCCAGCGGAGGGCAGTACAAATGGGACCCTATCTCCTAACCAATTTGAATGATGAATTTGCTCTCCATGACTTCGATAATTTTACCTTTGCCATTGCAGTGGCTGTTACTTTCAGGAAATTTCCTAAATGAACACTTTTCTTTCTCCGAATCCTTTTGGTTGGGTCCAAAGAGGGCTACCTATGGCATTCTATTGGGGGGTACATTTTCTTTCTTTTAACTGTACCACGTAGAAATGAATCAAGGCTCACTCTAAAAGGGACAAAAAAAGAAAGAATCAAAGTGGATAACAAAGAGATTTTCATTTCGAAATATGGAAATAATACCCTGCACAGTGATAATAAAAATTAGCACGCAGTCAAGTCACCAAAGCTATGGGAATTAAACTCCACTTGATGGGCTATGAAAATTCAAATAAATAGTTCTTGATCTTAGGAAAAATATTTGAATAAGAGTTTTTTACCATTCGAGTGCCTCTATAAGGAGCTCTTTTTGTTACTTATTATTATTGCATGTGTTTGCTAGAAGGCTATGATATGTGATGTACACCCATGTAGATCCCAGTGTGAATGAAGAGAGAGGGTATTACCAAATATAGGTGGAGTCGTAACGTTTTTGGTTTTTTAAAATAATTATAGAAAGTAATTATTTATTTATTAAATAAATAGCATTTATTAAAATTCGAATCTACTCCACTGTTCATGTATACATATGTTGGACTAGATTGTATAAAAAAAATATATATAAATAAAATAGTGCATTGTAAAATTGGTCAATCAAGCCGAGCAAGCTTATGTACTTGCAAAGGGCAGCATTTTAGAGAAAAGAAAGGGGGAAAGGAAAAAAATATTCTTTTACGTGTTTATTCATTTTTTTTTTTTACTCTGATTAAATTTTTTAAATAAATTTGATTTATATTAGTAAATGAGAATTTCTTATAACATTGTTTGATATTTTTTTTTTCCCTTAAAAGATGGAATTCATTCCAGGAAAAAAGGAACTTGAGTATATTACTTTAGAGAAAAGATAATATAATCGATGGAGTTTTTTTGGTCTAAATATATTCTAACCGAGTGTCTAAACTAGGGTTGTTACATGATTCTAATCGAGTTTGAGTCATTTGGCTAATAGCTCGATTTGATTCGATTTTGATTGAATTTGAGTCGAATTCATTATACAATTAAGTCAAATTCGAATAATAGAATTTTAAATTTAAAAACTTATCAAATAACTTGATAACATATATTAATATATTATATATAATTATAATATAAAAAATAAAATAAAATATATTAATATATCATATAATAATCGAGTTTTCGAGTCGAATTCGAGTTTTATTATTTATTACTCGTCGAATTTGAGTTTGAATTTGAGTCGAGTTAAAAAAATTGAATTCAAATTTAAAAATAAGGATACTCAGAATCGACTCGATTCAAATACACCCATAATCTAATCCATGTTGCAACGTCTTGTAATATAAGATGTTTGCACTAATTGAGTCCATATGGAGAAAAAATGCAATCTCAAAGTGTCGCACTTAATTTGTTATCATTCGTGTATGATATAAATTTAAAATATGTGAAATGGATCGGTGTAAATAATGTGATTAGTATATATGATATATGCAGTATATAAAAGTATATATTTGTCATAATTATTTTTTTTCAATACTTTCTTTATTAAAAATAAATTTTTTATTATACCGATATATATTTTATCTTCATTGGACGGCCTTTTTCACGTGTTCAAATTCTTGTCGGAGTCTGGGGGCCTACTTCGGAAAATTTTCAATTAAAAATTTATTAGAAAAATGAAAATAAAATAAACTTAGATTTTCTAAACCACTGGTAATGGCGTTCAGGTATCTCTAATTCCCTCTTGCTCTCTCCCTCTCTCTGTACACTTTCTCGGTTGGTCATGATACGTCTACGTGGTCCCTTCAACAACCCAAACCAGTGGCATCTCTTCTTCACACGCTAGGTAAAAGCCAAAACCCTATCTGCCCTTCTGCCTCCCCATCGTCCACAGTGCACAAAAAAACTTACAGCGACACCGCAACCACACCCTCTCTCTCATTCTCATTTCACACGATCCCTATCTTTAAATAGCACCCCTCCCAATACCACTTCTCCTCACCATCCAACAACAAACCCAAGTCCCTCTACATTTCCCATCTCCAAATAATTTATCGAGAAGAAAAACCCCAATTCTCAATCTGGGTCTTTCCTTTTTTTGATTAGTTAGCAGCCGAAAGAACATTGGATTTGAATTAGATTTTGATCAAGTAAGGTTGGGGTAAAACCCGGGGAGACAAGTTGTAGACATCACGGCTATACAAAGAGTTTCGCGGCCTCTAAACATTCATGTCCGTGCTGTACGACGTAAGGGTTGTGTGATCATCGTTAGCTGCAACCCTTCGCCGCACGGCGGGCGTGGCGCTTTGCCTTCCGAAGGCGGCAGCCCTTCTGACCTCCTTTTCCTCGCCGGCGGTGGCAGCGCCTCTCTCTTCTGTTAGTTTTATTTCCCCGTGGAAATTAGTGTGAGAGTTTATATACGTGTTGATTAAAAAAAAAAGTAGTTCTTCCTAAGAAGCAGATTACATAGGCTTTTGCTGTGTTTAAGAAAAAAGAAAAAAAAAATGATGTTGAGAATCAAGAGGGTTCCCACTGTTGTTTCTAACTACCAGAAAGAGGAAGGGGAAGAGCAGGTTTCTCGCGGCGGTTGTGGTCGGAATTGCCTCAACAAGTGTTGCATTCAAGGTACTTCTTGTTTAAGTCCTTTTTATTTGAACTTCTGGGTTGTTCTCTTTTCTTTTGAAATGAGATTTACGTTTCCGCCATCATTGAACATTAGTAATTATCTGAAAGGTCAAGTAGAAAAACTTTTTTATAACCGGGGAGATCATAAAAAGTGTCACTCAGAGAATTCTCTTCTTGACAGCTTTTGAATCTTTAGTTTTTTGAAGTTTGAAATTGTGAAATAAAAAATTGGATTACTTTTGAGTTTGGGATTGTTTTGTTTTGGATGTAAACAGGGGCAAAGCTACCTCTCTATGCTTTCAAGAGGGTTAACAAGCTAGTGAATGAGACCCCTCTGCCTGGACATGAGATAAGAGAGCCTCCAGTGGCCTTTTTGGATTCACTTCTTCTTGGGGAGGTAATTTTGTGACCTTAATTTGGTTGCCCTTTTGTTTGCAATTCTTGTGCTATAATTGCCTATTTCTTGATGTCAGTGGGAGGATCGTATGCAGCGTGGGCTGTTCCGCTATGATGTCACTGCCTGTGAAACCAAGGTCTTAATCTAGGCTTCTTTAACCTCTGCATTTGTTGTTAAAATGGCACCTTTTCATACATAACTCTTCCATTAATGTTGTTGTTACAGGTGATTCCAGGTGAGTATGGGTTCGTTGCCCAGTTGAATGAGGGTCGTCACCTCAAGAAGAGGCCTACTGAGTTCCGTGTTGACAAGGTCCTTCAGCCCTTTGATGGAAGCAAGTTCAACTTCACTAAAGTTGGACAGGAAGAGGTGCTTTTCCAATTTGAGCCAAGTGAAGATGAGGAAGTCCAGTTTTTCCCAAATGCTCCCATTGATGTCGAAAATTCTCCCAGTGTGGTTGCCATCAATGTAAGCACTAAATTGTTGACATTGTTGCTGTCCTTGCTCTATTACTGTCTTCGGGAAGGTATTCTAATTGACTGCTATCTGAAACTCAACAGGTCAGTCCAATTGAATATGGACATGTCCTGCTGATTCCTCGAGTTCTTGAATGCTTCCCTCAGAGGATTGACCGAGAGAGCTTCTTGCTTGCGCTCTACATGGCAGCTGAGGCAGCCAATCCTTACTTTCGATTGGGTTACAACAGCTTGGGTGCATTTGCAACTATCAACCATCTTCACTTTCAGGTATTCAACTTAAGCTACTTCATAGCTTCACAAACTTAATTCCAATTCGGAAGTATTGTCCCTGATGAAATGAAAACTGTGTATTGGGCAGGCTTACTACTTGGCCATGACCTTTCCTGTTGAAAAAGCTCCTACGAAGAAGATTACCACTTTGGATGGTGGGGTTAAGATATCTGAACTGTTGAACTATCCGGTCAAAGGTCTGGTCTTTGAGGGTGGTAACACTCTAGAAGATCTGTCAAACACTGTCTCTGACGCCTGCATTTGCCTTCAAGATAACAACATACCTTACAATGTCCTTATCTCTGATTCTGGAAAGCGCATCTTTGTTTTCCCACAGGTAAAAATTTGGCTCCTTCATACTTTTAATTTGATTTCATTTGCTTCATCTAAAAATTTGGTTAATAAAACTCATTTACTTCTTCCATCCAAACAGTGCTATGCAGAGAAACAAGCTCTTGGTGAAGTAAGTGCGGAGCTCTTGTTCACTCAAGTGAACCCAGCTGTATGGGAAATTAGTGGGCATATGGTCTTGAAGAGGAAAAAGGACTACGAGGAAGCATCTGAGGAAAATGCATGGAGGCTCCTGGCGGAGGTTTCACTTTCTGAAGAGAGGTTCCAAGAGGTGACAGCCCTTATCATTGAAGTTATTGCTACCGGCAACACTGCAAACGCTCCAGAAGATGTGGCTGACGGAATGGAGGCAACTCCTCTATCTGATGAAGATGCGGATGCTGTTGGGCAGGGCTGTCACCCTAGTCTTGTCATTGGGAAGCAAGAATGCCTCGTTCTGCACTAAGAACTTGGCTTTGAAGAACGTATACCTATGCTATGCTCTCGTGTGCAGATCAGCTTAGCAGTCGGTTGTGTGTTACGCTGCTCGTAAATAAAGCAAATATGGTCTGCAGTTCGGATTTGCTTGTCCTTTGTTTTCTGCTTCATGTAATTATGGTGGTACTTTATGATATATGATAAGCCACTCTTATGATATTTGGTTTTGTGAAGCTTACTATAAGATACCTTGATGTTTTACATCAGATATTTAGCTTGCTTGGATGTAGGTGAACCTGCATTGAGATCTCAAGTCCAGTTCATTAAAGCAACCAAGCCAAGGTCATGTGCCAATCCAAGGTCCTATCCTGGACCTCATGTTTAATGGTATGTTTTATGTCACGTCCCGATTCTCGGATCGACCACCCAATAGCCGCCGCATAATCCCGGTACACGAGCAGAATCTCTCCATATACCGGGATTCCGCAAGACTATACATCACCATAACAATGCTTCTAGTGCACAAATCATCAAAAACAAGAAAAATCACATAACAATACACAAGGACCCATACAGTCCATCCCTGTACACACAATCACACATTAGCACATAATCGGGGAGAGGGAACCTGTACATGCACGAGCACACATCGGCACACAATCGGGGAGAGGAAACATGTACATGCAAGCATGCAATATGGCTATCCTAGCCATTTCAAAGTTCGTAGTATAAATAAAACATTTAACATACAAGAAGTCCCAAAATATAGTCGTAGGACTTTACTAACACTTGCCTGAAGCAATCAAGCTAATATCAGTAAAGTCCAAACGATATGAGATATACAGAATTTCGTGAAATCGAAAGAAAATAACAAATCTCAATATTACAAACCAAATGTCTCACTCAAACAATGAGTTTTTACAAAAAAAAAAATGGGAATTAAAGAAAATAAACAAGTTTCAAACAATTCCAGCACAAACCATGTACGGATTCCATCAATACTTGTTTCTATACAGGAAACAAGTATCGATTAAATTCGTAACAAAAGAATTATACAAGTCTTCATTTCTATGGATTTCGGTTCAGATCAAAATATCTATACATCACTATATATACCTACACAAGTCAGCTGGTAGACCCTCCCAAACTCCAATCTCTGTCACAAGTCTAATCTTCCTTTGAAAAATGTTAAAGAGAGGGGTGAGTATTATAAATACTCAGTGAGTGGAGTGCAATGGTATGATTGTGTAATAAATAAGGGGTGAAAGTGGGGGATGTCAAAACATATCTCAAACAACATTTTCTATATTCAAACATTTTCAATAATTCAACATCATTTACAAAATATGCATCCATATCAAACATTTTCTCAGAAAATCACAAGGGTCCCATCGAAAACGCTTCCGCCTTGCGTTTGGCCGAACTAAGACGGAAGCCCGCCAAGTGGTTTTCCATTTCAGTTTTTTCAAAACACTACCCTCTTCCTTCGCGTTGGCTCGAACCTCACCGAGGTACAATCCGGATAGTCCGACATGACAGAGCAGATGCCGCATACCTCTCTCACAATTAAACCCTAATCCACGTCACCTTGTCGGGTTGCTCCGTGGGGGGAATGACTATAGTCATTTCTCTCGTACACCATCATTTCACAATCATTTCATTTCAAACAATGTGTCATATTTCATCAACATATTCCGAAAATCATGCTACAAGCATTTACCAATCAAGTATCCAAATGCAAATGGCACAAATTCTTTTATAATCACATAGGATGCATTCGTAATTCAAATTTTCATTTCAGACATCCCACAATCACAAATCATTTCATATAAATCATTTGAAAATCATTCAAAATCATTTACCAAAGAATTTAAAACCATTTTGTTCATTTATTACACAACGGACCGTCCACTCATCTTTAGAGAGGGTATTCACTCCCTATTTCCACAATTAATCCAAATCGACTCCTTTCGAGTCTCCAAAGGTCAACCTAGACCAATCAACATAATTAATCATCAATTAAGGCTCCATTAAAGGGTTTTCAAATTTCCCTCTTATTTAAAATAGCCTAAATTTACATAATCACATTTCTAAACTCTCGTTTCATCAATCTAGAATCATTTCCCTTATCAATGACTTTAATTTCCAATATTTTTCAATTTTACTAATTTTCTCCCGAATTTATATAATTCTAATTTAATTCATGCTCATTTCAATTCAAATTTCAAAGAAAGCTATACAAATCAATCAAACAAAATTCTACTACTATCTAGGACATTCTATCATGTCAAGTAGCCTAATTTATATCAAATTCTAGATTTAACCTAAATAACTTCATTCGAAATTTCAGGAAAATACATTTCCTTCGAATCTAACACATTTTCAGAATATATATATAGACAAAATCTCTACCTAAATTCAACAAAATAATTCGAATATTAAAGGGATTGAAAATCCCTCACCTATGGTTTTTCGTAGTTTGCTATCCTCGTTCAGATGCCTTCTCAGTCCATTCTAAAACCTGCAAAGCTTCCAAATTTGAAATTAAGTTCAGTAATCTAAATTCATTACTAAGGAATTTTGAAACCCTAAAACTAGGGTTAGGACCGATCCTTACCTATGCAGGAAAGTGGGCGCAGACTCGACCTAGGGTTCTCAGAGGATTCAAAGGCCGCTAGGTTGATCGTTGGTAGCAGGGATGCTCATAGCGAGCGCCGTGCGAGTAAGCAGTGGAGGGGGAGAGCAAGAAATCTGCCATCGCGCGCGAGAGAGATGAAGAGCAACTCCATTCGTGCGCAGGAGAGACGAAATGGATAGTGAAACAAAGGGAGAGACGAGTGAGTGAGAGACAGAGAGATGGCACGAGAGAGACGAAGAGACAGTGAGAGAGCGAGACTGAAAGATGGTGGCTCGCGGTGATCGGAGTTCGGTCGTTCGTCACGGGTGGTGGTGATGGATCGATCGCTGGAGGGAGACGACGAAGGAGGAGAGCGATGGCGAACTAGAGAGAATCGCAAAGGGAGAGAGAGACTGTGATAGAGAGACTCAGAGAAACCGAGATAAAGACTAAGAGAGAGATGTAGGAGGATCGATAGTGGCTCACGGTGGTAGCGGTGGTGGTGGAGATTGGTTATTCGTGGCAGAGGAAGTGGTGATCGATCAAGAGAGGGGGAGAGCGATTGCGAAGGGGAGGGAGAGAGAAGGGAGTGAGAGGGAGTGATTAGGGCTGAAAGCCCTAATCGGCTTAGGGGAGAAAGGGGGAGGGTGTTTCGTTTCACGCTGAAACGCAGCATCTCCTCTATTTCTCTTTTTTTTTTTAATTAATTATATATGAAAATATATATATTTATTTTTATATTCTTACTATAATGAAGTTTTAAATTTACCTAAAATAGAATGTGTTACGAATTTGTAATTTGACATTTCAAAAATTTAAAATTAAAATTTTAAAATCAAAAATCAATAAAAATAAAATAATTTCTTTTTATAATCATGTTACATTTTAGCACATGGTAACCTTTATTTACATGATAAGCTTAGGATGCAGCACCAATGTCTTCTTGCTTTCAAAGAAAGTAGGGTCACCTGAATTGGATTCCTCTTATCTTCTGGCCAGTTCCCATGTGAATGACAGATGTACTGAAAGGAATATATTACTGACATGGGGAGAGTAAGATGGATAAGATTTGAAAAAAAAAAAAAAAAAAAATGTATCTTGAGGATGCAAGAGGGTAGGGAAATGGGTACAATAATTTAGGTTTTGTCTTTCTGTTCGGAAGAAATGAAAATTGAAAGAAAGGGGAAAAAAATCAATTTCTATACGTGGTTGGAAGACAGGGAAAGATAAGGAAAAAAAGGCTTTGAGTTGTTGTGCAATTTATATGTCGTCAGTTACCAACTCCCGAATTCATCAAGCATCATCGTTACTATTATTGCCCTAAAACACAAATCTTGTGATTTCTCTATCTTTAATCTTGTATAATTGCCCCGACCATGAACCTAAATTATTGAGATAATATAGGACTTATTCCATTATCTATAGAAACAAATTCTGATTTGAATATAAATATTTACTACAAATTCTGACCACCTGCATGCAAGATAAAATATACCCTCGTGTATAAGAATCTTATACATCATGATTCGAATCATAATTTGATCACACAAACAACATAGTTTTAGTGTTCTTATAGGTGACCAAGTATCTAGTGCATATTCATTAACAACACATATCGTGGTTTAGATATGTGAGGTTCATTGAATTTATGATGTCTGGTAAGAAAATCCTACAATCACAATTTTAGATATTTAAAATTATTAAGATGGCTCGTCAATACGTCGCTTCGTTGAATAAGTGAAAACGGCATTAACATTCCACACAAAAAATTGAGGTAAAAATTGAGGTTTGAGTTTTGGTAACGATAAAAAATGATATTGAAAAAGTTTCTCTTTACAGTGGACTTGATAATAATTTGATCGAGATTAATTAAAGTAAAATTTTGATATTCGACGATAGACCAAATCTAGAATACAAAACAAAAAAATCTCATCAATTATTTTCTCAACTGTTTAAAACTGGAGTTATTACCAAACTCTTTTGAATTAAGTGATCGAACGCTCTATCTTCTTAATCCGAGATCTCGAGTTCTAATCCTGGAAACGAAAAAAAATAATTTAAGAAAATCAACCTTTAAGATGGATCTTACAGTGTTCGAATCAGATTAATCGAGTGAAATCTAAATACCGATATAAAAAAAAGGAGTTATTTACACAATATTCAATGACTAAAATTTTAAATGAAAGAAAAATGATCTCGTAGATAACAAAATTTTATTAACACCATTAATAATTATACAAATAAATTTTATATGCAAGTCACACAACTAACACTTTGATCATAAATAGTACAAGAAATTCTCTTAAAAATAATAATAAAAAAAATTATATACTTAAGTAAAAGTTTTTTTTTTTATTTTTTTGGGTTAAAAAATGCTAAATAAAATGCCATACTCGTATGGAGAAAACTCATCGAATTGTTTGAATATACAATTTCCAGATTTAAATAATTGGTCCCTTCTTAATACCGTACGCCGCGTTTCTGCTTTCCCGAAGGAGTTCCGTTGCTTGGCTACTTTCTGTACACGGGCCGAAAACAGGAGAACTTAAGTAAGCGAAGCTCGAAGGTTGGTTTCCCATCTTACTTAGTTATGTCATTTAGGGTTTTGTGAACAATCGATGAGTGATACAAATCACCATTGTTTTTTATCTTCAAATTCGTCTCCGAATATGTGTTTAATTGTCTTAGGTTTTGATTCTCTTACGTTTTCAACCTTAAAACTTTTTGCGAATTCATCTGGGTCTTTGTTTCGTCCTGTTAATCGGAATCTTTCTTCGTTCCACATTGATGTTTAGTGATCTCTAGAAAATGGGATTTACTTTTGCCTACCCTTTGTTTGTTCATTTAACTCAATCGGAAATTGCTCCATTTTTTTTATGGTCTTTGGATCTCTTCCATTTGTTGCACGCCATCTGTTTGGCTATTTGAATCAAAAATGGAATTTTCGTAGATTTGGTTCATAGAGTTATTTGGTACCCATATCTTATGTCATTGAAAAAGTATTTGAAAATCTTTTCTGCAATTTCGCTGTGCCGGTTCCTGACTCCACTTCTTAATCGTTTGACTCGGTTCATTCAATTAGTTAAAAAGCAAAGCACGAGCATTGGCGGATTCATTTACGAAGTAAACCGAGCTTGAACATATGTCTAGACGTTTAAATTAACAGGAATATGCTTATTTAAAGGTTGGGTTATCATTCCAGATTCTTAGGATCCTCTATAAGTGAGTCTTGGGCTGGCTCATTTAGGAAATGAGTTAGGCTTGAACATGCTTCTGCTCCGCTTGTTCACAGCGCTACTCTTGGTGACTTTCTATCTCCTGAGTTTGAGACATCAGGCACAAAATTGCTGCAGCAGTTATTTAGTCTGAGTATTGCATCTTTAGTCCTTTTTAGTTCATTTTTTTGAGGATTGACATGTCTTCCATTTTCTCTACCTATTGATTTCTATTCTCAATCTGAAAATTGTGAATATAGATAACAAAGGTAAGATGGATCGGATTCAAAGTGAGTTTAATCATAGAGCTAGGTTTTAAGGTTAATATTATATGAAATTTGTATAGGTTTTCCTAATGGTTTTCATTTTTTTTTTTTTTTGCCTTTTTTTTTTATTGTTTCCTTAAACGCTATATTGAATAGAACATTCAAATGAGAATTGTACCATTATGAATCCTTTGGGTTATTGTCCTTAAGAAAATTTCCTGCTCAAATCTGGTCATCTTTGGGATCGCATGACCTGCCTTTTGAGATTGTTGTATTTGCAATTTGCTTTTGAGCATCACTATTTTAGACGTCTCATTTGGTATTACAATCGTTATGTTTTTCACAGACCTATTACTCTTGTTCCTTCAATGGAAGATGTTAATATTTATGTAGGTTATCAGGCACCGGGTAAAGTATACGTCTGTAAAATATGCTTAGCTGTTTTGTAGTTTCATCATGGACTTCAATGGGTGATATAATGCTCTATGTTGTGTATGTAACTAGGGTGGTGCTAAGAAAGTACTTTAGACTTCTTTTCTTACTAGAGAACTTCAGTAAGCTACTCATGATATAGTCCTTTGTTTACACTCATTTGTTTTGAATTTCATGTGGCTTGCTAGTTTATCGATATGGACCTCTACTTTGTGGTGATTCTTCTTAATTGTTTTTGAATGGAAATTGAGGATAGATTGACTTTCGAATGTCTTGTCTGATGTTGAAACATTGTCATAGTGTTCTTTTCCCTTCCAGTTTCTGGTTCTAAGTAAATATTATTATCAAGATGCCCAATGTTATTGTGATGAAGTAACGAAAATGTGATTGTTTGAAATGAGTGAAGATCACAATGGATTTGCAGCTCTAAGTCAAACATGGGGTCTTATTCAAATTTTGTAGGATCTCCAAGCAAAAGTTTTTGCTCCTGTGGAGTAATTTTCGTTTCTATTATGTGAATAGACCCTACAACTTTCACTCCTACTATCAAATTCCTTGTTCATAAAACATAAACAATTGACCTTTATTCATCTCTAATATATTCACAGGGTTGTTATAATCAGGTGATATACAAGATTCAGGGTTGTTGATGATGTTGATAGTTTCCTTTGGTTTTTCTTTTAGAGTTGCAGATCACTGAAGAATGAGGAAAGGACTGCACCCCCAAATGCAATGGATATCATATGTCACCCAAAGTGGCAGATTGATGCATGTCATGATGACTAGGATACACAAAGTTGGCAAAGTGTACCATTTTAGAGCGAGGCGTCAGATGGCTCAAAGTGTGGGTCAAATTGCTAAGTTTAACCGTCGCTTTGGGCTGAAAAATGATGAAAACGAGGACAAGAAGGAATGACTTTATGAAGAGGAGAAGAGTTAGCGTGCTTATGAAGATTCTAACCCTTAATGCTTGCAATTAGACATGAATCCACCAAGTGCTTTGAAGCTGATCATCTTTATTGCCTGTTTAGTTTTATCTTGAAAATTAGCTGGCGAGTAAGCTGCTAAATTTTCTTTATTTCCATTCAAATGCTGCAATTTAATGGCCGTAATTTGATTAATTGCATTTAAAAGAATGTTCCTGATCATATAGTTTGGTTTATCTGTTTATGAGCATGGAGTAAATCATAGAGATGAAACAGCCACTGATTATTCCTTCTGAGTTTATGAACAATTAGCATGGTGCATGTCGGTGTGCCACAAAGCTTTGTGACTGCCAATTCTGTAAGATCTACGTTTAGGTTTGAAAATCAGCTGCGTTATTGCCATCTTAGGAATGGTGGTGTGAGACTCGTTCCTTGCCGTTGGTTACTATGATAATTACAAGATGTGTTGTTACTCTTACTGCTCTTTGATATTTGTGCGGTGATTATGTGTGACCTTGTCACTAATTGGATTTTTCACGTATAACATATGCAGTTTCATTAATCAATGACGCTCTTCTTTTCTCCAGCATGCATAACCTTGATGTTAACAAAACTAGGCAGGGCATGATAATGCGTATGGAAGAAAAGATGTTTTCTCATGCTGTTGGATTTGCTTTTGAATTATACTCCTTTCAGTTCCCCCCCCCCCCCACCTTTTCTGCTTCGTGAAAAAATAGCTGGGACAGTCGAATTCTCCCTATTGAGCATTATCATAAAAATCTCCGCCCATCCTTTGTTATCTGCTTCATACATTAACAATTACACCAAAACCAATTTGAGTTATGCTCAAAACCTGAACAAATACCATAGCAATGATAATTACAGAACTCAGGATTTAAGGTGCCGCAACATTTAACCTACTTAGGGTATGCTTGTAGGTTATATATTGTTGGAATTAGGGTTCTTATGCGCTCAACGGAAGCAGACAATAATTTTTGGAAAATAAAAGTAGATCGAGTATTGGGTACGTACCTCAATATGTAAAGTCTCCAAAAATCAACCGAACGGCAATCCCTCGATCGGATCACCCGACTGGGATGGTGATCACGAGATTAATCGAATCATCACCGTCACTTCACGATACCTCAACCCTCAATCCGATGATTGTAACGAGGGGAGAAGTTTTTCTACACGAAAATTTCTCGATCCCTCTATCGATTTCTCTCTCCAAAGAAAAATGGATCTATATCACTTTTGTGCAAATTTCTCAAAAATCCTACTTGGTTTCTACACTCACAGAATGCAGGAATGGAGTGGTTAGTCTCAATTCCTTAATTGTGACACACCAACTATGGAAAGAAGATTAGGTTAATATATGGGTAAGTCGGAGTTACCCCACTAACCCTATTTAATTGTCTAAAATGCCCCTCACAGGCATTCTAAACCAACATATATAACATAAAATATGAAAAAATTTATATTTCTTTAGGTAAAATAGATGAGGTTATTATGAAAAAATTGGTCAAATATGAAAAATTTTCCTAATTCAATTACACGAAGGGGGGAATGTTAGTAATTTTATCCCAAATTTTTGTTCTCCTATATGCTCTTTGATGGGAATCAAAATGCAAAACCCTATGATTGTTTCTGAATGGGTTTTCCATTTTCCTTAAGTATGACAAAATTTGTTGGTCTGCTGATGATTGGTTGACCTTGTCCCATTATGAGTTGGTGAGAATGTTCATGTCCGAGGTGCTTCCGAATTACTAAAAACTTCTGCATTAGAGTTGGGGGATTATGTCCTTGTATGGATAGTCAAGCTCCTGCCCTAGTGTCTTTCGTGAGATCTAGTGGTTGAACTTTTTTGAATGCATATATTTTCATGATTTCTGTGACCTTTATGTTTAGAAAAAAAAAAAAAGATAGTTGGGGGATTATGAGAAATAAAGAGGGTCTCGCCTATTAGCATAGCTCACATATATCGCTTCAAAAGTAGGTAGGTTGAGGGCAACCCATGGAGAATTAAATTATGAGAGTGACTAATAATTTGAAACCAGCGGGAGTATTACAATTTACAATAGCTATTTCTGGATTTTGCTTCTTTAATTCCATCTTCTACGAATGGTAAGAGTGATAAAAGACCAACATTACCTAAAAAATTTAGCCTCTAATGAAATCCATCTTCTAATCATATGTTGCCTAATAAAGACATACCTAAAATGTAATTTGCAAATTTCAAAACTATTTTTTTCACATATCATATGAGTTGGTACTTTAATTATCATTGTTGAACTGTTATCCAATCTGGAGTCTCCTATCTCCCTGTCGAATAGAATTAGGAGCATGGTTAAGGTGTGTGCTGAAATTTGCAGAAAGAGGATCAGTAGGGTCGAAGAGATCAGAGTTAGCTGGGTTCGGCAAAAGGATGGTGCAACCAAACAACTTGAATGGAGCTACTGAGTTGGTGAGTTGGTGAGTGGTAAGGCCAGCGCGGGAGGTCTCTTCAGAAATAGCAGAGGCGATTGGTTGCATAGTTTTTGGATGAATGTGGGCAGAACAAATGGAGACGCAGCAGAACTCTGGGCCTTGAAGGAAGGATTGTTGATGGCCAAGAAGATGTTTGGCACCCTTGAAGTGGAAAGTGATTCTTCAGCTTCGGTGAAAGCTGTTAATGAGGGAGTGGGGGAGAGCGATCCCTAGGATATGGTAGTTTCTTAAATTAATCACATATTCAGGGAAGCCAACAAGTGTGCTGATAAGTTAGCCGGAGTTGGGTAAAGAGGCTGAGGCAGGCTTATATGAGGAGAGCAATCCTCCAGCTGCTGTTGGCTGATGCGTGTGGTGTCTCGAGGCCTAGAAGGAAGATAGGAGTTTCCTGTGTGTAGCGTTCCCTCTCTTAGGTGTGTCTTGTTTTGTTTTGCATCTCTTTTCACCAAATATATATATTGGCTATCAATTATTTTATCATTCTATCTTATAAAAAATATATTATATACCAAAAATCAAATTGATTTGATTTTAATACATATTTAATTTTTCATATTTTTATAATTTTATATTTATAATTTTTTATATTTTTGACAATTGATTTTCTATATTAAGTTTCATTTTATTATATTGTTCTCTATGTCTAACATGATATCACAACTATGTTTATCTATGTCTATTTTTTATATTATTTTATATTTTCTACACTCCTGATGCACATATATTCTTTTTTTTTATTACATAGAGATTTGAATTTAAAATTTTCAAATTATGATAGAAAACTGTGATCATTAAGCTGCATAAATTCTTATATAAAGTATTTAAACTCAAATAATATAAATACATGAAACGTGAGTGCAATTGCCCGAGCATATTAGAAAATGAAAAGGAAAAAAAAAAAAAAACACTAAAATCCTTGCTCTCCGGGCGTGGAATGGAAAAGGAGTATAGTCCAAGGGCAGGAGAGGGGACAGTAGCCATTGCTAGCTACTAAGGATTCTTGCATTTTAGTTTGAACATCTTTTATATTTTAGTAAAACAGAAATTTATAATTTTAGAGTTACATAATAAATTATTATTTTTTATTATATAATTATTATATAAATTAAATATATTATAAATTTATTATTAGAAATTCAAATTTATTTATCCGTATAAAAATTTAAAAACTTAAATCACTACATAATCCACTTGCTAATTTTTTATAACAGTGATTAAGTATGAGAATAAATCCGAATGTGGATTTCTTAATTCCAATGTTAGGCTTATACGTAAATAATTATGTGTTACAGGTTATTATATAAGATTGAGTTCATTAGAAAGTGATCTTTTAAAATTTTAATTTATTTGAACTCTAGAATATCTGATATAATATCAAATTTGTAAATGTGTAGAAGGAATAATTCCTATTTTTGTGATGAGATAAAATGTTATTTGTGATTAGGACTGTTATAACACTCGGATAGTGTTATGGGTACCCGTGATACTACTTGGTCAAAGCTAGAGCTCGAGCCCAACTGAGTCGAGCTCGAAAGCTCGACGGGTCCAAAAATTATATTTTTAAAAATATTTTTTATTTATTAAAATAATTATATTTTTTAAAATAAATAATGACACTACCCGATGACACCTAACGACATTTCGAACTCGAGCTCATTCAAATAAAACTCGAGCCGAGTTCAGGTATCATGATACCCAAACTCGACTCGGATGTCATAACACCCCTATTTGTGGTCCCGAACCTTCCATCCTTAATAGTTAAGGTTACTTCTAATTTAGAATTCTTAAAAGTTTGCAAAACATCAGTTTGGAATCATCAAAGAGATTTAGAAAGTAAAGATTTAGATATAATTTCTTTCGTTATTTTTATAATTATATATAATTTTTTAATAATTTAATAAATAAATTTAGAATTATTTAATTATGTATTGATTATACATTTCAAGCACTTGCTGCCCTAACTATATTATAGTCCTCACTCTCACTCGTTAAGGTCAGTCTAATTTATTTATTTTCTAGGTTTCCAAAAAAAAAAAACAGAGCCAAACACAGCCTAATTCACACAGGCGGCACACTCTACCGCACCCCCCAACAAAACTCTCCATGAAATTATAATAATAATCTGTCTCTCTCTCCCTCTCAATTTTGGCCTTTAGCTTATAAAACAAATTGAATTTCTTTTCCCTCTCATTCATCTCTCTCTCTCTCTCTCTCTCTCTCTCTCTACACAAAGACACAGGTAAGTTGGGTTTCCAGTAAAAATTATTTAACTTTGATTTCTAAATGCTTTTGGCTCCATATTAGTTTCTGGACTCAATCGCTGTTTTTATGCTTAAGATTGGGAACATTGTTGATTCGTTTGTTTGTACCATCATTTGACGTAAGCTCGTATTGCTTTCGCATATAAACGATAAACCCTTTCGGGGCTATCTGTCATATCGTTTCAACTAAGAATTCTGTTTTGTTCTTTTGATGGCACGAATAAATTAGGACTCAGTCATGGATAAATTAATCTATTTATTATGTCCCCATAATTTAATTTTTTCCTAATTTTTTTTTCAGGTTATTTCATTCTTGTTATCGGTTTATTGGATTCGTGGTACGATACATGATAACTTAGGGGGTGGTCCATAAATTTCGACAATTAGCTGTATTTTGTATTTTTAATCTAAGAATATCTTGTATTTTCGCATGATCCTTTCTTGTTTAAGTTTAGAATCTTGGCATTTATTTTTTTGATTCTATTGTTTGCTATAAATCTTGTTATTGTAGTTCGGGTGTCTAAGTAATAATCAACGACTACTGATCTTCAATGGCTTCTTCCACCTCGTTTATGTTGAGTCGTGGCCTGCCCTCTAATCAATCGATGAAATGCTACAGTGATTTTGGGTCAAAGTCATGTTCAAGCTTGTTCTTGAGACAGTCATCACCAATTTCAGTGAACATTGATAAGATGAACTTGAATTTTTCTATGAAAAATGTAGTGAGATGTGGTGCTTTGGTAGCGGAAAATTCCCATACGTTTTTGGTGGGGAAGAAGTTTCAATTGGATGATGTGATTGACGGACAACAGTTTGATAGGGAACTGCTGAGTAATATTTTTGAAGTGGCTCGCGAGATGGAGAGGATTGAGAAGAACTCGCCCGGTAGCCAAATTCTCAAAGGGTATTTGATGGCCACTTTGTTTTATGAGCCCTCCACTAGGACCAGGCTTTCGTTTGAGTCAGCAATGAAAAGGCTAGGTGGGGAAGTTTTGACGACTGAAAATGCCAGGGAGTTTTCATCGGCAGCTAAAGGAGAGACACTTGAAGGTACATGTTTTGAAAGTAATTGTTGCTAGGGATTTAGAGGTTGTTTTGTTTTGTTTAATGATGTTTCAATGGAATTGACTTGCAGATACTATAAGGACTGTTGAAAGGTACTCGGACATTATAGTAATGAGGCACTTCGAAAGTGGAGCTGCTAGAAGAGCTGCAGCCACGGCTAGCATTCCGATTGTTAATGCAGGGGATGGCCCTGGGCAACATCCAACTCAGGTCTGTAATTTTTGCAGTTTAGGAGTTCCCATAATATTTGCATTATTGCTATCCATAACCAATGTTACCGGAGGTGGTAATGTGGTACCTAGAAATGAAGGACGTATGTAATGTAACTCAAGTATTCATCTCTTTTTTTTTTTTTTTTTGGGGGGGGGGGGGGGGAGGTAGATTACGTATTATTCATCCCACATTTTGTGACCTGAAATATGGTGCTAATGCTGAGGAGATTTAAAATAGCTTATCTAAGATATTCAAATGATAATGTGGAAACAATGTGTTATCTTTTTGAAAATGATGCATGCATGATCCAAGAGTAAATGTGCTAATATCTGGATAGTGCAATAGACTTACATAATCACTTTCCAAATGGCTGAGGGCAAAGTTTTGGAACTTGTAACAACTCAAGGGTTGTTGCAGATATTGATGTATTATTTTTGCTGTATGAGACAATAAAATTTAGAGCTTATAAAGGCATATGAAAAGAGTATTGATTCTCTTGAGAAGTGTAGGGATTAGTAGAGACACATGATTAGGGGGAAAAAAAAGTACAATGTGATACATAATATTAGAACTACCTCTTAATACAAAAAGTTTTTGACATGTTCGTTGGTTGAGGATGCGTTTAGCATCACTTTTCTTAAACTTTTAACTGTGCTACAGTCGCATTAGTGTTGATCATATCTTAAACCATTGAGAGTACTAACTACTGTTCTTTGTCAGTCAAAACTCATCTTTCCTGTTCATAGATGCCACTAACTTATAGAATCGAGCATTCATGAGAAGACTGACTTGGATTTATTGTGAATCAACCGGTCAAAAGAAATTTATGCAGAGAAGATCTGTTGGAAATTGGGAAGGAGATGCTTTAGTCATATGTGGTTCTTTCACTTGGGTTATACTGAATCATTGAATTTGAAATATTACCATTTTCATTGAGGCAGGCTCTTTTGGATGTGTACACCATTGAAAGAGAAATAGGACAATTGGATGGTATAAAGGTTGGCCTTGTTGGTGACCTTGCTAATGGAAGGACTGTACGCTCACTTGCATATCTTCTTGCCAAATATTATAATGTGAAGTTCTTTTTTGTAGCCCCTGATGTGGTTAAAATGAAGGTGAGACAGTAGATTCCATGTAATATCATTGATTATGAATTTAAATATCTGGACATTGTTTTGCCATTCACATGTTTATTTGTTTCTAGGATGACATTAAAAGCTATCTGACGTCGCAACGAATTGAATGGGAGGAAAGCGCAGATCTAATGGAGGTGGCTTCTATGTGTGATGTGGTATATCAAACTCGCATACAGAAAGAGCGGTTTGGAGAGCATATTGACCTTTATGAAGAAGCTCGAGGCAAATATATTGTAGATCAGAAAGTGATGTCCGTGTTGCAAAAGCATGCTGTTATCATGCACCCTCTCCCAAGGCTTGACGAGGTAAGCATGTCATATTTGCGTGGTTCTCACATTGGATGCAGTGACTGAGTTTCAAACTTTCCTCTAACTTGAAAAAAACTATTTCGTTTTTTCATGATATCAGATAACTGTGGACGTGGATGCAGACCCTAGAGCTGCCTACTTCAGACAGGCAAAGAATGGCTTATACATTAGGATGGCTCTTTTGAAGTTGCTTCTCGTTGGGTGGTGAGGGACAGCAATTGTTCCAAAACTTTGAATTGTTGCTGCTTGGTTTGCTCCGGTCATGCAATCAGGAACAGGCTTATTTAACAAAAAAACCATGAGAATGATGTGGGGTTTATTGTTGCAATGGATGACTAAATGGAATAGGTTTGGTTTTCACCAATGATTTTTTATCATTTTGCTAGTCTACTCTGCTGGTCCTTGATATACAGATTCACCGATGATTTATTATCAATAACATTTTGTTAGTCCACTTTGCTGGTCCTTGATATGCAGATTCTATAGAGTCATTACAACAACAATCTTACTACACAGTCAACACCCATATTTAGTAGCATGCAAGTGTTGCTTGGTTTGAGGGAATCTAGAGATGGAGACAACAGAACATTGGCCTAGCATGATGAGTTCTTGAAAGCAGGCTTATTTTATTTTATTTTATTTTATTTTATTTTTCATTCAGCTCGCCAAATATAGTGATGTTTTCTGCTTCGGTTTCTGCACATCCCTAGGTAGTCATGACTTGTTTTCTTTTGGATGCTACATATGCTTGAGGTTCTATACATTCCTCTATGTAATGCTACGCTTGATATTCATTTCTATAGTAAGAAACTTATAACTAGATTCTTTAAACAAGTTCTAGATTAGAACTTGCTCCTGCTTTGGTGGTTCTCATCGAAAACTGGGTATTGCAGAGCTGCAGTCCTTCAAATAGGTTACAATGATGAGCGGTCCCAACTTGTGTGAATGCACGAAAAATGTTTTATGCTACCTCAGTTGGGCCCTCTTTTTTTATTTTTATTTTTATTTTTTTTGGTTACATGAGATTTAAATCTAAATCACGGGGTTTGGGAAAGTGTTGTGATCACTAGACTATTTAATTGGAAAGAGTCGGGCTCTCTTATGCATGTACAAGTTGAGCATTTTTTACAGATTCATCTATTCATTCATGTAGTCTACTTGTGTCTGGATGTTATTTGTCGCATGTCAATGAAAGCATGATCTGACAAAAAATTTTCAAGTTTGTCCATGACTTGTATTACAAAATTCTTTTGAGAGAAGCTTATAGTGCAGGTCAGAGGTCACCGATCTCTGTCCTCCGGAGCCAACACATTCTTGAATAGATCAAGGGGGATGTGTTATTATGCATACCATGGCCATAATCATGTCAATGCTCGCAAGCTGCTTTCAAGCTACTTCTCCAAAGCTGTTTTAGAGCAATATGCTATCCTTCCAAATATCTTTTTGTTGTTGTTCCCAGAATTTGGGCGGAGAGCCTTGCTCAAACCGCCTCCAATGAAAAAAGATACTTATTTTGAAAGGCAAAATTTAACGCTCACCACTGACATGATTATCTTGATTTTTAACTTTTCTCTGAGCATTTGGTGGGACTAAAGTGCCAAAAAAAAAAAAGAATAAGGTAGGATTGGCCTGCTTGCCGTGACACAATCAAGAAAACAATTTCAGTGGCATATATTAGTATTAGCATGTCAAAACTTTAGTTTTGTTTCTTGATAAGATTACAACTGCTCTGGAAGGATACAACTAATGGGAGAGTAACACATTAGCATGCCTACTAATAGGTAGGGAAGCTCGGGTTTACATCACGAGCCCATGCCTCAAGTCCTCCAACAATGTCTTTAGCTGATGTGAACCCCACTTTGTGGAGGTACTGAACAGCCCTCTGTGAATCATTACCTCTTCTACAAACAACATACAGACTGGCACCAGAATCATCATTCTTGCCTGCTAGTGTTTCCTTTTCCTCCAAGGCCAAAGAGATCTCTTGCATCCTAGCCTCCAAACTTGAGAGTGGGATGTTCATGGAGTTGGAAAGGGAGACAATTTTGAAGTGGTGTGCTGGTCGGACATCCACCAGGACGTGTGCTTCTCCATTCACAACGACCTCGTTATATTCTTGGCTGCTTATTCTGGATTCAGGGGAAAGCATATTTAACTTCACTGGAGTCTGCATTTTGTAAGTTGCAACAAAGGTGTCAGATTCTAAATCTTCATCATTGAGTAAAATGCAAATGAAAAGCACCAGTGTTCCTGACGTTTCTGATACTTATACACACTTTATGACATAAGCTACGTACAAACTAGTGATAACACAAGTACTGTCATGTGAGCTGCACTCAGGAAGAAAGTTCTTATGAATGACTACATGTCAATGCTGCAAAAAGTGTTGAATAAATCCTCACTATATGCTAGATCTGCAAATTATTATTTGCCCACGGGAATTCACATCAAACATCAAAACTACAAATAGTTTCATGCATTATTCCTATAAAAGGACTACACACTTCATGCATTGTCCTTATAAAGGAGTAAACACTAATGACATCACTCCTAGGGTCAGGTTGAGCTACCAAATGCCTCAACTCCTCAACCTAAAGTACAGAATAGGTTCTAATATTTCAAACCGAAGCCAATGCAAAGCCTAGAAAACATCAACCCTAAAGTTGTGGTTGTTTCTTCTGTTGAGTTGGGCCTAAAGGTGATCTTTGAATACCACAAAAGGTCACAGATGAACAGCAACACTAAGGGTTTGGTTGGTGGGATGGTGATTGGCTGAACGCACAAGGGAAAAGGATTTGATATCTTGTACCTCAACCAGTTTCAAACATTGCCTATATTTGGATTTGAAGACGAAATAGAGTTAGAGAGGAGAAAAGAGATTACAAGAAATCATTCACAATTGGAACATGAAAAGTCTTCAAAACAATGAAGAACAAAATGTTTTAGACTGGTCAACAACAGATCTAGTTCACATAGTTCATCCAGAATTAAGAAGTTCATGTCATTAGTTTGGATATAGAGATGAACTTCCTACCAAAAATCATTCACAATTGGAACATGCAAATTATTTCAAACTAATGAATAACAAAATGTTTTAGACTAGTCAACAACAGATCTAGTTCACATAGTTTTCTAGTAATTACTATTGTAAAAATCCAGAATTAAGAAGTTCAATGTCATGAGTTTGGATACAGAGAGGAACTTTCTACCCAAAAGGGCAAAATATGAAGTTGTATCTATTCTTTCCTTGATACCCCACATTAGCAGGCCCAAGAATAGGGCTGAACAAGCAGCATTTTGCAGGCAATGAAATAGTGATCAAATGCAGAACATAAAATAAGACAAGGGAAGAGAATTACAAACCTGAGAGAGTGGAGTCATAGTAAACTTCTCATAGTCAAATTCTCGAAATTGCTCTTGGCTTAATACTGCTTTTTCTCCACAAGCTTCACACTGCAATGATCTACCTCTAATTTTGACCTACACAATGTGCTACTATTAGTACCAAAAAGAAATGCATGTGGACTGATGCCGTGGAAATAAGAACCTGATTATATGAAATTTATAAATAAGCACCAAATTAGTCAAATTACTATATTGGCTGCAAAATATTGACTCTTATTTTCATTCATTTTGGATGGAATTCATAATTGTAAACATAATGGAGCATCTATCGCTAGTATGGTACTGTTAATGACCAGGAAATTCAAAACTTAACATTGGGACACTTTTGGGGTTTGAAAGGGGAAAGGTAAAAAATCAACCCAAGACAGGTTTATGATTTTACTCAAGTATCGTTATGTAGTGAAAGAAGCTGGCAACAAGGGATTTAATTAGATAACACTAGATCTGCTACCATCGCCAGATCCCAATTCTATGTTGTATATACCCTAATTTCAATCAGAAGCCTCCCCATGTCTGAGCAAATGCTGATAGGCCATGTTTTCCCTTTTATTGAAGACAGACATCAATTCAAGCAATAACGGAAAGGATGCCACAAACAACCATGTGGATACATAAGACTTTGACTTACAATTCGAATTCTGGCTGATAATGCATCAAAAAGAAGCATTCTCCCCGAAAGTGGTTCACCAACAGCAGTAGCAATCTTTATTGCCTCTAAGGCTTGGAGACAGCCAATGACACCAGGAACTATAAATTGGAACATGAAAAGCAAAATATTAGAAAGAGGAAGCAGGCAGAGGTTTCTAAGTACAGTGTAGAACTATTACAACAACAACAACAACCTAAGTCTTAATCCCAACAATTGGGATCGACCATTTGAGAGACAAATATGGGGAAGAAAGAAGAAAAAAAAAAAAAAATGATGCAAGGATTTAATATTTGCTAGGTTGCAACTTGTTTCCTTTCATTTTCCTAGTCTACAAGGATCAGTGTTCAGCTTCCAACATTATTTTTAATTTTTCTGTAAGCTTGTGTTTCAGTCACTTAGCACATTGAGTTTCTCTTGTTGCATAGTTGTTGTTACTAACCAGTCATTCATACATGAGAGCCATGCCTCTTTATAAACTTTACAATACAGACAAGCAATACCTAGACAACCAAATTATTGACCTTCAAGCAAATGTGTAAAGCAAGTATGAAACTCAAAGCAGCCGATTCTCATATATGCATGTACTAAAGATTTTAGAGGGACCAAAATAATGTAGACAAGTGTAAATGAAAAAGAAAAGTAAAAGTCGTAAGGCATGACATCTGAGATCTTCAAAATTTGGGGGCAAGAGGAAAAAAAAAACCACATTTATAAATCAATCACAAAAGGTTTGTTCTAAATTAGGCCTTTCTTTACCAGGATCACTACATGCAAGAATGGCTTGGACTACAAAGACTAATTCGTTTTGTATGCAGAATTTAAAAGGCATTTAAGGGCAGATAAATTGTTGGAGTTAGCATTTATGCATGGTACCAACAGCCTTCATGTTTGGAAAACATATCTTGCCATTAAGGTTAGGCCTGGGAACCGTCAAAATCTGTCCTTGCAAGTGGCATAATGCCACAGCCAGATTGCTTCTGGCCTCAATAATTCCATACAAAAACACAAATATTAAAATATACACTTGCCAAGTGTTGTCCCTGATTTATAGCCAGCATTTATATTGTGTTTAAGTGTGGGTGAATTTTAGCCCAATAGTAAAGTTCTTTGCATCTTTGCTTGAGATTCTGGATTCAAATCTTGGAAGCTGCCTCTTCTCAGTAAAACGATGTAAGACCATCTTCATATTGCCGAACTTGTATAATGCAAGCTCATTGGGATACTTTAAGCATTAAATGAACTTTTTACATAATGTCATGTTTAATGCAACTGCTGGGAATTTAATATATGCAGCATACTTGGAAAACGACTTCAGTTAACATACCTACTCCAAGAACTCCACTATCAGAGCATCTTTGACATGCTGTTGTAGGCGGTGGAGTTGGAAACAGACATCGATAACATGGACCTCCGTTGTAATTGTAAACAGTGAGCTATAAAACAGATGTGATAATACAGTTATGACATGAATAGGCACTTAGTGAATAAATGATGAGTGCATTATGCAACACATGCTTCAAAATATTTTAAGTAAAAAAATGAGATGAGAATGCTGCATGTACCTGCCCTTCCAGTCCTACAGCAGCACCTGATACAAGAGGCTGCATGACGATAAAAAGGCAATTACATCTCAAGTAGAGTCACTAGTGATCAAGCAAGCAATCAATAATTAACAAGAAGGATGGCCGACAAATAGACATTAGTGGTAACATGCTTTAGATATCAAAAGCAGAAAAATGCAGTTAGATGCATCACTATGAACTTTGGTGTGGTTAGATCAAAGCTGCTCTTCATCAACAGCCACTTTGTTATATGTCCACTTCATACTATTACTTTCCAATTGCTAATAGCATCAATCACTGGCTGAAAATAGCTAATAGAGAGTTTTTGTTGACAATCACTATGAGATTTCTCTTGAAAAAAAATAAAAAATAAAAAAGGTGAATTGAAGTGCATTCTTTAATAGCTCCAGAAGCCATCTCTTTTCAACTTAAATTTGTATTGTGAAGGCAAGATATTCAAAGAACATGTGCAGAAGTTACCTTTCCCAACACAACGCAACAGTCACTGATCATATAACGACTGGGAGCATTGTCTGTAGCATCAATCACTATGTCATATCTAGCAAATGTTGGCAGTTAAGGAATCAAATATGCCCTAGCTACAGGATCACACCAGTCACACATAAGAGAAACCAACGGGGAGGGGGAACATAGCATATGAACAGTACAGTATTCTGAGAGGAATTACGCATCAGGATACTTGCTCATGATTTCCAAAGCGTTGGATGCTCGCAGAGCTTCTTTGTGTTCAACAATTTTGATGGTGGAGTTAATACTGTATCATCAATAAAAATTTAGGTCAGTCAAGCCAACTGTAAAATCTAAAAGGTGGATATACAACCTAACAGATTTTCAAGGATAATGAAAATAGGGATCACAACAAACAGTTCAGAATACAAGACAGTAGTTGAACAGGAATGCAAAGGCAGCACCCAGAAATTGAGAGAGTTTACATACGCATGACAAGCAGCAGCAGCAGATTCCACCTTTGGCTGACCAATATAAGCTTCAGTGTGGATAATCTGAGACACATTATGAATAATTTGCAAAAGAAGAATTCTGTTAAACCAAATCAAATAAATTCCAAAACCAAAATATATTTATGAACACATAAACTAAAACTACCGCAGGTAAAATAGAATGAGAGTCCTGTCAATTATTCCAACAGGGAGATTAAGGAGAACCACTATCCCATTTTAGCCATCCTAATACCAAGAGAAGATCTAAGAGAAGTGAAAATAAAATCAGCACATCAGAATCCGAAAATCTTAGCATATTGAATTTACCTCAAGAGGTGGAATTCTTGGAACTAACCAATGGATGATAATTGATTTTTGAAGCCATTTCCAGAGTTAAAAGAAAAGGGGAAAAAACTGACATTCTTGGGAACCAAACCTAGTTTCATTCTTCTAAATAAAATGTCCGATCAGCATTCTTCATACATTAACTTTTACAGAAGAATTTTTTATTTTTTTTTATTATTTTTGGGTATCATTTTCCATTACACACATAAGGTACATAATGAAAACAACTGGTTTTGCATAAGAAGACTTTTCTTCTCACTTCAGTAAGACATAAGCTAAAAGGAGGTATCTAAACCACCTCAAATAAATTAACCCAAAGTCTATTAGAACTTCTACAGGCTTGAGAATGAATCTTAAGATCCAGTGGAGATACAAAGTACTCCAAATTATAACTCCATTGCACATGAGACCAAAAGCTTCTTAGTTAGAGAGTTGATGCAATAAGTTAGCACTCAACAACTTATATTCTATTAGCATTTTCTCTTCCCAAATGCTTTTATAAATCAGATGGGACAAACAAACCATCGACACAACCATGACTGCCGTGCAAAAACTAAACAAAAGACAACATGTGTGCATATTTTACTTTCAAACCTGCCTATGCAGATTATTGAGCTCCACTACATCGTGATCCACAATTCCTATGCAGCCTGGAAAGCAAAGGAAAATATTAATTAAAAAAAAAAGGTTCCTCCAATGAAAATAGTAGTAAGCAAGAAGAGATGGCTTCCACGACTAAAATCCCCAAGGCAGTGTAAGATGCTTTAGATACATTATCAATAATCAGTTTGAGAAAATCTAGCTCAAAAAATCCAATATCAAGGACTTAGGAGCTACTGTCTAACCTGCACCGCAAGCTGCAAGAAATAATAATGCAGGAGAGCCCAATCCTCCTGCTCCAACAACTAAAATTGAAGATTTCACAAGTCTTGATTGTGCTGCAGCCAAATAAGCAAATAAATATAAAGGAAAAAACAAAAAAGTTATGACCAGATATAAAGCTCTCGGAGCAAGAGTACCAACTTTAGGCAATTGAACTAAGAACCAATTTGACTATGTAACCTTCCTTTATATAATAAGACTTAGTTTGAGAAAGTAATAGCATTAATTTTAACCCATTGAGATAATATGTTTTCTTGAAACTAAAGAACAGGCAAGTTCGTTAAAGTTGTTATGATCAATTTTTTTCTTTAAAAAAAGAAGCATTTTTTCGCATTCCTGTCCTAATTCAGAATTCAATTTCAATATCTATAATGAAACTAACAAAATGTGCATGTCAACGTAGGAAGACAAGCCCCACAGTTTTACCATAAAAGAAGGAACAGGAGTACGCTTGTTTTGCCTTTTGACAATCACACTAACAACGATTATATTTTTCAAGTGATATTCTGTTCTTAGGGCACAAAATTAAAAATACTAGTTTAAAACTTTCTAACAAGGGCCAAATGTTAGGGAGGAGGCAGCAGCAGCTCAGCTGGATGATAAGCTGGCAGAGGCTAAACAATTGGCTGATAAGGTGGAGCCTAAGGGACTGATAGTCTATCAACGCAGGTGCAAGAAGAATCAGAACACTGTTATGCAGTAACAAACTTCCCTAGAGGAATCTAGAGTAGTTATTGAAGGGTAGGGATAAAATATGGAGGAGGAACTGAGATGAGGGGGTAGAGAGATTATTCTTTGTAATTGGGACAGCTCTTGCTGTGGGGTAGGCCGAGAGGCTCTGCTTTTTTTTTTTTTTTTTTTCTCTGTACTAGACTCTTAATTTCCATTGATGGATGCATTTTAATTCAGTTCAATTTCTTAAAAGTCTCCATTCTTCTTCCATCTCTTCAAATCCAGAGTAGTAATCTAACACTGGTCCGACCTGCCTTTCTCTTCCCCTCTTCTTATTTTTCTCTCTCTCTCTCTCTCTCTTTCTCCCTACTCGTTCAACCCCTTTTCCACTTTGGATCTAATACCAACATTCATGACACAAACAAGAATGGAAGCTAAATTTGACTCATTGGAGAAAAGCATCACCGATATTGGGAATTGGGAAGAGTGTTGCAACACTTTTAGAAGAGATGACTCACCATCACACTAAGTTGGAGAAATTGAAATCGCTGAAAGATCTGGTAGCTGCATTCCTCCGTCAGAAGACTGATGGGCAAGACGAAGCGGGGTCCTCAACTGCCGTTCTAAATGAGGTCCAAGGGAGTCCTTCACTTAAAATTGGCTCCATTCCCATCTTTGGAGCTCAAACCCAAAACCAGCCGTCATTGCAAACCCCTTCGCAAGATGATTTTCAGATGGCGATGCGTCGAATCGATCTCCCATGTTTTGATGGTCATGATCCTGTCGCGTGGGTTGCAAGGGCTGAACAATTCTTCACTCTCCATCATGTTAGCGACGAGATGAAGGTTTCGATGGTCAGGATCTCCACGGATGGACCAGCACTTCATTGGGTTCAGTGATTGTTCGCTCAAAACCCATCCCTCTCCTGGTCCGATTTAACCTCTGAACTCTTTGATCGCTTTGGCGGAGGACTATCTGCAAACCCCTTTGAGGGTCTCGCTTCCACGAAACAAACTGGGATGATTGATGCTTACATCGATGAATTCGTGACCAAAGCAGCACTTGTCAAAGGCTTAACTCCCCCAATCCATCTAGAGCTTTTTCTCAATGGCCTCAAAGATGAAGTTTGGGTAAGAATCCATTCGCATGAAGCCCTTTCTCTCTTCCAAACTATGAAGTTAGCAAGAGAGATAGAGCGTGAGAATGGGTTTTTAAGGGCAGGTGTGCTATCGGGTAAAAAAGGTGGCACCCACACTACACCTGGGTCAGGGAAATGGGGCGGGGCAAACTCGACCCATGGGGGATCCGACACCCATTTTAACCCGAAACCACTGACCCGAACCCATTTTTCTTTTAACCCGACTCATGCTAAAAGCATTCCCACCACTCATCAACCTGCATCTTCTGCAAATTACCCACACATCAGCTCGAGCTCACCTCATCGCGCCTTCAAACAAATGTCCCACCAAGAACTTACGGACTTACAATTGAAATGGCTATGCTTCAAATGCAAACAACCTTATCACCCCCTTCACAATTGTCCTAACAAAAGTCTTCGTACACTACTACTGGGAGATGATGAAACTCCTTCATCTGACGAAGCTGTAATAGAAGCAGTACATGCAGATGACCTCGAACACCACATGGACATCTCCCTTGCATCTCTTAAGCTTCTCATGTTCTCCGTCGGAGGTATTTCTCATCCTAAAACTATGAAACTCATGGGAACAATGGTTGGGTAAAACTTAATAGTTATGGTCGACAATGAGGCTAGCCATAATTTCGTGGCAGAAGACACTGCACGTCGCCTGGGACTGTTAGTACAAGCCACAGACCCTTTCTGGGTATGGCTGGGTGATGGGAGACGATTAGTCTCTTTGGGCATATGTCCTGGTGTGTATTTAGATTTGGATTGTATTGTGATAACAATTGATTGCTTCCTGTTTCCTTTGGGGGGAGTCGATGTGATTTTGGGAGTGTCATGGCTGGAAACCTTAAGAGAGGTCAGGGTTAATTGGCAATTGATGACAATGAGGTTCCAATGGCAGGGTCAGTCCATCTTTTTTAAAGGGGACCCGTCATTGATTAAGACTCCCTCTTCCCTATCCACCATGAAGAAGCTATCTAAGGTCGCATATGGTGCTTGGTTATGGGAACTCACCAAAGATATGAACCTGCAAGCCTTAGTTGAGGAAACGTTGACTGAAGTTCAACAGAAACAATTAGAGGAATTGCTATCTCACTATAACAGGGTGTTCGCAGAAGACAGCAAGTTACCTCCCAGTAGACCCACTGATCATCAGATTCCTCTACGTCCTGAGTGTGGCCCAGTGAGTGATCGACCCTATCGGTATAGCTATGAGCAGAAGAATGAGATCGAAAAATTAACGGCTGAAATGCTTATCGCAGGCATTATTCGTCCAAGCTCCAACCCCTTCTCTAGCCCAGTACTGCTTGTTCGTAAGAAGGACGGAAGCTAGCGTTTTTGTGTTCATTATAGGGAATTAAATAAGGCCACCAATCCGGATAAATATTCGATCCCCGTAGTATATGTGCTACTTGACGAGCTGAATGGCGCTTGCTTCTTCTCTAAAATTGATTTGTGATCCAGCTATCACCAAATCAGGGTTAAGGACTCCGATATTCCTAAAACAGCTTTCCGAACACATTCGGGTTATTATGAATTCATGGTAATGTCGTTTGGGCTTATGAATGCCCCTGCCACATTTCAAGCCACCATGAATGACGTGTTCTGACCTTACCTTCAAAGATTTATTTTTGTATTTTTCGATGATATACTCATATACAACCATACTTGGGATGATCATTTGAACCACTTAAACACAGCCTTGAAGACTCTAGCAACCAACCACTTGCTGGCCAATAGGAAGAAATGCCAATTTGGAAGAAGAGACATTGAATATTTGGGCCATGTGATTTCTGAGCATGGGGTAAAGATGGACCCAGCAAAGATTTCCTGCATTTTGAACTGGCCAACTCCCCATTCTTCAAAGGAAGTTCGTGCATTTTTGGGACTAATCGGCTACTACAGAAGGTTCATTCGTGATTTTGGGAAGATGGCACGTCCTCTCACGGATTTGTTAAAGAAAGAAGGGCAGCACAAGTTTGATTGGTCGACAAAAGCCAATAGAGCCTTCGAAGCATTGCAATCGGCAATGGTTCAAGCTCCGGTGCTAGCCATGCCAGATTTCACGCAACCGTTTGTCATTGAATGTGATGCTTCGGGAAGTTGCATAGGAGCAGCTCTTTTACAAAATGGGAGACCCATTGCGCAATTTTAGAAAGGTCCCTATCCAAATCAGCTTATGAGAAAGAGCTGATGGCCCTTGTTCTAGCAATCCAACATTGGTGTCCGTATTTAATAGGGAGGCACTTCGTGGTAAAAACAGACCAAAAGAGTCTGAAGTTTTTGTTAGATCAGAAAATCATAACCCCTGCACAGCAAAACTGGCTGTCCAAGCTGCTGGGGTATGATTTCCAAGTGCAATACAAACCGGGATACTCAAATAGAGTGGCTGATTGCCTGTCCCGACTGCAGGAGGAGTTGATTGCTTTTCACGATTGAAGAAGGAGCCTGAATGTGCTGCAGTAACATGGCAGCTGTGGGAGGACTGGAAGCAAATTGAAGAGGAAATCGACAACAACTCAAGGCTGGCCTCTCAGAAACAGGAGCTGAAACGTGATCCTAACAGTAGACCCCCATACCTTGGTGAATGAGATGCTACTGCATAACAATAGAGTGGCGCTCTCAGAAAATTCGAAGTGGATTCCCACTTTATTGGCTGAATTCCATGAAACTCCCGGGGCAGGACACGCTGGCGCCTTGAAGACCTACAAGAGGTCAGCCACAAACTTATATTAGAAAGGAATGATGAAATCCATCCTCACCTTTGTGCCTCGTGTGTCAGCGACAAAAGTACGAGGCTAGATCACCGACAGGACTTTTGCAGCCTTTGCCTATTCCAACAGTGGTTTGGGAGGATGTCTCAATGGATTTCATCAATGAACTCCCTCGATCACAAGGAAGGGATTGTATTTTGGTAGTGGTTCATAGATTGTCGAAGTATGAGCATTTTATTGGGTTAAAACATCCCTATACAGCAAAGACAGTCACGGAAATCTTCGTTAAGGAGGTGGTCAGATAACATGGAATTCCAAGAACCATTGTAAGTGACCATGACCCAATCTTCTCGAATAGTTTTTGGGCTGAGTTGTTTCGTTTGCAAGGCACGAAGCTAAAGATGAGTAGTGTCTTTCATCCAGAGACGGATAGTCAAACAGAAATCTTGAACAAAGGACTCGAAACATACCTACGATGTTTTACATCTGAGCAGCCAAAGAGGTGGTACACTTGGTTACCATGGGCAGAATTTAGCTACAATACTAGCTATCATACATCTGCAGGAACGACCCCATTTCATGTGGTGTATGGTCGTCCTCCCCCAACAATGCACAGGTTTCTTCTGGGAGAAACAAGAGTGGAGGCTGTGTCTAGGGAGCTTTTGGACAGAGATGAGATTTTGAAGCAACTCCAATATAATCTTAGAAGGGCACAGCAACAAATGGTAAAGTTTGCCAATGCTCATAGAAGGCACGTACAATACAATGTTGGAGATTTGGTTTTTATCAAGCTACGACCCTACAGGCAAGTTTCAGTCCGACACAGGGGTAATGCCAAACTAGCTGCGAAATACTATGGTCCCTTCCCTATTATGCAGAAAATAGGGGAGGTGGCATACAAGATTCAGCCACCAGTAGGTTCTCAGATTCACCCCATTTTTCACGTGTCTCAACTGAAGAAAATGATCGGAAATCATGTTCCAGAATCAGCATTACCTCATGAACTTGAGGATGATGACAGCCCCTGTATACCTGATGAAATATTGGAGGAAAAAATCATCTCAAAAGAGGGACAGACTACTCGCCAACTGCTGGTCCGATGGCAAGGTGGCAGCAAAGGGGATGCTACATGGCTTGATCTCTCTGATTTTCAAGAGCAGTTTCCAGATTACAGCCTTGAGGACAAGGCTGAAAATTCAGCAGGGGTCAATGTTAGGGAGGAGGCAGCAGCAGCTCAGCTGGACGATGAGGTGGCAGAGGCTGAACAATTGGCTGATGAGGTGGAGCCTAAGGGACTGATAGTCTATGAACGCAGGTGCAAGAAGAATCAGAAGACTGTTATGCAGTAACAAACTTCCCTAGAGTAATCTAGAGTAGTTATTGAAGGGTAGGGATAAAATATGGAGGAGGAGCTGAGATGAGGGGGTAGAGAGATTATTCTTTGTAATTGGGACAGCTCTTGCTGTAGGGTAGGCCGAGAGGCTCTGCTAATTTTTTTTTCTGTACTAGACTCTTAATTTCCATTGACGGATGCATTTTAATTCAGTTCAATTTCTTAAAAGTCTCAATTCTTCTTCCATCTATTCAAATCCAGAGTAGTAATCTAACACCAAACCTGGAATATACATTCCGAAAGCTTCTTTAGAAGTCTTTTCTGTGAATCAGAAAATAGTGTGCATGTGAACTTTGAAATGTCCTCCATTAGCATTAGCAGGACAATGTTACACGGGAAGTCAGTTTTTAGTGAACAAACAAGGCCCAAATCAAATATAATGAACAATGATCATTCTCCATGCTTTTATGGCAGAATCCCTTCTAACCTAGTCATTTTCCTTCATTAAGTGAAATTCAAAATCTTCGAGAATTATAAATCTCCAAAGTTTGGAGAATTTAAAATAGAACAAAACCTATGTATCACGAACACAAACAGACACAAACTGACCCATCAAATTTACATATGAAAAAAAAAATCTTAGAATTTATTATAGACTAAAAAGTGCCGTATTCAGAGAACATTCTGAAAGTTTTCCTGCAACAGAGACCAAAAGATAAGCAATTGAAAAAGAAAAAAGAAAGAGACAAAAAAGCTGACCTTCGACGCCAAAAGAAGGAAGAAGCAGTTGGCGACTGTATCTGTAAATCATATCGGGCGACAAATCGTGTTTCGCACCAATTGAGTTGGTGATCGACTGATAAGGGCATGATCGATTCGAATTGGAGCCTCCGTTGGCAGATATGTCAGTAAGCTTAGACTGCAGGGTTGAAATTCTGCGCTCAATCTCGCTCTTCGCAGCCTTCAACGACTCGATTTCTTGAAGAATTTGAGCTGCTTCTATGCCGTTGGACGCCATCTCTTGAATTTGGAAGCTTGGTAGTGACAGAAGTAGCAGTTAAGAGAAGTGGTTTGGATTTTGCTGAACCCTAGATGATGCGGAAAGCGTGAAATGGGGGGAGTTTAGATCCTCTTGAGGATTGGAACACCGTGGGCTTGGCGTACCTCAGAATTTAGATAAGATGTCATGGGTCCACGGGAGATTCAAATCTAGTAGAAGAATTCAAGCAAAAAAATTTGATCCACCAGGCAAACTTATTAAATTTAAAAACTATTTTATAATTTTTTATAAATTTAATATGAAATTCATAATATTGTAGATCTTTTGACAAATTAGGCTTTTACTCGTGACTTTTCGTAGTACCTGATGGGAGATGACTCAAAATTCAATCCAAATAAATCCATTCTCAAGGAATCCATGAAAGGCACATACGAACCGATATCTAATAATCGTCATAACAATCTACCAAAAGATCATAGTCGTCTATATGAACTATTGAGAGACCTCAGTCACCTGAATATACCGAACTATAGGGTTTTAGTCTTCCGGGTAGCCGAATGATAATTAGTCAAAAGATAATCGTTCTGATCGGGTAAGCCAATATCAAATCTTTGAACGATCAAATCATGAAGATCCCTCAATCGATCGAGCAATTCTAAAAGAAATCAGAGTTTTCTTTATCTTCGGTCTCCCACTTCATAACGGCAAATCCATGATCTTTCAGGTAAAGAAAATACCCTTTCCAAAAACGGTAACTCTTTCAATAAATGAGAATCGTAATCAATTCATAATATTTATTTTCGAGATTTTCGGTCTATTCAAGAAGGAAGGTAGAGTTGGAGTCCCCAGTGAGGCACGTCTCTCAGAGGTGTAAATGATCCCAAAAACTCTCAGAACAAGATACACTCTCTAAGCCTAACACATGGGGCACACTGACTACAGGGAACAATCTTCCCTCAATTCTCAGTCTGTTTTCTTTCAATCGAAAATCGCTCTTTATTGACTTAAGTGTCGAAATCTCCACGTCAGAGTACCCTCCGACGGTTATTGCAGGTGTATCCACCAATCGACGGCTACTGTTCGAATCAAGAAAGAGTCGGTATCTGTGGAGTCATAACCCATCTCTAACAGTTCCAAAAAACCTTTTTTCTCTCTGAATAATTCTTTTTTCAGAACTTATCCAGATAACTTTTTTTTCTAACTCTAATATTAATTTATTATGAATCTACACGATATATTTAAGTCTAATAAGAATTGAATTTAAATATATTCTATAATTTCTCGTGGATCCAATACCCGACTCGAAATAATACACACCACGGTCACGTCGGACCAAAAATTTTCGGATATCAATTCTTAATTCCTTAAAATCTATAATATTATAAAATAAAATATGTATAATAAAATTTTTAATAATCATTTAAATCAATTTACCTTAAAATTTATAATTATAATCATTCATTGCTTCATCTAAAATAGCAAAAAATATCCTCGGCATGGTCTGGATATGGCCCAGGATTCGAGTTCCCACAAACATTTGGTCGAAATGTAATCAAGAGTGGCATTGCAACCCGCCTTCTGCAGCAAATTCAAATCCGGTGAGTGACTGCTAGAGGCTGCTAAAGAGAGTGAGATCGCCGGCAAGCAAATCAATCTCTTCGCATCGCGGCCCGAACACAAAATCAAAAGTTTATTTTAGGGAAGAATATAAACTATAAAAAATAAGAGTGAAAGAGATAGACGTTATAATTTTTTTAAAATAAATACTATTTTAAAAATATTTTAAATTATTTTTAAGATTTTTACTTATTTTATCTGTGCGAAAATTTCTCAATACTAATGTTCTTCTATTTTCGAAACGTTTTCTGTTTTTGAAATGTTTTAAAATGTTAAATTAACTAATATTTATACAAAAATTATTATATTTTATATATTTACATATTTTTATATTTAATAAATTATTTGTTTGAATATAATTTTTATTTTTATATTATTTGGTTTACATTTTTTATAATTTTAGATTTTTATTATAAGATACGACTATTTTTATTATTTTTATAAAATAATTAATATTTATATAAAAATTCATATATTTTATATTTATATATTTATTTACATTTTCGTTTTTTGTACATATATGAAATATCATTTTTTTCGAGTATTTATTTTTTATTTTATGCAACCTATCATATTTATATGATTTTTAGTGATTTTTTTAAAATAAATAAATAAATAAATATATATATATATATTAAAATTTTAGGTGGATTGACAGAAAGAGGACCTCTCAAAGCGTCGTGTAAATAACCAGCGTTTTGGGTCGATGGCATGTTTGAAAATAAAATAAAATACATAATCTTATATCAAATAAATTTCATCACAATGACCGACAAATAGTAGTGGAGCCAGCAGCGGTAATTTAATTGCTCCTTCGATTTTTTTTAAAAATCTATAAACCCTATTAATTTTTTAATAGTATACCATAAATAAAAAAATATTAATTTTGCCACTCTCATAAATAATTATAAATAATTTTTAACTCACATTATTTTTATCTTTTTTTATTAATATAATTTTAATAATATAATATTCACATAATATTTACTATTACATTAATACAATATTTATTATATATTGAAATAATATTAAGAGTATATTTATTATGTATATTAATCATTCTAGGGTTAGAAATGAGTTATGTAAATATGGGCTCTTGTACATGTATTAAATACCGAATAATACATAATATTTTTCAATTTTTTACTTTTCTCTTTATTTTTTAAATAATGATTGTACCTTTTAAAATTCAAATTCAAATAAAATACTTAATTATTTGGACATAACTTTTATATTTCCAATAATGTATACACGATTTTAAATTTTTAAAATATTTATCACTTATTTATTTTCTTTTCCACAAATTTCTTTCTTTTTCTTATAAACAAATGCATATATTTATAAATATATATTTATATATACACTTTATCTTCAAAAATCAAATTCTGGCTCCGCTAGCGTGGAAAAAGAAATTTGTTCCTGTCATTTTTTTTTTCTTTGTGAGCTACAAATTATTGATAGGACTTTGCATTGAACAAATTAGTGTAAAATCCGAATTTCGCCCCTTAATTAAGTGCTCGAATTTAAATTTTTTTGGGAACAGAAAAGATTTCATTGGGAGAACTCCTCCCAAAAATAGACCCAACAGTAGGTTGGTCCGATTTAATCAAAGCGAAACTCCAGATGCCGTGTGATAGCTCGGTACCCAAAAAAAATAGTGTAAAATCCTATTTTTCTTTTTTTAGTTTTCTTCTCCCAATTTGAACGGTGCATAACATGTAAATAAGGGTGTCAATCAGGCTTAAAACTAAAAATGAAAAATGATTTATATTTTGTTCAATTAAATTTTTTATTTTTTATGTTCTGATAATTTTTTACTTGAAAAAAAAAACACAAAATATGGCATTCAATTAAATTTTTTTATTAGAACAATTAAAATAATCTTGAGATTTAATATTAGTTACAAAATTAATTAGTTAATTGTGTAATACTCATGAATTCTATCTAAAGTTTATTTACAAATTACTTTCATAGTAATTCACTATATATATATATATATATATATATATATATATATATATTTGTGGAGTTAGAATTAAATTTTATACATTTTTGTTGGTTCCAAATAACAAAAATCGGAAGCAAAATTCTGTGATTTTTGTAATATTTATATAATTTTTAAGTATAATGTAAAGCATTATAAGAATAAAAAATAAATTTCAAATAAATTATTTGTCTCAATTTAGGGTTTCCAAAGAACAGCGGACACCAATCACACATCTTCACTCTTGGATTGCCAAACTATGAAATTAACCAACAAACTTTTGATATATTTGTTGCTTGAATTTGTCTAATTATGTTCAATGTTTTTTGATTTGGTAAGGTTTTGAACCTTTTGCTTTGAATATTGCTATTTATCACAGCAAAATATAATTTTGTTTTATTTTTAATTCACATGATTTAAAAAGTACTAAATTATACAAAACTACGTAATATATATTATCACACATTCGTCATGGTAAAAAATAAGTAATGTTGAATATATCAAATAAATTATGAGTCAAATGGATTAATTTATGTGTAACAATTTATATTAATATATTTTGATCGATTCTTAATTAAATATTTGTTTGAAATAGTCAAACATACTAATAATTTGATCAAGTATTAGGTAACCCATGCTTATATGGTTCTATTTTGTATATAATTTTTTGGTGTATTTAATATTATTGATAAAAATAATATAAATATAGAATAATAAAAAAATTTATACTTATGCTACATGGTAAAAGAATTGGTTGTCCTCTAAGGAATCGAAATTAATAATAATAATAATTATAATTAACAAAATCTCTATTTTAGAAAATATTATACTTTCATATTTGTCTTGCGAGTTATCAAGCTTGATTAATATGCAATCAAGTTTGAATTTGTTTATTCTTTTCTCTACTAGGGCCCACTTAGTTTGAATAATATAATCAAAGCTTGCTCACTTGTGGACTTTGTTTCATTTATATTTACCCAAACCTTTTTTTTTTTAGTTATACAAGAATTCGAATTTGGAATTTCCAGATTGATACTGGACTGTTCTCTCGGAAACTATATTTACTCAAAACTTTATATATATAAAGGTTGGTAATCCATGAAGATGGTTTGAAGCCCTTAATTTCATGTCACCTTATGTGGGATTATTTTTCCAGATGAAATGATGAAATTAGGGTTAAAATAAGTATTATTTCTCTCAGTTGTATGCAAAGTTTAGTCTCTTTGCTGGGATTCATGGTGTGATATGTATAATTTTATTCATTTTTAAATTGAATATGGTAGTACTTGGTCATACTGATATGCTGAAACTAGCCATGAATCTCTTATGCATCATTTGGCTCTGAAACTGCTGCTGAGTGAGGTCTGCACAAGGACCTGTAACAGGCTGTGGTTGCTGTGGCAGTTCTGGCTCTGGAGGTCTATGAGATATGGCATGGAGTTATGCGTAATCCGGGTCTTTTGCTGACTTCACTTCTTTGTTTTCAATATGGACAACTTCTGAAGCTCAAATAATCCCGTCAAGCAAGGAAACCAAATCCCATCCGCTTTCCTCTTTCCTGTCTGCCCAGTCTCACACAAAAGCTTCCCCATATTAATCTTAACTCCTCTCGTGATGCAGTACATAGTGGCATCACCAAGGAAGAAACCAATGGCAAATGTCGTACAGTAACTTGGCTACCGGTTTCAAACTTGATTTGTGAAGACCAATCTTGATCGCCCATGGAGACCCTTCATAACTAGTCGGCCTTATGATTCTCTCATCCAAAGCTCTATTCACCGGGAGTTTGCCGTATTCATCCTCCATCTCAGTGCAAGTGTCCCCATAGTACCTATTGATCATGTCCCCTTTTCCCCCAACCATCAATTCATTAGGAATCTCCTTGTCTTGACTACCAATTGCAACCTTCCAACTTTAGGGGGGTTAACAGATCTCTTTACAATCAACTATTGCATTCTCTCTTGAACTTTCAACTCCTCGGAAGAAAGGTCAAGAACTTGCCTCCCAGCCCTAGTCTTCCTAGGAGGCCCATCAATTCACCACCTCAACCACAAATAGCGAAGCCAACTCCCACCTATCCCAACGCAATACAAGTGCAAATGAAGATCAAGAATACACCCCTAATGCATGAGCAACGTCATCTCTTTATTCGTTACTTAAAATCAGACTTCAATTGTTTCACATGGATGAAATCAACAAAGGTTTATCAACTCCATAACCAGAGTCTAAACTGTTCAGTTTTGCTAAAACCCCAACTAAAGGAGCAGTATTATAAATACAAGCCTCGGTCTGCAGATAATTCTCTCTATCATCGCTAAATCCATCCAGCAAATTCGGTCCACCGACAACTGCCCCGTAAACCACATTTGGGTTCGGGTCTTTACGTCCATGCCAACTATCATACCCCTGAGTGCACCCAATAAAACCCTTCTCTTTTCTATACGATACAATAGATGCTCCTCTATGGTGGACCCTCAAAGGGGACTTGGATCCGTACCCTACTAAGTAACTCATGGCCATTGGATTGGATCCCAATATGTAATCAACCTGTGATCTGGCGAAGGCGAGGATTTCTTGTGGGCCCACTTCGCCTTGATGGCATTTGAGGGTCTGATTTATGGATTTGAGATGATCAGAATAGATTGTGAGGAGAAATGATGCGGTTGTGACGTATTGTAGGTTGTTCCATTTGCGGGTGTACAGTAAGCCTCCTGGAGTGCGATGTACATTGCTCGATTTGGTCTTGTTGAGGCATGCACAGAGATAGTGCTCTGCGTTTGACCGGTACTGATCTAGTGTGTTCTCGTGTTGCATAGGTTTTTCTTCTACCATCAGCTGCAAATTAGAGCCAAAAGCAAAATATTATGATATTTTCAGGTTTATACAGAAGAAATTAAACCAAACTTTTTTTGTTAAATGGTCGAATACTCTATTCTTTTAATCAGATGTTTCAAATTCGAGTCTTAAGAATGGAAAAAAGGAATTTGAGAGAGTCAATCCCTTAATAGACTCCACAATACTCAAATCAAATTAGTCAGACAAAATCTGAATACCGATCGATAAAAATAAAAAAATTTGAAGAAACTAAGAAAAAGACGAATTTGTACAATACATACATACATAAATACATATATAAATATATATTTATATGTGTATTATATCTTTCCATTTTAATATATATTTTTTGTGACTATATTGACATGTCATAATTTTTTAATAATATTATATAAAATAAATTTATATGATAGTTTATATTAATATAAATTGATTTACTCATGGAGTCTTACCAAAACTTTGGTGTAAACATCTTTACCCCCAAATCTATTTAGAACAAGGGGTGTGGGAGCGGATGGTATGCAATATTTATATTTAATGAGGCTGATATGGCTAAGAGGACATGTGGAATGATGAGCACACATGGTGTGTTTAACATCTTGCCTTCTCACAGATGCAAGAGCCATTAAAATCTATAAACCTAATTAAATTCAAATATCATCATAATTCAAGTATTATTTGAAATTGAGAACCAGTGATTATAAATCCCACAAGTTTATTTAGTTTGTATAAGGTTCACGATCATTTCTCATGTTGCCTTGCAGATGCACTTAGCCTATTATTTTTTTTTCGGTTGCCTAGGTGAGCCACCATGCGGTATTCAAGAATTTGCTTTGACTAATCCGAATTGAACTATATTGTCAGGTATATTTTTGAGGAAGGTCTCACAATGACATTTTTTTCATTTTCAAAAAAACTCAAACCTGAACATTTGATTAAGCGGCAAAGTATCCTTCCCACTTAGCCTATTATGAGGTAATTATTTCCTAATAACAAAAGATGTAACATTGTGTGTGTGTGGGGTGGGGGCGAGGGGGAGAGAGAGAGAGAGAGAGAGATTAATAATTACCATGGAAGCAAGGATTTGAAGACCTGCATACTTGATATCCCAGCTGAATTCAGCAATGGCCCAAGTGCTCCCACCAAAAGATTGAGCATTTTCAACAACATAATTCAAATACTCAACCCTGTCGGTGGCCTTGTATAGCCACATAGCTCCCCATAACAACTCATCCTTGTACCCACTCACCGATTGATAATACCTCTTTGCCACTCTTACACTCTCATCATATTTTCCCCTATACTTGTCACCAAACTCAAACAACTGCGCAAAATTAATTCAAACCCAAATTAAATAAACCCCATTTGGTTAAACTCCCTTAGCTAATTCTTACAAGCACGTAACCTACCAAACCAGCATTTTAGTGTTTTAAAAATACCATTGTTGTTGATTTTATCACAATTGATATAAAAAAAATATATCAATTAATCAATAACGAATATTACTTGTTGTGCATGTTGCAATAGAAGGTGGGAGTAATGTGGATTGCTTTTCCTAAACAAGATTGATGCTGCCGCGAGGGCCGCGGCCGTCTCGGCGGCAACCTCGGTGCCCGGATTCTTTTCGTCGATCTTGTGGGCTTGTCTTGATGTTGTCATGTCCTCTGGCCGTTGCCAACAATAGTGATCCGTATCTCCGTCACCCACCTAACAAAATCATGTCGTATCTTAGTACGATCTCTCCAAATAGGCAAAGCATTTTTCTCATATATTTGACGGTTTCAAGCATTTGGCTTGATTTAGGTATTTGTAGAAAATGGAAATTTTTTATTTTTCCAAGATACGGAAATAAAATTCACTGTATTTTTTGCCGTTTAAGAATAACATTACCTTTGTTGACACAAGAAGTATGAATGTGATTAATTATATTTACCTGAACCCATAACACATTTGGGTGAGTATGAGCTTTGATGAAATAATCAGTTCCCCACTTGATGGCCTCAAGAGCATGACCAAACTCTCCGGCTGCTGCAATTTCGTTGGCATAGTCAATCACTCCCCATGAGAGCATTGTTATGGTAAAGGCCATAGGAAGTCCAAATTTCACATTGTCACCTGCGTCATAGTATCCTCCTACTAAATCTACCTGCACCCAGAAGAGTAAATTTAAAAGAAAAAAAAAATCATGAGATGATAATTCTATCAGAAAAAACATAACAGTGTTACTATGATGGCCACATTTCTTATCATAATATCGGAATTTTTGAGGTAAGGATTGATGGGACTCACTCCTTGTTCAAGGCCATCGGAGAGACCCGAGTGATAACGCCAAGTGACCCTTTGGTTGTAAGGCAATCGACCGGAGCGTTGTGATTCAAAGTAGAGGATGCTCTTGGTGAGTGCTTCCTTGTAATCATGTGATCTAGAGAGAGAGAGAACATTGAAGATTATGATCAGTATAGACCAAAAATGCCGAGCTTGGGGGTGTTTCTGTGTTGTACTTGTTTTCTCCCCCGCCATTTGCTCTTTCTGATTTGAGCTCTAAGAGAATGGAGGAGGGGGAGAGAATGGCCTTTGTAGGTTCCGTCTCCCTCTCTCTCCTCTCTCTCTGTGGAAAATTTGGGTGGCAAATGGAACAAAATGACTCTTTCTCTCTCTCTCTCTCTCTCTCTCTCTCTCGGCTGTTGTGTGCGTGCTCTTTGGGCCGAGAGGGCCGTTTATATGATAGGTAGTGCTCACGTGACCTTTCCAAAGGATAGTTGAGGTTGAGGGAAAATCAGTGGTGCATTGGATATTGCAAAACCTGAAACGGTAAATCTGACCACCTCTATTTATACATTTTTTATATTTAATAAATTATTTATTTATTTATAATTTTTATTTATTTATATTATTTACGTTATAATTAATAATTTCATATATAATTATTTTATATTTTTATTATAGAAGATGATTATTTTATTATTTTTATAAAATAATTAATATTTACATAAAAATATTTATATTTATTATATTTACATACTTGTTTATATTTTTATTTATTATATTCTTATTCAGTGCCATTTTTCTGTATCCGTTTCCGTTTCCATTTTTTCATTTTTTGTACAACCTAATCTGTTGCAAGATGTAATTATAAATTTATGTTTTGGTGGAGGATATGATTAGAAAATTGGAAACAGATTTTCTCTTACTCCCCTGCATATAAAGCGCCGATAGGCGCTATTGTTCACACCACTGTTCACCAAATTCTGTGGTCGTCCTCTAATTTTTGGGCCATATTTTTTTTTCTTTTTATTCAAGTCCTTTTTGTTGTTTCATTCAGATCCTTTTCTTTTCTTTTTTTTCATTCGGGCCTTTTCTTACGTAAGTTTTTTTCTTTTTTTGTCCTGCTCTTGCGCGGACATGTGAGAGTGAGGGGTGAGAGAGAGCAGTGAGAAAGAGAGGAGAGAGATGGGTGAGGTGAGGGAGAGACGAGAGAGGGTGAGTGATGTGATTTAGACCATAGTTGTTTTCTTTTTTTACCCTCAGCTAAATTGAAAAAAAAGGGGTCAATTACCCCCCTCTCTCTCTCCCTCACATAAAAAGGTCCACAATAGTTTTTTACCATAATCAAAATATTTTATTTAATTTAATATTATTTTAATATTTTAAAAATAATAATTTATATATTTTTTAAAAAAACTTTCTAATTTATATTTTAGTATTAAAATAATATAATTATTTGATATTTTATATTAGTATAATATTAAAATAAAATTATATTATATTTGTATAATATAATATAACATTTTAATACTAATATTCTTTTTTAATATTAAAATAATATAAATTTTTAATGTTTACATTAAAATAATGTAATTTTTTTAAAAAATATTAAAAAACTTTTGATTTTATAAATTTAATTTTTTTTTACAGATCCTTTTTTTTTCTTTTTTTCATTTAGACCCTTCTCCTGTTCACAGAAAAATTCCCTATTCCCTATATATCATTATTTTATTATTTCAAGTCCTTTTTTTTGTTTCGTTCAGATCTTTTTTTTTTTTTTCATTTAACCTATTTTTTTTCCATTCACCACCTTCTACTATTCGAAAAAAAAAAAGAAAACCCCTATTCGCTATATATTATTATTATTATTATTATTATTATTATTATTATTATTGATATATGTAAACTGTGCATCAAAATTCTGATATCCCTCCAGGGTCGTCCATTATTTTTTTGTCACAATTTTTTTTCGTTCAGATCCTAATCTTTTTTGTCTAGTTTTTTTTCTCATTTGAATCCTTCTGTTTTTTTTTTTTGGCCCATTTTTAGCTTAATTTTTTCATCTTTTTGGGACATAAATTTTTTCCCTTTTAGTTCTTTTGGCCCACGAATAGTCGTCCCTATCTATCCCATATTTTTGGGACCCAGTCTTTTTTTTCATTTAGATCCTTGTGTTTTTTTTTTTGCTCATTTTTTTCGTTTAAATCCTTAATCCTTTTAGATCATAGGTTTTTTCCCTTTTGGTTTTTTTGGCCCTATAGATGGTCGACCCTATCCCTAGATGGTCATCCCATTTTTTTACCCCCTTTTTTTTTTCAAGTCCTTATATTTTTTTGCCTAGTTTTTTTCACTTAAGTCCTTTGTGTTTTTGGAACATAAGTTTTTCTTTTTTTGTTTTTTTTATCTCACGAATGATCATTCATTTTATTTTTAGATCGTAGTTTTTTTTTTTAATTTAGATCTTTGTTCTCTTTATTTTTTGATCTAGTTTTTTTTGGGACAACCCTAAGGTAGTCATCCACTATTTTTCATCACAGTTTTTAATATTTTTTTTCATTTAGGTCCTTATGCTTTTTTTGAAATGTATTTTTAATGAACATAGACAGCTCCTCTATTCTAGTTTGCAGTAAATATACTTCATCATTCATTGCAGAATTTTCTAATTTTATAGCAATATTTTCAGACTTCATTTTTTCTATTTCAAATTTTAAAGTCTTAAGATCATATTTTAGAACCTCATTTTCAGACTTTAAAGCTGTCAGTTCAGATTTTAGAACATGATTTTCAGATTTAAAATTATCATTTTCAGAATTCAGTAATATGTTAGTCTGTTTCAGAAGGTCTTTTTCATATTCTAAGTCTAGTATTCTGCATTTAAACTTAGAAATCAACTTTAATACATAGTCATCATCAAAATTGAATTCATCACAGCATTCAGAGTCACAATTTACCTGAAAATCTACCATTAGATAGAAATTTGTTTCATCCCGACCTTTTGATTCTTTAGAATCTGATTCAGAACTTGATTCATCCAAGTCACTTCATGTAGCCATCATTGATTTTGTTTTTTTCTGAAATTTCTTCGTCTTCTTTGCAAGAATTGGACATTCATATTTTATATGTCCAGATTTTTTACTTTCATAACATAACATTTCTTCCTTCAATTTGCTTCTTTTTTCTGCATCACTTTTTGACATTTGAAAAATATTAGTGTTCTTAAATTTATTGAACTTTTCACCTCTCTTTTTAAGAATATGAGACAGCCTTCTTGACAACAAGTTCAGCTCATTTTCACTACTGTCTTCATCATCAGATTGCTGTTCATTCTTTGCTGCAAGTGCAATGGATTTTTTCTTCCCAATATTTTCAGCAGAAAAAGTGTATTTTAGCTTTATAAACCATGAGTTTCCCTCTTAGTTCATTTAGAGACAATCTTGACAAGTCTTGAGCTTCTTTTTCCAAGAGACTCTAGTTCATTTGTGACAGATGTGAGTTGATTGAACATGTCCTTAACTTATTCTCCATGTTGAAATTGAATAACTCATATTCCTGCATCAAAAGGTTAATTCTCGTGTCTTTAACAGTTCGTGTGCCTTCATGTGTGATACACAGTTTGTCTCGTATTTCTTTGGCTATTTCACAAGAAAAAACAAGATTAAAATCTATAGGAAAAATAGCACATAAAATTAAATGTTTTGATCTAAAATTTATTGAGATTTTTCTCTTATCTTCCTCTGTTATGATTGGGAATTTAACATTTAAATCTCCAGAGAAAATAACCTCCCAAACATCATAATCCATGACTTTAATAAAGGTTTCCATCCTACACTTCCAATGAGAGAAATTTACTCCATCAAAATAAGAAGTTCTATTGGTAGATTGGTCAAAAGTTGAATGTGATGCCATTGGATCTTTGGCTCAAAAGTCAGCACTTTTGTGGAGTCGAGCACTTGCTCTGATACCACTTGTTGGTCCCAAAGAAACCAAAAAGTGGGGTTGAATTGGTTTGACTTCACTTAAGATTTTATTTCACTAAAATCAGTCTTAAAACATTTGGTCAGAATTCATGCACAATATAAATGTAAATGCACAAATAAAAGGAAGGGATAGAGAAATCAAGCCCGATATATAGTGGTTCGGCCTTGTGCCTACGTTGACTTTTCCAACTCAGTAAGTCAGGGTCCAGCAATAGCTAGTTACCACTATGCCAAAGAGAGTTACATGTACATGGATTTTATGTTGACAATCTGCACTTTCTTTCTTGAAAATGTCTTAGTCCAACACCTACCAAAATCTAACTTTCTTACACCTAGCCTATCAATCCTAGAGAATGTTCCTCACACTCTCTTTAGACTTGTGAGATAATACAAATACAGAACAATTGATTACAGATCTGAACTGATTTAAATGATAGCAGAATAGTGTAGCAGATTTCAAAAAACTGTGATCGAGTGGGTGTTTTTGGGTTCTGATAACTCTCAGGTCAAGTCTTGAATGAAGTCTGCAAAAGTCTCTCAATAAAATATGAATGTAGCTCTTCAAAGTTCACACCAGATCTCCTTCAAAGGACTGCACTTTTGAATAGATATCAGCTTCTCAAAAAATGCTTCAGAACCTGCTCCTTGATAGTTTTTTTAGATCCTAAAATTCGGCCTTCTGTTTTGATATTTCAAAACTTTCTTTTATTGCGGTAACTTTTTACAATTAAAGTCCAACACTTCCCTTAGGATGTGCAGAAAGTTGAATTCAAAAATCTTGGAAGTTGGAGAAGATATATTCTTATCATAGACTTCCTAAAATTCTGTCAGAACTCTAGCAGGTGCTAATATTCAAATTCTGAATTTGATTTTACCTTCAGTAAGTCTCTAAACTGAGCTTGAATTTTAATCACCCATTAGAATAGGCTTCATAGTTAAGTGCAGCTCACAATCTGTACTTAACATACTGAGTTAGGACTTGAAAGTATAACAAAATTACAGGAGAAATCGCAGCAGTTAAAAACTTGTTTGAATCTTTACTGCTTCTACTCATTATATTGTTTTTACCCAGTTTTGTTTCTAACATGGTTCTGTGACAGTATTCTCTAACCAATTGTATATATTTATATATGTAACATTGCATTACATATTCTAAATGCCTGCATATTTAATAAAATGTTAGTAACACATATAAAGGTTTTGTTATCATCAAAACATTAAGATTTAACAACAATTTCCTTAATATCATCAATAAGCTTATGAGATTTTTTATTATTCGATTTTTTTAAATAATCATGATCAGTGGATTCTCTTTTCTTTCGAGAATTTTTATCTTTGACGCCAAGAGATCTTCCACGCTTCAAACATGTATTAGACTCATTTGCTACAATACTTATGGATTGTCCAGTTGGAATATCAAGTTTAATTGGTACATTTTCTTTAGGAAAATACGACTTCGTGACTCTTTTAGAGTCAGTAAACACATCAGGTAATTGATTTGTAATTTTCTACAAATAGATTATTTTTTGAACTTCAAATTCATAACTTTTGTACGAGAATCAAGAGATGTCAATGGTAATACATTCCATATAATTTCTCTTTTCAATTGTCTTTGTCTTCCCCCCAATACTAGGAATTTTGTTTTATCAAAATAATAATCTGCAAATCTTGTAGTAAAAAAAACACATGTCAAAGGTTCAAGATATCGAATAATAGAGGGTAACTCATATCTAATGTATATTCTCAAACTTTTATGAGGCCCAATTAATGGTCTAGCAATCAATTACAATGTTTTGATAAACAATTCAGCTAAACCGTTTTGTATATGAACATGAGTTACAGGATGTTCAACTTTAATACTAATAGACATACAATAGTCATGAAAAGCATGAGATGAGTATTCACCAGCATTGTCTACCCGAATTGTCTTAATCGGATAATCTGAAAATTGTACTCTTAACTTAATGATTTGAACAAGAAGTCTTACAAACGCCAGGTTGCAAGTTGATCGTAGACAAACATGTGACTATTTTGTGGATGCATCAATTAATATCATAAAATATCTAAATGGTCCACATTGTGGATGAATTGGTCCACATATATCACAATGAATTCTTTCCAGAAATTCAGGAGATCCAATTTCTATTTTGACTGGTGAAGGTTTTGTAATAAATTTTCTTTGAGAACAAGCAACACATGTGAATTCATTTGATTTCAATACCTTTTGATTTTTCAAAATGTGACCATGAGAATTTTCAATTATTCTTCTCATCATGATTGATTCAGGATAACCTAATCGATCATGTCAGATAATAAAGTCTTTATGATTAGTAAACTTCTGGTTTACTAAATGATGCATTTCGACTGTATTAATTTTAATATAGTATAAGCTAGATGAAAGAGATGATGTTTTCTCCGTTATACGTTTCTTTCCAGAAACAATAATTGCAATGCACAAATACTCAATATTATTGTTATTCATTATCTCAATGTGATATCCATTTTAACAGATATCTCTAAAATTTAGCAAATTTCTATGAGATTTAATAGAGTATAGTGCATTATGTATAATTAATTTTGTTCCTTCAGGGAGACACATATTTGCTCTGCCGGAGTCCTCAATCAATCTTGCAATACCATTTATGGTATTGATATTTATTTCTCTCAACTTCAGGTTGGAAAAATAATTTTAATTTCTAAGTATCGTATGAGTTGTAGCACTATCAATTAAACATATATCTTCTTCGCTTCTCATACATTCCAAACTATCAGCAATATCCATATCTTATTTATGAAGAAAATAAAAAAGATGATTGATTTGTTTTTATGGAATTATAAACAAATAAATCAATCAGAAATAAAGTGTATCATATTGTAAAAATATTAAAACTAACTAATTCATTTATAACGTATATCTAGATATTTTCATCATTGATCAGATGATCAATTTTTCCTTCAGGGTATTCAAAGAAATCAGCCATATCAAGATGAATTATATCTATATCAGCTTCATTACATAGGTTGGTAAAATTTGTTTCCACATCTTTATCTTTCTTCTTTAAAGAGGCTTGATATAGTTTAACAAGATGTTTTGGAGTTCGGCATACACATAACCAATGTCTCTTGGCATCGCATTGATAGTAGATATTATCAGAATCTCTTGAGAGTTTCACATTTTCTTTTCCATCACTATCACCCTATTTATGGTGGTAATGTCTGTCCTTTTGATTTGATCGACTATTGATACGATCATCATTATTGTAATGGACACTTTGTCCACGACCATATCCGCGTCCACGACCACGGTCACGACCACGATCTTGACCTTGACCTTTTTCATTTTCATATCTAGTCGTATTCGCTTCAGGGAATGGACTACTACCAGTTGGTTGAGTCTCGTGATTTTTCATTAATAATTCATTATTTTTTTTTGTCATAAGAAGACATGAAATCAATTCAGAATATTTCTTAAATCCCTTTTCTCGATATTGTTGCTGTAGGAACAAGTTCGAGGCATGAAAGGTGGAGAAAGTTTTTTCTAACATATCTTCTTCAATTATGTTTTCTCCACACAATTTCAATTGGGATGTGATTTTGAACATTACAAAATTATAGTCACCAATGAACTTGAAATCTTGCAGTCTCAGATGTATCCAATCATATCGGACCTTACAAAGAACGACCATCTTCAGGTGGTCATATCTTTCCTTTAAATTTTTCCACAACTCAGGAGGATTTTTAACAGTAAGATATTCTGTTTTCAAACTTTCATAAAGGTGATGTCGAATGAAAATTATTGTTTTTGCACAATGTTGTATAGTAACATCTTTTGTTTTGATGGTGTCTCTAAGACCCATCACATTCAAATGTATTTCAATATCAAGAGCCAATGATAAATAATTCTTTCCAGAAATATCGAGAGGCAAAAATTCAAGTTTAACAAGATTTGCCATAGAAAGAAATCGGTAAAAACGTATCTCAGAATCTTTGAACGGTGAAACCTCCTTTTCTATTACAAAGATAGATTTGTATTTGGTAGATCTTAGTTTTGTACTTTTGGCAGAGTCTCGTGCTGATAATTTGTTATAAATAAAGTTGATACAGAAACAAAGATTTTTATATCAAATAGGAATTTGGACAAAATATAGTGAAAGAAACTTCTCAATCTCTTTCTCACTTTCTTTTCTCTATTCTCTCTTTCTTAAGCTCTTCCTTCTCCTCTTTCTTACAACTTGGTTTTTGGAATTTGAAAGGGATTGGGTATTTATAGGTGAATTTGGGTGATGAGTCAGCACCTTGCACCAATAGTTGACACTTGTTGGACACTTGGCAATGAAGAGCATGAGGTGTCCATATAGCTTCTCTTGTAAGTTTCTCATTGCTTGCCTTATAAGTTTCATATTCTTTCCCTTGTAAGTCACTTCAAATCTTCTCTTAGAAGTTTTCTCAAGACTTCTTTCAGAAGTTTTTAAATAGGTAAGTTATCAGAAATTCATGTCTTGACAAATATATTAATGATAAAGTTATATTCTTCAATGGACATTCACCAAATTATTCTATATTCATAACAGTTTTATCTCGTGCTTAAAATGAAAATTGAATTATATATGTACCCGTATATGGAAACGGGTCGGATCGAGTTAATGGAACGGGTCGGATTGGTTAAAATTCACATATGCATTGCACACATGACAATCCTGACCCTTAATGGACTTTTTTTTTTTCTACAAATTGATTTTTTTAAGGAAAAAAATGCAAACTATCTATTTATTTAGTAACGTAATTTTAATTATTGATTATTTTTTTAATCATACTGAGACTTGAATTCAAGATTATTGAATTAAAAAAAGAGATTATGATCACTAGTATGTCCTCTTAAAAACTTTTAATCACTGATTATGATAATGACAGCTTTGATTATCTAATTGCTTGATTTTATGGTTGTATACCGTATATAATTTATTACATTCATGACTTAACCTTCATACTTTTCCTAAACATTATATATCATTTTGTTATATAATATCAAATCAATTCTCAAAATTTGTATATTTAAGTGCATAAATATAATGCAAAACTCATAAAGTTTTGTCAATAATTTTTAAGTTTTTTTTTTTTTGTCCGGTCAATAATTTTTACATTAATTAACACTACATAAATAATTTTGAGAAATTAAGAAACTTCTTTTACATTAAAAATACATATGATTAGAAATAACCTCATACACATAATAATTAATTATATTCTTTACGTTTTTTTTGCTTGACCACTCGTATATGAGTTATTCTGTTAATCCGATTTGAATATTATGGAATTCAAATTTGAAATGGGCTTTCCCTGTATCTACTTTTTCATTCTCAAGACTTGAACTTGAAATTTTGTTTAAAAAAATTTAATATCTTATCTTTATATGAACAGGATGTAGGTTTACTTCGCTTTCATTTTTTTTTTTTTTTTGTTACAAATAAAAGCGGGATAAACTAGCTTCTAAGGGAAGTTATCCTCGGAATATCATACGTCAAATATCTATGCTCCTGGCAAGGGAGGTTAATGAGCTCGTGAAAACCAAGAAGGAAAGACGACCCCAATTTAGTAAGAGTATCAACACACCTATTACTTCTTTGTGAATGAAAAACAACTGATGTAATAAGTTACGACGGATAGATCTTTGCATTCTTGAATAATATGAAATTGAAAAGTAGCTATATCAAATGAAAGAGCAAACACAAGATCAGCTGAATCGATCTCAAGGATGATCAAGAAAAGTTTCATACGATCCAAAAGTAGGAGACTCTTTTAGTCCACATAGTTCCACTGTAAAATGATCTACTACACCTAGATTTATCTTAAAGCCATGGATCCAATAGTTATGCTCATTACGAGTAAGAACCCCCACCCTAACCAAGCGAGAGTAGAGCTCTAAGGAGCCATCAATATTTAACTTAAAACAATCTGAGGAGAGGGGGAGACCAATTGATTCAACAACCCAATCAAGGAGATGTCTTAGTCTCTCCTGCTATAGCCAGCCACCCATCTTGGGAATACCCCAGAAACCACACCCTCGGGAGAGAAGCTAATACCCTTAAAAATAATCCTACAATGTGCCTTCCACAAGCCCCATAGAGTGTAAAAAAGAATAGCCCACGAGAAACCCACATAAATAACATGGGACTGGTAGTTACGAGACAACCACTCAAACATCGATTGCATACTCAACACCATCCGTGAGAGCAAAGGAGATTAAAGAGTCAAATCCCATACCTGACAAGCTACGACACAGTCTCAGAATAAATGAGTACACGTTTCTGAGTATTCCCTGCAGAGGGGGCAACAAGGATCATCCATAAGCCCACGACGACGACAAGTGTCGTTGGTCATCAAGGAGTCGTGAGAGACAAACCACACCAGGAATTTGGCTCGCTTATGATATTTTAATTTCTAAATCCACCTCCAGGCTATGATTGGGATATTATCATGCTCAATACGTCAAAACATGGTGTAGGGCAATCTCATCGAAAACTCCCAGAAGCTAATCTTTTCAATAGCTCGTTGGTTACAGCTATTTAACCTACACCCTAAAGTACGAGTTCGAAAAGAGAGACTAAATTGAGGTTATTCTAAAATACTTTTTTTAATCTGTCATTCTTAAAAGTTGTTTTATTTTAATAATAATAACAATTTGAATCTTAATCACTTTGTTATAATATTAAGATTAAGAAAATATTAATTCCCTTTTCCAGCTTTACCTTTATATTTTATTATATCTCTTAAATTCGATAATAGCATTTAATAATTGATTTTTACAAATTTTATCCTTATCACTAATATTTATCTTTGTGTATCATCTTTATCTTAATGATAAAGTAACATGAAGAGACATTAATGGTAGTTTAACTAAAAAAGAATTTGATGTAAATAAGAGAGGATACATTAATTGATTGAGAAAAAGATTAACTTAGTATAATTAAACTATATTTTTTCATAATTGAGGTTATTAATTGTTTTTTTAATTCTTGTATAAAAACCTTAAACAATAAAAAAAAAAAGAAAAGACAGAGTATTTTGAAAAATTATTTTATAAGATTTTGAATGAATCACAAATATAATGCCTATTACACCCATATAATTATATTAATGAACATTAATGATACAACAATTAAATTACTTTCATACATATCTGATAATGACAAAGAAAAGTAAAAGTCGACAAGTTTATAATTTAAAATTTTCAAAATTATTAAAGATTTAAATCATAATCCCAAATCCTAAACTTTCAAATTATCTTCACTTTTGAGTTACAAAATTCTAAATTTAAAACCCTAGATTTTCGAATATTTGAGGTCAAACTTTTGCTCCCCTCTAGCCGTGCATGTGCACTTTGTTCGACTTTTTTATTACATCAGTGTATTAAGTTAAGTTACATACTCGAATATGGTCGCCAGCCGCAGCCGTCATAATTTTTTAACATATTTTTCTTGAAATTAAGCAATAGGACTCCATAATACACATGTTTGAGGCTGTTTAGTGGATGAGTTTTAACTAAATTGATATCATCCTTTCTTTTCTTATCCTTTCTTCTCTTATAAGGATATCGAGTTTGAGTTTTTCTATATATATAAAAAAAATATTTAAGGTTATTTATTCTGGTTGAAAAATATTTTTTCTTTCTGTCTTGAATATCCATAAATGAGTTATCCGATTAATTCGATTTGAATATTATTAAAATTAATTTAGAAGTAATTTTTTTTTATTGTTTTTAAAATTTTCATTAATAGAATTTAATACCATTAAACCCGGAGTACAATGATGCCTAAAATTTTATATACACCCACATTTAAAAAAATTTAAAAAAAAATTGATGTGTTCAAGGAGATAATCTAATGATCATAATTTTTTCATAATTTAGTGATTCCAGATATAAATCTCGATCTAAGAAGGAAAAAAAAATCTGCGTTTTGGGCCTTCGGGGGAGATGCAATTCCTTTTTCTTTTTTTCTCCGCAAGCGGGCTTGCAGGCCCAACGAACGGCAGGTGAAACGAAAGAGGGCCAAGATGAAGGCCCTGGAAAGAGCAGCTTTACTAAGCCCATATAGAAAAGCAAACAAAGAGCACGAAGAAATAAATGAAAGTGCATTTTCTCTCGGAAAATGAAAGATGTGTTTTCTTTTTTTTTTAATTTAATTTAACTTGAATATATCTACTTATATATAAAAAAAAAAAAATGAGAGATGTAATTGATCTTTTATACTTAATACGAAAACTAATACATCTTATACCTAAAAAATTTATTTTACTAAATTAAACTCAAAACAATTTAAAAAATTTATAAAATTTGTACGGGATTTTAATGATATGAATGCTATATTTTCTTGAGATCTAAGTATGAATGCCTACTAAAAAAATATTGACAAAAATTATAAAAGACTATTATTATTATTATTATTATTATTATTATTATTATTATTATTATTATTATTATTTAACCTAGTATTTATTGAGTACAGTTGAGCAATCTCCCACAAAGCAATGTGTATGGGTGGCACTAATTTTTTTTTTTCCCCTTTTATTTGGCCGTTATATGCAGAAGCGGACCTATGCAGGTTCGAGAAGTGAGCAATTGTATCCCTTTAATTTTCTAAAATTAAATTAATATTTATGATTTATATATATTTTACACCCACTGAACTATAATTTTACTTTACTTGTCTTTTTTAAAACTCATTTATTTGACTAAATTTTACATAATTAAAAAAAAAAAAAACTCACTTTATAATAAAAACAAAATATGATATCATTATCATATATTTTAAATCAATAAAAAATATTTTATAGTCTTTAAAACCAAGAAAAAAAAATAGACAAGATTGCAATCCCCAAAAACATTAATTCATATATTTTGTTTGATCAAATATCTTATAAATTTTTGTACCCCTGCTTCTGGGTCTTAGGTTCGTCACTGGTCATATATAATTTTAAATAAATTAATTTCCAAAATTAAATTAAATTAAATGTGTTCAATGAGATTGAGAGTGCTATATTATAGGTCCCAGAACCAGGATGCAATATGTTACATAGGTTGCTTTAAATGCAAAATTATGATTTAATGACCAATTTTTTTTTATTATAATCTAAAGAAAACATATATTTTTTGGAAAATTCTATAGGCCCTGTGTGGCAAATGTTAATTTATCTCTATTTTCAACTTAAATTAGAAAATAATAATAAAAGTATTAAAAATTAAAATTTTTTATTAAAAAACAATAATTATTGTTATATGATTAATTTATCTCTAAAAGCATGTTTGGCACAACTCTTTTTCTCCTTATCTTCTCCTTTTAAGAAAAAAACAAAAATTAATTTCTTTAAAAAAAAGTTAAAAATTGTTTGACATTTTTATCTTTAAAACCTATTTATATACTCCTTTTTATAAATAAACTTTTTGACAAAATATTTTTTATAAATTCTATATTTAATAAAATTATTATAAAGGATATACACATAAAATGTAATTTTTTTCTCTTCACCATCGATCATTTAAAATTCATATATCTACATTTTAAAAATAAAAAGTAAAATACTAATAATTAAAATAAAAATAAATTAATTATTTTTCTAAACCATTAAAATCAAACATTTATAAATATAAAATTATTTTTAGATAATATAAAGAACTAAAAAATTAGAAAATAATATAAGTCATATATTTATGAACACTCAAATCATACAAATAGAATAAAAAAATATTTATGAACATATTTAGAATTTATGAATATATTTGGAATTTATTAAAAAATATTTAAAGTCACCCAAGTCAAGTCATATAAATGAAATAAAAAAATAGTTATGAACATATTTAAAATTTGTGAATATATTTAAAATTTAAAAAATATATTTAAATCCACATAAATCATATATTTATGAATACACAAGTCATATAAATGGAATAAAAAAATATTTATGAACATATTTGAAATTTATAAAAAAAATATTTAAATTCAATCAAATCATAATATTTATGAACACATTTATGATATAGATATATTTAAAATTTTGTATTATTAAAGTGATGATATAAGTGAAATAAAAAGAAGTATGATCGGGAAATGTTGGAGCATTAAAAAAGAGAGAGAGAGAGAGAGAAGCAAGTTCCTTTCTGGAGCTTATCCTTCAAAGTTACTTTTATCATTTTTTTTCATTAAAAAAAAAAAACTATTTCTAAGAAGAAAAAATTTTATTTCGCTGGACTCCCCTTATAAGAAGGAGAGAAATTGAAAAAAACTATTGCAAAACAGACACCTAATTTCAAGCTAGCTTAGCTTCAACCTTTTCAAACATATCCCTAAAGTTTTGCACCACATGTTGTTAAATAGAACTCTAATAGCTTAAAATCCATTTTCGCCATCCCCTACCATCCACAGCATGTTAAATGAAGCCCTGCTACACTACCACCTCACCCCCTCCCCCCCCCCCCCCAAAAAAACCAGAAAAAGAAGGAAAAAAATAAAGATTTAACTCACATTTTTTGGGTAGGTTACAACCACGGAAAGCATAGAAAGAAATGATGTACAAGTTATTAAAAAAAAAAGGGAAGAAGAAGAAGAAGAAAGAGCTTGCATATAGATTTTTAGGGTAGCTAACAATTATGTAGACGTTGTCAGATGTCATGTACAAAACATAATATCAAGATTAGCTGGGACAAAAATTTTGTAAATTTAGTAACTAAACATTCCCTTGCATAAAACCCCAGGTAATAGCTCCCCCCCTCCCCTTTCCCAAAAAAAAACAAATAAATAAATAAAGGGAAAGAACCCAGATTTATGGACAACTGAGAAGAGGCATTGTAAGTTTAAATTAAGCAAACACGTCGGAAACAGAGAGAGAGAGAGAGAGCGCCCCTATACCATAGTACAGCCTGGTGTTGTGGCCCCATGTGGGTGTTAGAGCTTGGGCCAAGCTTCAAACTATGGTACCAACACACGCACACACAACCACCGGAGAGAGCCTATCCTGGATATGTGCTACATCCTAAAATAAGTCTCGACTTATGCTAATATGGGCATCTTCCTCGTGCCCGCGAACTGTAGTTCTAACAAATATAAAAGCTAATTTGGTCCAACAAAACCTGGAGCCCAGAGTTTACAAGCCCAAGAATCTCATCTTGATCGATCATTGCACCATCTTGCAGAGGAAATCCTTTTCCAATTTTTGGGTTTGGTAAGGAACTGAGGCCGAAAGCACAAGCTCGAGCAACCAAAGGGCCAAGCCCAAAACCAAAAAAGTACGCAAATATGAGGTGGGATGTACTTATGCCACCCTCACCGAAATTAAACAAACAAAATAATATGTAATATAAATAAAAATAGAAATCTTTGTACAAATATCTGAATGATAAAAAACTTTTGTTTAAATTTCTTTCTCAAAATTTAGTGTTTAAAATTTCATGGATAAGTGTATTTTCATTATTTTTATGGCCCCTATATAACCAAAAAAAATAATAAAAATGGAATACAACTGGTATTTTCTCTTGTATTTTTTTTGTGATAACAAAAATCAAATCTTGAATCATGAGATCGGGAAATGGAGGTTGTTATCACTGAGCAGTCCCTAAGGGACATATTCTCCTGCATTTCAACACATGGAAAAGTTTATTATTGCGTCGTGCGCAAAAGAGTTGGCATCTCAGTAAATATGGTCGAGGGTGGAAGCTCCTTCAGGGTCGATTATTTTACAAAGTTGAAAATCATAAACGAGAAAAATGTTTCATATTCTATAATTAAAGAAAGAAGTAACTTATAAGGATAGATTGACTCCTCTCCTACAAGATTTATACCTTAAAAGATAGTAATGTGGCATCTTAACGAATTTTTAAATTTTAATCCGATTATATTGTCTAACATGGAAATTGAGTTGTGGGAAACAAGAGGAAGAAGGCATTAATCCACTGATATCAAATAGAATTAGTGTGAATTTAATAACATAATACTAAAATCTCGAGTTTGAATCTTGAAAATGAGAAAAACAAGCATTAGAAAAGACAATCTTTTAATTGGATCTCACAGTTACTTGAGCCGAATTAATCAGGTTTTCAGACATCATTAGTCAAGTAAAAGAAATTTTTTTTTTTAAAAAAAAAAGGATAATAAGATGGGAATTGAGTTGTTTGGGCGCAACCCAAGGGCTACATCCAGTTGAATGTTCTTGTTGCGGGCCATGTGATTGTGAGCCCACTTTGATGGAAAAGGTGTAGATTAATATAATTGGAACAAGTTCCATACTTGGGTCGAGAAGAATCTGGCCAATTAAATTAAAAAAAAAAAAAAAATAGCACATTACTTTCTACAATAATGTAGCTCGAGAAAAAATCGAGAATATTTTTACTCAGAAAGAAAAAAAAAAAGTAGGAGTTCTCTTCTTTATCCTATTTTGTATTATTTGCCAAGTTGGAAAATTTCAACTTGCGTTTTCACATTTTTAAGGGTAATAAGGATAACCCAATTCAACTCAACCATCAGTGGAGGTCAAATGTCATTGAACAAGACCAAGTTAGATTACGAGTTGATATGAAGCAGCCCCTTGTCTTCGCTTGACCAGGCTTGCTCAAAGATTACTAAGAAAATTAGAAACAGGTCAGGTTTAGGTTTATTAAAGATATTTTTGAATATATTTGAATATAGAAAATATATGAATATGACTCTAATGTCATACTAAATAATTTATTGAATACGGCTCTAATACTATATTTGAGATACGAAATAATAATCGAAATGTGAATCATAATACTCTATTATTTCGATAAATTATTACAATATATTGGATTTACAAATTAATAAAAAAAATCAAATATTTTCAAAATCAAATCAATAATTAGATTAATTTTAATATATAATATTTTTTAAAATATTTTAAAAAAAATATATGATAAGTTCTAACTAGATTAAAAGGGTTGATAATCATGGCAATATAGAGGGAGAGTGAGTAAGGTAGAAGGTCTATCAAATTTTTTTAAATTGAGTGATCGAGTATTTTACCCATTTAATAAGTAGTTATGAGTTTGAACATTGAGAATAAAGAAAAAAGATTTGAAAGCAACCCCTGTACTCGATCCGGCTTAATCGGTGTAATGCAAATACTGATCGGTGAAAACCAAAAAAACAAAAAATAAAGTAGAAGGCCTTGTGATCTAATGGCACACGCCTGCCCCTTCTCTAATTTTGTACCAACTAACAAACACATCATAAGATTAAAAAGGGAAAGAAGGTCAATCCGGGTTTTGTTATAACACCTTCACCAAATTATTTGTACAAGTTTGTGATGTTTCCCCAACCAAACCCAACCTAATCCCCACACCTATTCCGAAAATGACTTTTAATTGTCTTTTTTTAAGTGTGTGGTGTAGCAAGCGCGAGCTATATTCCAATCCTAATATGCTTTTGGGTTTAGATAAGTTTACATTTTGTCTTTTCATTTAGCATTATTCGTATGTAGTCTGATAGTGATTGAGCACACATTTGAAAATCCTTCTCCCCCAATGCTTAACTTTAATACCAACAATATCTATTTTAACAAGTTTTTATTAATGATTAAAAAATTTTATCTTTTTTTTTAAATGAAAATGAAAGGCGGAGACATGTGAGTACAGAGTGAACTATTATTTTGTCTTTTATTAAAAAACAATGAAAGGAGGAGAAGAGTTCACCCTTCGAGACTTGATTATAATTGTTTTTTTATATATATATAAAAAGATATAATTAAATGTGATTAAATTAAAAATAATAATAAAAATAGAGAAATTTTATCGTTTGATTTGTCCCTAACAAATGTGTTAACAAGTGGACGAACACTTTTTTTTAGGATAGGAAAAAGTCAAACTCGAATCAGTGACAATAAGTGAGCAACACTATTTAAAGATTTTTTTTTTAACAAAATTAAAGAAATAAAACAATAATAATTTCAACGATGATCAAATCAAAGAGAAATGAGGTGTTGGGCTTCCAAAGAGCACTAACATCCAAAGCATTCGATTCAACACCACTCTACTCCCCAAAAATATATATATATATATATGTTAAATTAATAAATGAAAACAAATAATACGTTTGGTATGTGTACCCTAACTTCAATAATAGTATGAATTTTTCCTCGTGTCTTAACTAAGGAAAAAAAAAAGGAAAAAAAAAACATAGCTTTCTCTTTTTTCTTTGTTTTTTTTTTTTGGGGGGGGGGGGGAAGGGTTTAATGTGAACAAAACAGAGCTTTCAATTTTGGAGGCGACCCAATTTCAATAGTGTGGCATCACTGAGGATTGGAGAGGCAGTCAAGTACATGCATTATTGGTGTGGTATGGTAGGATAAAAATCCTTTTTCCTTACCTTACCGACATGCAAGAGATTATTATGTTCACATTGACAAATATTGCAACACCCCAGAAAATGAACATATGTAACAAAGAGGAATAGAATCAGAGAATGAAGAATGAAAATGAGGAGACTCTACCACTTTAGCAGTCTTTTGGGACAAGATGATGATCTTCCAAATTTATGCAATTAAATGTGGAAACAAATGGTATGAATCCTCATCCTTCAACCCATATGCAGCAAAAGTGGACATTATGTTGACTTAGGTATTAAGGATAGCCGTTCATGGATCATCCTCCACTTCATTATTCAATGGATACAGAAACTCCTATTCATACACCCCAATCATTGCTTGGACTTATGCAAAACACAAAGACAAAAAACTGTCACATAGGTAGAAAATTGGCAAGTTTGATAGTTGTCTTCTCTCTACAAATATTAAATAACTTAGAGTTACTATTAGAATTAGAATCTGTTCACTTAGAAAAAAAAATTATGTAAAATAATATTTTCTTGTGAAAAAATATTAAATTCATTAAATATTTAAAGTAATGTTATTTATTTATGCTTATTAATTAAAAACAAATAATTTAGTTATATTTTACATATGAGAACCATAGTTAATAGAATTCAATAAGAATGATGACTATGACAACAATAACAACAAGGAGAAGTGTATGGTATATATCATTATCAGCCACTTACCCTAATGATTAATCAGCTGAAAATTGGCTTTATTCTCTTGGAAACAATGTATACATGGGGACAACAGAAAATGGGTAATAAATTATTCCATTCCCTATAATTTAGGGAACAAACCACAAAGTTCTCAAGGGCTCCAACCCCACAATTTTTTTGTAATATTTTGGATAATAATTGTGAAAATTAAGATCAGAAAACCCAAGAAGATGAGAAGGACATATTGTTTACATCGATAAAACAGATAGATTTTTTTTTTTATATATGTAAAGATTAATATACATGAAGCAACAAGATCGATGAGTCATTCCATGTGATTTAAAATTATGTTGCTGCTTGGATGCAGCTTCTTCCCAACAAGTTACTTTCTACATTGATAGGATAACCATTTTACACCATTTTTCTTTTTCTTTTTCTTTTTCTTTTTTTTTTGCTTTAAAAAAAATAGAATTTGGAGATTTATATTTTATACAATTGTGTAAAACGATTCCTTACAAGTATGACACTATCTCTATTATCAAAATTAACCAAAAACAAAAAGCTCGGTTTTTCGAACAAATAGCTCAGTTTTCAAACCCCAAAAACATATAAATATATATATATATGAGTTGAAAGCTACGCAAGAGAAAATAAATATCAATTATCTGTAAGTCTAATAATGATAGAATACTAAATTTTCTTATTCAAAATTTCGAATTCTAATTTTAGAATTATAAAAATATGTATTAAAAAAATCAATTTCTAAATTAAACTTCACAACCGTTCAACTGAATTAGTTGAATCTCAAGATACAGGTGATCAAGTATCCCAAAAAAAGGGTAGGTTCGCATTTGAACGGGCCAATCCAACAGAGGCCCAACCCATCTATTTATGTAAAGGGGTCAATTTGGATCGCGGGTTTTAGCCTATATTGACAGTGTTAACGACATACTTGTCATTTACTATTAATGACAAATCTAGTTCCATAGAGATAATATAAGATGGTCTTATGTAAATATAATATTTTATTAGATTATGTAAAATAACATACCTATTTTCTTGATTTATCTGTTCAAAAGATAAAATAATTATCACCAACAATTTTAACAAAATCACAACAAATAAAATAATTACAAAATTCAAAATTAGATATGAAGATAAAATGATAGAATGATATGTACAACTAATTTAAATTTAAATACGTCTTTATCACATTATAAAAAATAAAAAAAAAAAAATTATAAATTTGATAACTATAAGATAGAAAATCAGTTTGTCGCGAGTTGGGCACATCTCTTATTTAAAGTCGAATCAAGATATAACCAATAGGATTGCATGATAATGTCAGAGTTACCTAATCCCTTCACCCCCAGTGAGAATCAAAAGAAAATTCATAGCATAATGATCAAAACTTAGCATTTTTTGTTAGACTTATTTATTGCTTGCGAAGAGATAACAATATCTTTTAGAATAGTTCAAATGATAATATTTTTTCTTTTTATCTTCTCTACAAATTGTATACTCGTAATTTAAATTGTAATATATAATCATCGTAAAATATTAAAGAATTTAATGGGATTGATTAAAAGAAATTATTAAAGGAGGAAAAAACAAAACAACGCAGCTGTTTAGCCAACGTTCGAGTTTAGGAAAAAGGATTAGAAAAAACCTTAATTATTACTCCCATGTTAATTTCACCGGACCTATAATTGCAAGTACATAAAATCAGATATCGAGGGAGAGAGAGAGATCAGGTCTATCGACGCCACCGTTATAAAATAGTTGCCAAAGCCAACCCAAGTCATAAAATCGGATCACCAACCACTGTAGGGTAGATCGGGACACGTGTACGGTTTGGAGGTCAAAGTGAACATAATCACTACCAACATATAACCTTTTTCAAACGTTCAAGTCTCATACCCCGAAACGGTCGAGTTTGTGAAATGGTGGCTTCCGTCTGTGGCGCGACAGTTGATTGGTCCATTTTCATCCACTTCACCCACGTGGGTCCCACCACCTCGCCCTCCCTCTCACCCCGTGCGGCTATATTTGTGTTGAAATTTTCCCTCTTTTTCCCACTTCCTCCTCTTCTCTCTCTCTCTCTCAGCCCTTTTTCTATATAAACCGCAAATCTAGTGTAGCAAAATCTATCATCTCTCCCATTTTTATGCTCTGTTTCCTTGTGAATCAGAGCATGGCTGCACTAATGTTCACTCACTTCATTCTCTTAGTTCTCACCCTCATCTCCTTAACAGGTACCCTTCTCACTCTCTCTCTCTCTCAAGATTAATTTACTGGCAGCCAGTTGAGTAGCCAAGAGAGACCCTCTTAAAACTTTCCTTATTTCCTTGAATATTATGAAAAGAAAAAAAAATGTTTTCGACCTAAACATTTATTTTGCTTTTTGATTTTTATTGTAGATGGAGGATCAATTGGAATAAACTACGGAAGAGTAGCGGATAATCTCCAAACACCAAAGCAGGTGGCGGATCTTCTCAAGTCACAGGGCATCACCAAAGTGAAGATCTACGACACTAACTCCGATGTTCTCACTGCTCTCTCCAATTCCGGCATTAGCGTCGTCGTCGCCCTCCCCAACGAGCAACTCTCCGCCGCCGCCTCTTCCCAATCATACACTGACACGTGGGTCCAATCCAACATTTCCCCATTTTACCCCTCCACCCAAATCGAAACCATTACTGTTGGGAACGAGGTTTTTGTCGACCCGGCTAATACGACGTCGTTCTTGGTCCCGGCCATGAAAAATGTCCACTCATCGCTTGTTAAATATAATCTCGACTCGTCCATAAAAGTTTCATCCCCAATTGCCCTTAGTGCTTTACAAACCTCGTACCCTTCTTCATCCGGGTCATTCAAATCGGATTTGGCTGGCCCGGTTATGGTGCCCATGCTTCAACTCCTACGTCAAACAGGGTCGTACCTCATGGTTAATGCGTATCCCTTTTTCGCTTACGAAGCTAATTCTCAGCAAATCTCATTAGACTACGCACTTTTTAAACCAAACTCGGGTGTTGTAGACCCGAATAACGGTTTACGATACACGAGCCTATTGGAAGCCCAACTGGACGCCGTGTATGCCGCCATGGCAGCCCTGCAATTCAACGATGTCCCGATCATTGTAAGCGAAACGGGTTGGCCTTCGCAAGGTGACGAAAATGAAATTGGGGCCGGCTCCGCCAATGCGGCAGCCTACAATGGCAATTTAGTAAAAAGGGTTTTGACGGGTGGTGGGACCCCATTAAGGCCACAGCAGGATCTTTATGTTTACCTTTTTGCCCTTTTTAACGAGGATCTTAAAACGGGTCCAACATCGGAGCGGAATTACGGGTTGTTTTACCCGAACGAACAAAAGGTTTATGACATTCCGTTGACCGTCGCGGCCTTGAACGGGAGTGCTTCGTCTTCCGGGTCGGGTAATATGAATAATGGGTCGAAGGTTGTTGTGCAGGGCCAAAGATGGTGCGTGGCCAATGAAAATGTAGCTGCGGAGAAGCTACAGAGTGCATTGGATTATGCATGCGGAGAAGGAAAGGCCGATTGCCGTCCGATTCAGGAGGGCGCCACGTGTTATGATCCTAACAGCCTTGTTGCACATGCTTCGTACGCTTTCAACAGTTATTATCAAATGAATGCACGGGCGGCTGGTACGTGTGACTTCGGTGGAGCAGCCTATGTTGTCACTCAGCCTCCTCGTAAGTTCACGACTGCACATGTTTTTGCTTTAGTTGAGGTCATATGTGATTTTTCTGTTTTGGTTTGGTCGCGTGAATGCATCAGAGATTTTGATAAAAAAGTTATCTGGGACTTCGTCTTGTTTGCATGATCATGAAAGTGAAATCTTTGAGAAAAGTTTTTAAAAAATTGTGTGAATTTTGGATAAGTGCTTCATTTGTGTGAGGTACGAAACTTGAGAGCCTTTGAAAGTAAAAGACAAGTTAATCGATGATTGTTCCTAGCGGTGGCGGTTTCAATCTCTCTCGTTCGAAAATTCTAAATTCAAATTCTTATGTAGTAAAATAAAAAATTAATTAATGATTTGGATATTCTTAGCTAATGAACGAGATCCTAAATTGAAATTTAAATCAAACCCTTTATAATTTCAGACTTATAGATTATTTCATTTTCTTCTTCCTTGAATTTCTTTTTTGGGTTCTATTAATTTTTGTTGATTTCTTGTTTAATTAATGGTTTATTCTCTCAATGAATTGCAGAATTTGGAACTTGCGAGTACCCAACTGGATACTAAAGGGAACGGTTACCAGGGCATCAACAGATTATATAGGATTTTTATTTTTATTAGATTTTGTTACGGATATAAATATGTATTTTTCTTTTTACCTATTTTTATTGACAACAATTACTCTTTTATTAGACGTTGAGTAGGTGGGGTTGTTGTCCGTTGATATATTTCTGTCCACAATTAGATATTCTTTGTTTGCGTATAAGTTACTGTTTTTTTTTGTTTTTTTTTTTTTTCTTCTGATATCCAGAGTTTTCCCCATTAATCCAGATCGATTTATTATCGGACCCTTTTTGGGAGAGGTCTCTCAACGTAATTTTTTTCATACCCATGAAGAGTCGAACTCACGACCATGATTAAAAAAACTCAGCTCCCTTCCGATTGATCCAACCAATGTTGATGTTCGTGTATAAGTTACTGTTTATGTTTGCTCCTATCTGCTCAGGCTGTGTGGTGGGTTAGAAGATGACCCTTTTGTCTTCTCTGAACCTGTTTTTTTGGTCACCAAGCAATTGAAATTGTTTTTGCTGCATGGTGTGGGACCGAGTGGTGTGGGGCTTGGACTCGAGTAAGTTAGGACAAGGACTCCATGACTATAGCCTGCAAAACTTCTAGATCTGTGCTTAACAAGAAAGCAATCTCAACCCTACTTCTCTGGGCCACTAAAGAGAGTCCAATTTGATTACCCTCTGGGCCCCATGTCAGTCCATATCTTTCTCCGAGATTTGACTAGTTTGAGTTTAAACTATTAAAAACTTAATAAAGGCCCAATCACCCTCACTGTCAAACTTAGATTATTATGAATTGATAAATTTATCGAACTTGGACCCGGTTCGAGTCTTAACTCTAGAAAGAATCTTGGAGGTAATAAGTGAACCTGGGTTCAGGTTTGTCCTTAATGGATGAGCTAGCCCTTCATACGCAAGTCCGCACAAGGCTCATGCCGAGTAGTTCATCCTTGACCGAATTTTTTGGGCCAAGATGCGCTTTGAGAGGGGAGGAGGAATCTTAAACCAACCCATGAAGTATTGGCGCTCAATTGCCCAAGCCCCGAGATGGGTCTCTCGTTGTTGAATGAGGCACCTGATTAGCCTTCGCCTTCGGTCAAAGTAGAGTTAGAATTTGCCATTTGTTCAGGAATCAGACCATCTAAAACATTTTTTTTTTTTTTTTTTTTTTTTGGCATCACCTGCAGTCATGTTTCGATTTTTTTTTTATTATTATAATTTGATTTAATATAAAATAATAAAATTTAATTTCTTTCATTAATTTTATTGAATAAATTATTTTTTCTAATTTGATCTTTTTTTCTTTTTTATATTAATATTCTAATTTTATTTGATATAAAATAATAATGAAAACAATTTATTAAAAAAAGAAAAAGATATAAAAATAAGATAAAAAATATTAAAAATATTATTTTACAATAATATGATAATAAATAAAATATTATTTTTTTATACCTTTTATTTCAACCGAACACAAAAAAAATACTACCATTTCCTTTCATTTCATCTATACCCAACGAAAACGAAGGAATGCATTTACGTCTATCACATAAAATAAATATCTCCCTTTCCCCCTCTCTCTCCCTCCCCTCCGCAAACCAAACTTACGCTTAATTTCATTCCATTTAACTAATAAACCAGTTGGGTACAGTGATTCTTGTGCCAAACAGAAAAGGCCCAAAATAGAAAATAAGAAAAAGAACAAATTTAAACCCACTTTAAAATCACTAGGGGGAATAAGGGGGCTAGGGGTGGCTCTTAGTTTTTGAAACTGAGGTTGCACTTTTCTGTCCTCTGCGTTGATTGTTCCTTCTTCTTCTTCTTCTTCTTCCCCCCCCCCCCCCAAAAAAAAGCTGGCGGCAAAGGAAAAAAATAAAATTCAAAATCAAAGTTGAAAAAGGTTGTAAAAGTAGAAGTTGTGCAAACAAGCAAAAAATGAAAATAAAACCCCCCCGCCTTGTCCAGCCAAATGGATTCCTCATTTTCCCGCGCAAAGAAAAGTGACCGCACCGCTCTCCAAGGTCCAAGCATGAAAAAGCAACGACAGGACAATCCCCTCCGCACCGAGATATGATAATCATATTTTATTTCTTTCTTCTTGTTGGTTAAATGGACGGTGGGGATTAATCTATTCCATCCGCCCATCAATCCATTTGGATTTCACTGTCCAATTACTTTAGAAATTTCATTCTCAAACTTCTATTATTATTTTGGATTTCACTATCCATTTTGGATCTTTTATAAATACAATTTTCATATCAAATTACATATAGATTATTATTTTTTTTGTTATATTGAGATTTAAATCTAAAATTTTTGAGATAAAAGAGAAAAATTATGATCATTAAACTGTCTCGTAGACTAATTTTATTTGTTAGTTTAATACACAGTTTTAAAATTTTTTACTTTATTTGTTAATTTTTTAAAAAAATTAAAATTACTAACATGGTATAAGAATCAAAGGTTCGACACATTTTCTAACATGGTATAAAAACAATTAATTTTTTAAAATACCAAACAAGTCTACTAATAAACTATTCTACAGTAGTGCTGCCATTGTCCCAGCAAAGTACTTGTACGCTATTCTTAAATGTACCTTCAATTCCAGATTTGATTTCAAAATTTTAATTTTTTAAAATAAAAAATAAAAAGTTTTCCTTCCCCTTAAAAAATACTACAAAATAAAATAAATTAAAATACAAACGACTTGAACAATCAGTTGGTTTCCCATTCATAAAATAAAAATTATCGCAATTGATATTCATTCTCAAAATTCATGATTTATTTTAAAAATGATAAAATTAGATTTAAATAAGATTTCATATAATTTATATAAAAAATTAATATAACGACGACTTCAACATTAGAGCTTTATTTTATTTATTTTTGAAAAAATAATTAAAAAAAAAACTAAAAAGGAAATATAATAAACTATAAATAAATCAAAACAATTCGAGCCAAATCGAGCATCGATATACGTAACTTAGCGTGCTAGCGTTGAAAATCTGACACAGAGAGCGAGAGAGAGAGAAACGGAACGTGGGTGGGTGTGAGTCAAAGTGATAATCGATGGGGCGGGGGGTGCGTAACACGCACCCTTTCCGCACTTAACGTTACCCACAAGAAACATGAAGTGCCCCATTTCTCAAAACTCGTGCCACAGATTTGAGGCCCCACCCCACCCCTCGCTGCGGGTCCCTTTCTAGATTTCCATGCCACCCCCTCACTTATATCAAATATAATAAAATTTAAATAAATTCTCACTCAAGTCGGTCTAACAAAATTTTTTTTTTTTTTAATTTAACTCTACTTAATCATAGACATAATCCATCATATCCAAATATATTGAATTAAAGAATTTATATAAAGAGTGATGCAAATAATATTATTAGAAAAATTAATTAATGAATCAACAAAATTTTTGACTTCCTCTAAATAGGGGCCTTTTATTAGTTTATATAAAATAGATGATTCTGAATTATACAATAAAATATTTCTCTTTATATAATTATAAAATAAATTAAAATTATCAAAATTCAAATAAAAAATTAATCAGATGTATACATATCATCAAATTATATTTCTATTATACGATATCAAATTTAAATTACAATTATATTAAAAAATTTATCGTCATCCATAGTCAAAAAATCCTTTTTTTTTTACTCTTAATCATCTTTATATCTGTGTAATTAATTTATTTTTATCACATTTGAATTCAAAATTTTGCTACTACAAAACATTTCGCTTGTTATATTAGTAGATAAAGATCATTAATGTAATTAACAAAATTGAAAATAGAAGAAATAAAATCTTTTTTTCTTTTTTGGGAGGGTGGGGCTGTTCCTGCAAACCCACCCCCAGTTGCTTTGGCTTTGGCAACCAAACTGAGGTAGGTATTACTTTAGTATGTTTTAAAAGAAAAACTATTTTAACAAATAATAATTTTTTTTTGATAATATCAATAAATTCTCTATATTTTTCATATTATAAAATTAAGTAATTTGTGTTATCAATTTTATTTTATTATTCTGAATTTTATAAAAACATGTAAATTATAATAATAAAATCAAAAAGGATACCCTAGGTTTACCAAGTTGACTGCCGTAACCCATCGCTCCCACATTTTCTGTCATTTTTATCCTTTCAATAATTCTTCTTTTTGTTAAATATATTTTTTTCTAAAACCAAGCCTACATATTGCACCATATGTCGTGTTCTCCATTCTCCTAATATCTATATAATAACAATTTTAAATTTTATCGAAATTTTTTCCTTTTTTACAAAATCATATAGAAAAAACTTTTTATCCTAATTAATTGAATTGTTTAACGTTGTATGTATGAAATTTTTTTATATAAACCATCTTTATTGGGCAATCATATACTGAAATCAATTTGAATCGGGTTATATTCTTAACTAACAAAATTATCTTGATATTTTTTTTATACACAATATTTAAATTTAAAATTTTAATTAAGAGAAATTAATATCTAAAAAATTAACATCGAAAAGTTGTGGCTTTCAATATTGGCTTTCAAAGTAAAATGTCATATAAATACAAAAAAAAAAAGTAGTTAATAAAAGAATTTCCCGGCATTTTCTCTCATCCATAAAGTCATTTGTGATCAATAAAATTGTGCCTTGCACCTTATTTGGATGACTTGATCAAACTAATTAAATTAATCACATGCTTTCATCAATTAATTTAATTTGTTATCCATTTTTTCACAAATAAATAATTTTTTTTTTCTGGTTTGCTTGGTCTTTAATGTGAACAAACATAAGAAAAGTGGAATTATGATTTTTGAGTTTACCCCAAATTTCAAATTAGGCGTAAGAGCAAGACCGCTGTGTGGCTGATTACCAAATAATGACAACGGAAGAAGAGAAAATCTCCGAATTAAAAGTGAGGTCAGGTCAGGAATGGCCGACAGTTTTGGTCTTCGAGATGCCTTTTCCAATATTTTCACAATTGTTTTTGTTATTTGTTCTTTACCCGGAGGAAAAAAAATAAAAAAAATAAATTACACGCCTAGTTTTTAAAATTTATCTTATTTTCACAAATTAGTCCTTATAATTAAGAATACTATCTTATGATTCTCAAACTTTCAAAACTGTAACGAGTTGGTCATTTCGTTACTAATGACGACAGTCAGGCCGTCAAGTATTGACGTGACAATCTACGTGATCGTACGAACAATGATATGTCATGATCAGGTCAGTAACCTCAACACATCATGTGGCCACGTTAGCAGGGGGATTATGGTCATTTTGCTTTTTGGCCTATTCTCAGCTGGATTTAACCTTACACCAATCACACTCAAAGACAAACCCATAATCATCCGACTCCAAACAAAAAAGATAAGTTTTGAGGAAAATACAAAAAATTGAGGAATTGAAACAGCATATGAAGAAAATTAAGGAAAATACAAAAAATTGAATATAAAATTGAGAAAAATATAAAAAAGAACACTGGCAGACAAACCCATAATCATCTTAAGCAACTGAAATAGTAGATGAAGAAAACGCCTGATTTGAGAAAAATACAAAAATTTGAATACAAAATAATGGTAGAAAACGAAAATTAATCAAAAATTGAGAGCAAATTTTCCACTCTCAAAGGAATAAAACTTCATAAAAACAACCACAGAAGGAAGTTTGGGCAAATCTTCCGAAAAACACCTTGAGCATATGGTCGGTGCCTCTTCCAACATCTGGAACCCCAATTGCTCTCTTTGGCCCGTCAAGGAAATGATGGTGTCGTGAACAAGTTTGAGATCTGGATCGTCAAGTGAGTCTTATCGATTTGTAGGGTGACCTTGAATCGCAATAAACAATATTCCAAGCGCATGGTTTGTATTTTCCAAACCCCAATATGAGAGTAGACTTCTTGGATCTGAAACTAAGGCGTGGAAGAGGAAGTTTGAGACGATTAAAGAGGAGACGATTTTCCAAATCCCAAAACAACAAATTGAAGAGGAGAGGATTTTGAACCATTTGATTCTGTCTCTTAGAAATCCAAAATCGAAAAGAGAGAGAAAGAAAGAGATGGAAGATGGAGAGAGGAAGTTTCAAAACCCTATTTTTCCGTGGTGTTTCTAGGGGAAACCCTAACTCTAGCTTTGGATAAGAAGAAGGAGAACAAGAAGATGATGATGATGATTCAACGTTTCTCTTTCTACTCTCTCTTTCTCTCTCTCGATTGCATGAAGACCAAAACGTGTGTCTCACTCCCTCTCTCTCGGTTGCAGAAAAATCCCCTCCAAAATGTTGATGTGGTAGTGCCACGTCAATAAAATGACAACGTGACACTGCCACATCAACAAAATACTAACGTGGCCACATGATGTGTTGAGGTTGTTGCTCTGGCGTACACATCAGTTTTGTACGATTATGTAAATTGTTACGTCAGTATTTGACGGTCAGACTGTCGCCGTCGGTGACGGAAGAACCAACTTATTACAGTTTTGAAAGTTTGAGAATTATAAGTTAATATTCTTAATTGTAAGGACTAATTTATAAAAATAAGATAAATTTTAATGGCTAAACATGTAATTTAATAGAGAGAGAGAGAGAGAGCCGCGAAGTGCCGGTAAAGGTGACCGACCTCGATTAATGTGATATATAAGTGGTTGACAGATATGTGGGTCCCACCAGCACCACCCACGCCTTCTGGCTGTGGAGCTTTTTCAAGTCTACTCTCTCTCTCTTTCTCTCTCCCCTTAAAAACCCGAGAGAGAGAGCGAGAGAGAGAGAGGAGAGAGGAGGAAGTTGGGTTGGGGTGTTTGATTTGGGTATTCTGATTTCTGGCCGGCTAGAACTAGAAGAGAGGTCTGCTCGGTCACTGGTGGGCCCCCAACACAGTATGGTCAAGGATCTTCTGTCTGAATTGCGGTTTTCCAAAGGAATTGCTTATTTCGATTTTATAACATCTGTGTCCTGTCCACATGCTGGAGCTCAAGTGCCAGTATATGCCAATTTAATGGAAATACTCCCACACATTTCGATTTTTTTTTTAATTAAAGAAAATAATTCTTATAAGTTTATTAGATTTGTTTTAATTTTATAAAAGTTCATCGATGTGTTATACAATAAAAATAAGTTTTATCTATAATTACTTAATAAAATAGAATTATTATTACAATTTAAATCTATTCTGACGAAAAATATTATATATACCCAATATTACATTATATTTTTCTTGTATAATAATAAATTTTATTGAGATAATTGTGTATAAATCATTTCATAAAATAATTTATTAAGATAAACAAACAAATAAGTGACATTTTTATAACAATCAATAATACTATACTCTTGGAGGTGTCAATTTGTCATTACATTTTTTTTTTTGGGTACTTCTTGCTTAAACATAGTCAACAAGAACTGGTTATGAAAAATAATAGAAATTTCAAACAATTTTCAATTATTATCATTTGTATTTATATTAATAAATTTATTAAATATATTTAAGGGATGACAAAAAAGTTTGAAAAATTGCATATAACTCATACCTCTTTTATAGTTTTTTTATTTTTTTACACTTTAAATTAAATTTCCCACCTTTGCCTCCCAGCAATTCCAACAATGCATCATGGCTGGTGGCCACCAGCTACGTCAAAAAATAAAATTAAATGTTTATAAGACTCGCATAGTAAAAGTATTATTTACTAAAAAAAATAATTATAATATTAGAATTACACAATATAAAAAATCCTTTCATAATTCTGTTTTGTTGCAATTTGAAACACATGGCATAGCTCCTATGTCAAGGATTTTGTTATATTGAGATTTGAATTCGAGATCGTTAGATTGGAGAAAGAGAATATATCCCATTATTAATTTTCAAATTAAAGTTGTACTAATATTTTTTTTACAATGAAGCTATGCATAGGTACGAAAAATGATAAAAAAAAATACAAAGATATAATTTTAAAAAATTATTTATATACGTGTCAATTTTTATATTAGAATGATTCATATTTTTGCGTAAAGGGAAATTTTATACCCACCGAAAGGTAGTAACTATTGACCTTATATTATATTATTTTAATAAAAAAGTGAAATTTAAACATTATATTTCTCTACTCGATTGACCCTTTTTACCGCCTTAGCTATGTGAAAACTTGCCTTGATGAAAAAGTAAAAAATAAAAGGCTTACAAATTTGAATAATTATCATTGGTGTAATTTGTATCGGTTGATCTTTTTTTGAAAAAAATTTATAAAAATATATACGTGTACAGAGATTAGATTTAAAAAAAATATATATTTGAGTAAGAATTTATTATCAGTCAAAGTGTCCCTAAAATACCTGCGGGACCTTTCCAAGACTTCTGCTCTTTTACCCATATTCAATTAGTAAACTTGGATGATTTTTTTTTTTTTTTCCATTTCCCTCAGCCAAATGATTTTTTGAAAAACAATAACCATTTTATTTTATAAAGGAATAAGCTGAGGAATATGCTGGGCGGCCGTCCTGGGAAAAAGATTGTTTGCTTTCGTACATACAATATAGCCGTTGTTTCGACTTCATGCAATGGCAAGTTCTCACGTCCTTCCCCTTCAGTGTCACCCAAAATGCGCCATGCTAGGGTCTACCAATACTCCTAATGTTCTCTCTTTTATTTTGCTGACCAAAACCGATAATTTTATATTGAATTTTTTTTATAATAAATTCATATTTAAAATTATATTTTAATTAATTCAATCAAAATATTTTTAGATTTAATATAATTTTTTTTATTTTTAAATTTAAAATTTAAAATTTACTAAAAAAATTAATATTATTACTCATATTCATTGGTATCACTAATTTTATATGATTATTGAGTGACTGAGTGTGCCCTGGCTTCCATTCTCTGCACCATAAAGTTGAAAACATTATCATACTAAACTTTGAACCTTCCTCTATATTTATGTTATAATTCCAAAAGATTAGCTTTTGCACCCTATTCTTTTACTTAATTTTTTTTGTTAATATTCTTGTAATTAATTTGAGATAGGATTTAAACACAACAATTGTCACACTCCGAACCGGGATTGTGAATAGCTGCCCGTTACCCTGGATATCGACTGTATTTTTACAGAAAATCGGACGAAATCTCTCCATAAATCAGAGATCTCTCATGTACAAATAAACATGTTTAATCATGTAATTAAAATAAAATGGTCATCCCGGCCTCACAACAACCCACCAACCACAGCCGTCACGTCCCGAACCGGGATGGTGAACAAAAATTTTCTAATTGAGATAGGGATAGCCTTGAAAGGTTTTGAACTTCCTCAATTGCTGTCTTTTTTGCATCCCAAGTTCTAGGAAGAATTCTCAGAATTTTCCTAACCGGGTCTGAATCTGAAAATCCTTTTCCAATAGACTCTAGCTCATTTGTGATGAATGTGAGTCGATTAAACACGTCCTTAACTTGTTTTCCATGCTGAAAATTGAATAACTCATATTCCTGTATTAAAAGGTTAATTCTAGTATCTTTAACAGTCTGTGTGGCTTCATGTGTGATGCACAGTTTGTCTCATATTTCTTTGACTGTTTCACAAAAAGAAACAAGATTAAAATCTATAAGAGAAATAACACATAAAATTAAATGTTTTACTCTAAAATTTATTGAGATTTTTCTCTTATCATCATCTGTTATGATTGGGGTTTAACATTTAAATTTCCAGAGGAAATAACCTTCCAAGTATCATAATTCGTGGTTTTAATAAAGATCTCCATCTTACACTTCCAATGAGAGAAATTTACTCTATCAAAATAAGGAGTTCTATTAATAGATTGACCAAAAGTTGAATGTGATGCCATTGGATCTTTGACTCAAAAGTCAGCACTTTTGTGAAGTCGAGCACACTCTGATACTACTTGTTGATCCCAATGAAACCAAGAAGGGGGGTTGAATTGGTTTGGCTTCACTCTATGATTTTTCTCAATTAAAATCACTCTCAAATGTTATGACCAAATAACATGCAATATGTAAATATAGATGCAAAATTAAATAGAAGTGATAGAAAGATCAAACTCGGTTTATAGTGGTTCGATCTTGTACTTACGTTTACTCTTTGAGCTCAGCAAGCCAGGGTCCAGTGATAACTAATTTTCACTATATGATGAGAGTTACAAAATCAGTACAATGTCGAGATATAGACAATCTGCACCTTCTCCCTTAAAGATAATTTAGTCCTATACTCACTTAACTCAAACTCTCTTACACCTAACCTATCAATCCAAGAAAATATTTCTTACACTCCCCTTAAACTTATGAGTCTATACAAAAACTCAAACAGAGGTTACAAAAATGAAGAAACTGATCTGACAACAGGAATCCAAAATAAGTTATCAGAACTTTGTGATCAAGTAGTCATTTTTTGGTTCTATTTTCTCTCAACTCAGAACTCGATTAAACTCTGTAAAAATTTCTAAACAAAGACTAATTATAACTCTTTAAAGTCCACTTCAAGTTGCATCTAAAGTTTTCTTGTATCGAGTTGATATATGGTTCTCGAAACCCCTTCAAAACAAGCCTACACAGGAAAATCACAATTTCAGATTCTGATTTTCAGTCTATTTTGAGATCTAATATCTCTCTCACAACATCTCGAAATTTCTCTATAAAAAATGTAATATAATCTCTGTATATAGTACTTTAAATCCCAAGAAGAGAGCTCGCAAAACTGGTCACGAATATAAAAATATAATGCTGCAAAGTTGGCTCATTAACACATTTACTACAATAAAAAAATCAGCTAACTTTCTTACCTTGAGTTTGATTTTCTCCACCAAACTCTTTAAATTTTACTGCTATTATTTTTTAGATTCAAATATTAACAATCCCTTAAAGTGTGGAGAATTCAAATTTCAAATAGTTTAGTTGTTGGAGAAGTTACACTACAAAAAAAATATAATTTTAGCCACGGAAAAAATTCGCCGCTATTTACCCACGAATTTAATGACGAAAATGGATTCGTTGCAAATTTGCCACGAATCCATTTTCATCGCTAATTTAGCGACGAAATTCATAATCCGTCACTAAATAACCACGAATTTCCCATTCATAACAAAATTAACCACGAATTCGAAGTTCGTGGCAAAATTAAGCCACGAATTAGAAATTCGTGGTTAAATTTAGCCATGAATATAGTCGTGACTAAATTTGTCGCTAATTTAAAATTCTGTTAAATATAATTTTATATTTTTATTAAATATAAATTTATATTTTATATGTTTATTAAATTAGGGTATTGATTTTTATTAAATATATTTTTGTATTTTTTAAAATATAATTTTGTATTTTTGTTAAATATAATTTTATATTTTATATTTTTATAAAATTAGTAAATTGTTTTTTTAATGGTAAAATTTAGAAAGAAAATAATGAAGTAAAAAAAAAAAGGTATATGTTAGTTAATAGATAATTGGTTGAATGTTTACTAAATGTCCTCTTAGTCCTAGGTTCGAATATGGATAAATGCACATTTTCTACAAAAATATAAAGCAGCAGGAAGTTGGTTCATACACGAGCGGGGGCCGGCGGCTTTTAAAATTAAAAATATAAAATGAAAAATTTAACCACGGATTTAGTCACGAATTCATCAATTCATGGCTAAATTTAGTCACGAATTTTTGAATCCGTGGCTAAAGTTAGCCACGAATTAGAATCTGTGGTTAAATTTTGAATTTGTGGTTAAATTTAGTCACGAATTTTTAAATCTGTGGCTAAAGTTAGTCACTAATTTAGCCACGAATTCAAAAATTCGTGGATAAATTTTTGCGACACGCTATTAGCCACGGATATGAGTTTGTGGCTAAATCCGTCGCTAAACAATTTAGCCACGAATTTTTTTGATATTTTCGTGATTAAATCCGTCGTTAATTCGGTATTTTTTTTGTAGTGTTATATGTGATCAAAAACCTCCAATAAATCAACCTTAATTTCAGAAGACTTCTGAACCTTGAGTAAATAATTGGATTTCACTTGAATTTGAATAATCAACTTGGATAGTCTTACTGGTCAAGTACAGCACCCATTCTGTACTCAACATACTGAACTAAATCTTGAAAATAAAATAAAATCGTAGCAGAAAATACAGTTCTGATTTTCAGTTGTTTCTACCCATTTTGCTTCTACCCAGCTTCTGTGACAGAATTTTTTTGAGCAGTTCTTTATTTTGAAACATCCTATAAATAAGACTGTATTACATATTCTAAATGTCTGCATACTTGATAAATTTATTAGTAACACATATAAAAATTTTATTATCATCAAAATATTATGGTTCACAACAATTTTTCTAACAATTCGAAGTAGAGTTTCCCATACAAAACTATTTTTTATGCATATTTGTCTCGATGAGAAATCATTATAAAATTGTGTTGCTCACAATTTTGTAGAAAAAATTTGTGCAATCGAATCGGAAAGAAAGAAGAGTAAATTTTTCTTTTAATTTTTTGTGCAATCTGTTTCCTCTTTTGTTTGCAATATTATGTTTTATAATTATATTTTTTTATTTCGTTAATTTTAATTTGCTACATTCTCATACATTATAAAAGAAAATAATTATAATATGCATACTGATCCCATCAAATTTTTGGTTAAATTTGGCAATGGTCCTACTTTAATTCCTATCAAAATTTCACATCCCAAGAGTTTTATAGTTTTCGTGATAGAAATCTAAAAGAGTGGATGAATATTAAGAATGTTTAGAAAACATATGATGAATCCATTTTTTAGTCTGGGCCTGTGTTGTGATATTGTAATTATTAGGGAAATATGTCAATTTTATTTTTGAACTAATTTTTTTTTTCCATTTTTTAAGCTTTATAGCTAAAATGAGAATTAAAAGTTGCTCGTATTAAAATCATTTAATCAACGATTAATAGGGTTGTGGTGTAGAGTTGCTAAAAAAGACATATGAGATCAAACTCTTTTAGATTAAATGGACGGATACTCTACTCATTTAATCAGAGATCTCAAGTTTGAGCCTTAGAAATAAAAAAAAAGATTTAAGAGAGCTAATCCCTTAATGAATCTCATAATATTTAAATTAAATTAATCAAGCGAATCCCAAATATCTGTTCATCCAGTAAAAAAAATTGACATATAATGAAAGTTGAATAATTCAATCAATTTCTTTTTTATGCATGATAGTTATTTTTAAAAATGTTTTTTTGCCACTAAATTAAATCAAATAAAAATGAAAATTGATCAGAATTTATCATAGTATTAAAGAGCGTTATATTACTTGAGGAACCTCGCAATCTCATTCTTGACAATGAAAAGGAAGAATGATTCTAATTTGATCGAAAATATATATATTTTTTTCTCTCGCCCAACAAAGAACATCGTAAAGTTTAATTTTTATTTATTTGATTCGAGGTAAAATTCAATTTTAATAGTGCTGCATTAGGGTTCCCAATTCTTGCATATGTATTTTATTTTATTTTTTTATACGTAAAGGATGGTCAAACTCGAGATCTCTAAGAAAAAAACATGTTTTACAAGCTTAGCAATTCCGGCCGAGTAAATAGGTTGAACCATTTTACATGATCTTACATGTTTGTAAAGCAATTTCTATGAAAAAATGAAAAGGAATTCAATCAAAATTATAATTATAAGAACGGAAGTAACTTAAATTTAAATAATAAAAAATTTCGACATATATGAAATGATTATATACTATTATTATAAGGGATTTCACTAATAAAATTAGTAGTACGGTCTACATTGTATGTAATGTGTAAAACAAATTATGATCGGTTTTATTAAAAATGAAAGGAAAAAATAATTTTGAAAATGATAATATAAGGGAAATATATGAAAAAGTAATCATTATCGGTGATTTTTTTATTATAATAGAAATCGAATCTTGAATCACAGGGTTTAAGGAGAAAAATTATTATCACTAGACTGTCCCTTTAATAATAATAATGAATGGATACTTTTTCTTAATATATAGTAAACGGGTACTTTCTCTTAATTTCTATAATTCTATTTTAATTCTTATCTCTCAAACAATTTTTTTTTTAAATAAATAATATTAACTTTAAAAAAGGTATTTATGTTATCTTTATTAACAGTAAAGATAACTATGATTGTGGTGTTGTACATCATGTGTGGCTATGTTAACATAACAAGATTATCTAAATTTGTTAATTGAATTTTGAAAAGTTATTAATTTTAAAATTATATAATGAGAAATAATTTTTTATATAATTATTAAATAATTTAAAATTATTATGAAAATTGGTTCCTCACTTCTGGATGCATCGATCCTATGCTTGCGAAGGATTCGATCTAATTTATATTTCAGAAAGATGGTGATGTGTTGGGGTGGCACATGGATGATTAAATTCCTAAAGGATGCAAAATCCATCACGACTTATCATGAGCTATAATTTTTGTGTCGCTATGAAAATAATTGCTATACTCTTTTTTTTAATAAATTATTAATATTTAATAATTATATTAAATATGATTAAATTCAATTCGACTCGAATTGAACTTTTAATAAATAAAACTCTAAACATCTCTTTTTTTATACATGAGATTTTAATTTAGATATACTATTATCTAATGATCGAACCAACCAGATGTTATACTTTTCATTTTTGTCCTAACACCATGTTTTATTTTATTTTGATAAAAAATAGTATAGCACTCACTTTGATGAAATATATATATATATATATATATATATAAACCCCACAAAAAAGGTTGACATATTTGAAATAAATTAAATGGGTATGAAACTTTTTTCAATTTGTAATAAAATTACTTTATTTAGAAGGTAATATTATGTAAATGAGAATACAGTCCAAAATTTGCCCTCTTAAATACAGATTTCAGGTCAGGCAAATTTATACGCCCAAAATGTAGAGACCGATGGTTAGATAAAAAAAAAATATCTTACAAAAATATAATATTTTCATTTTTATTTTATTTTTGGAAGGGGGGACAATGGAGAAATGGAATGGAGTTAATTGGCTTTTATGGGGTATATGTCTATCAATGCTAAAAATTAGTTTTCTTTTTCAGTCTTGATTTCATACATTTCACGTGGAATTCCTTTCCTTACCTAAATAATATATATGGATCTTTTGTTTACTTTTCTATGAAAATATTTTCTTAATGTTTCCCCTCCATTTTACTTATTTTTCTCCATGAATTTATGTTTATAGTAATTACTTTTTTTTTGTTATATCGAAATTTAAATTCGTGATTATCATATTGAGAGAGAAAAATTATGATTACTAAACTGTTCATTTAGAGACACAGTAATTAACTTTTCCACGATTCTTTGTTCCTTAAAGAAAAAGAAATAAAAAGAAAACTAATTGTTTATAACAATTTTTCATGTTTTGTTTATTTAAATCTTTAGTAAAAATAAACTTATTTTCGAAAACTTACAATTTTTCTACAAATCTACTTAAAAAATCTTTTATAATAATAATAATGATGACTATTTTTCATGTTTTGCTTTGGAGGAATTTTTTTTCCCTTTTTCTACTGCATAGGGTTTGTCTCAAGTGCCAACTTACAAACCTCTTTTGGAAAATAAAAGCATCCTTTTTTTTAACATTTATTTTATTTTTTATTATATTCTTCCTTTATATTAACTCAAAAAAGTAGTTCGCTTCTCCTACATTAACAAAGGGGGCAAGTAATGTGAGTATTTTCCTGATTCACCGAAATTTTTTTTGATTAATTTCAACTTAATTTTGACCGTTAAACTTTTTGATCCGAAGTTACTTATTTTTAAAATTAAAAATAAATTTAATTGAGATTATATTTAATTAATTAAATAAATATTTTGAAGATTTTTGACAAATAATTAACATCTATTAATACAATTTATAGTAATTTTTTAATCAAAATTTTATAAATAAAAGAAAATAAAAATAAATTAACTATAGGAGGTCTATTTATGGTATTCAAAACGGGGGATAAGGTTTTGGCAATGCACATGTAGACGTAATGTATCCGTGCCATCGGCCTTCCCGAAAAAAGAAAAATGGAAAATCAAAACCAAGAATCCCCATCGTCGGTCATTCTAGAAAACGTTAGGGGCCCTGTCGTCTTTTCAGTTCTCCATTTCTTATTTTTTTTTAAAGGGCAAGGTGGGAGGTGGAAGAGGAAGGGATGGAGTCTTGGGTCGCTTTGTGGGGGCGAGCGTAGGTAGAGAAATCGAGCACCCAAACCCAAAACCAAAAGCATTCACCAAAGCCACACACCCAAAAATCATATCACAACCACATAGAGAGAGAGAGAGAGAGAGAGAAGAATTGTTAATGGATTTCATCTCTTCCCTTTGAAATCTCTCTCTACAGATTTCATTCTTTCTTTCTCTCTCACACACGCTGAAAATTTTTTTGATTTGTATTTCGTCAAACTACGGTATTTTTGCGCCGGAGATGCGGAGAGCGAGAGGAGCCGCCTGCGCCGCCGCCGCTGCGGTCCCAAACGGATCAAAATTGAGAAATCAAACGATAAACAACAACAACGAGATAAGATTTCGAGGAGTGAGGAAAAGACCTTGGGGAAGATACGCGGCCGAAATCAGAGATCCGGTGAAGAAAACTAGGGTTTGGCTCGGCACCTTTGACTCCGCCGAGGACGCGGCACGCGCTTATGACAACGCCGCACGCGCTCTCCGTGGACCCAAGGCGAAGACCAATTTTCCCCTCACAAACCCTAACCCTAATCCTAATTTTGTCGATTCTCAAAGATTCAATCACGATCTCTTCGCCTATCAACATCAGGAGCACAATTTTCAGGAGGATGATGAGTTTTACCGGCAACAGCAGCAGCATCAACGCCCGACGAGCAGCAGCCATAGCAGCACTGTCGAGTCGTTCAGCGGTCCGAGGCCGGTAATTCAAAAGCCACTGAATTACACGGCGATTTTAAAGAGGAAACAGCCTAAATCGCCGCCGGTTATGCCGGACGATTGTCGTAGTGACTGCGATTCGTCGTCTTCGGTGATCGATGACGGGGACGGAGATATAGCGTCGTCTTCGTTTCGGAAATCTCCGTTGCCGTTCGATCTTAATTTACCACCGTTGGATGATGGCATCGACGACGAGGATTTGGCTCTCTGCCTCTGATTTCCATCATATCATCGATCTCTTTGACGATGTGATGCTGTTCTTTTTTTATTTTTATTTTATTTTTGATTTTTCGTAAATTTTATGCGGAAAATGAAGAAGATGATGATGACTTAGATAAGATGAAGATTAAAAAGGAAAAAAACAAATCTCTTATCTCTGAGTCATGATATGAAATCGATGATGGTGACGACGATCGCATGCTATGGTGTTTGAAGATAAATTGAAATGCATAAATATGAAATTTGGTGTGTGATTATATATTAAATTTTCTGATATTTAATCTGTTGCTTCAACTCAGGTTTTTATCGACTTTGAAGAAGATGGGTCTGTCTGTTGAAGGTCTTTGATGTAAAAGAGAATCAAGTTCTATCTATTTTCCTCTTTTTCTTCATCTTTTCTCTTCCTCTTTTCTATAAACAAATAAATAAATTGAAAATACTCAAATATGTGAGCTTCTCATCTGTTTAAGTATTGGAGGTTTGGAGTTCTTTTGCATTTCCATGCCTATTTATTTTTTGCTTAAAGGTGTTCGTTGCAGACAAAAGGTGAAATTTGGTCTTTGATGCAACCCTAAGAAACTCACTTGATGAATTGGTTGAATACCCTTTATTGATACAATGTTGTATTCCTATGTTTTTGTTGCATTTTTTGATTTGTTCCATTCATCCCTTGTATTTTATCATTGTTGCTGGGGACATGAGTTCTATGGCTGTTTTTGCATCTGCTGCTGTGTTTTAAACCCCTAATACTAAGGATTTTGTGTTCTTTTGAGACTCAGTAATGGTTTAGATGGAAGTTCAGTTGATTTCTTGATGATGGTCATTCTGGTGAAGATGGATTTGTTGCAGACGTAATGCAGGTTGGTATATTCTATTCTAGTAGAAGGAAGGCCACTATGATTTAATCTGCCTTATCTGGTCGATATTTGTTAGAGAGAAATGGGAAAAATAGATTCATACAAGTAGATCCTAATTCTTATCTAGTTTGAGACATGGACATTAGATCTGGTCGGAGATATAAATCATGTGGTCGGAGATATAAATCATGAACTCTTGTATTCTCATTGTGTTTTAGGATCTGCCTTCTGATTTGAAATGCTCGAACATAGTGAAAAATCATGCAATTTGATACTCAAATTTCTTTCTCAAGTTTGCAGCAAGAGAGGGTCGAGTTGATTATTGCTGTAATTGATCAATTAGTTGACTGGGTTGGTGAGTTATGGGCATGCTGATCTAACATTGGGGGCTGCTTAGTCTTGTACGTTTGATGATGAATGAGAAGAATCCATGGGAGGGAATACATATGGTCATGGTTTTGGCTTAAGTTTCTGCGAGTAGTTCTCATGCGGTGTTGAACATTTCTGGTGTGCGGATGGGATACGAAGTAGGGGGATCATGGATGCATATGCTGATGCTTGTCCTCATTCACTTGTTTGCTTTTGTTTTGGGTTTTATGTTTTATCCTTGGTTTCACGTGCTTGCTTGAGAGGGTTAACATAAAACCTTTTTCTAGATAACAGTGCTTGTGCGTGTGTGCGCGAGCTATCACATGATTCCTTGTGTTGTGTTGTGTTGATGATGCATATGTATGATTGGGGTGTGTGAAACCGAAGGAGATGGTAACTTTAAGCAAAGGCTAGGCTATGCTGAATTCCCTGGAATCCTCTCAAATCTTACACTGATCTATTGTGTCAGATTGCCAAACTGTGTGTCTTTACTTCGTTACTTTCTAATGACCCATGTTTTGATTGGAGAACTTGGAAAGAAAGTTGTTAAATTTTGCATTTTCGTCTTTGTTTTCATGAAAATAAGTACACAGATTTAATTTATTTTTGTCGTGTAAATAAAAAATAATCACTTGAATAACATTTAGTTACATTATCCTTCATTTTTCAGTTTAATTTATGTTGTATTTTTTGTATTAAAAAAAAATTAAACCAAAGATACAGTAAAATGTGGGATTTTTGGGGTTTCGTTTTTTTTGTTCCCCAAAGATTACTCAGAGATGGATGTCGGAGATAGCATCTCACAATGGTGAAAATGCATTTAAACCCCCACGGTTCAAAATTTCCAAGGGGTTAAGAAAGTACTCCATTGTGGTTGGTATCATCTCACCAGTTGCACTCGTTTGTTTACTCAAATGGAGGGGTTACAAATATTTATTGAGAGAGGAAAGAAGGGAGATATTTCAATGTGTTTTATTATTTATTGTATTTTTTTTTTTTTTGAAATTGTATTGAAGATAAGGGTGTCAAATAAACCACTGATATGGTTGGCCTAGTAAATATAATATACACAATTTACCAGATTTTTAGTCCAAATCTTGATAATAAAAATTGCCTGTAAAAATATGATTAGAATTTTGTAGTTACTTAGACATTTTAGTGAAATTACAGCTACGGACTTACTAAAAAACAGACCCATAGTAGTGGACAAAGCCCTTATAGTGTCGGGTATGTAGCCCTTTTCGTGTAAGAAAAACTAAAATGGAAATGAAATGTTTTAAGAGCAGAGATCAGTGGAGAGGAGAGTTCTCATAGATGAAGACAGTGGAGGTACACTGATGGTCCTGTGCCAGTGTTACGCAGATTTTAGTACCAACACAAGGCAATTGTTAGGTCGCATGATGTTAAGGGGAGGAAGAGGGTTAAAGGAAGTCTCTCCCATGGCACGATAGCCAAATTACTTGGGTCACAGGTTAGGGATTTAAAAATGCCAAACTAAGTTTGTGGGTCATGATAAAATACTACATGCATTTCCTTAAACATAAGTTTTGGATTCGAACCGTAGAAATAAAAAAATAAAATTGAAAAAAACTAAGTTCTTAATAGATCTCATAGTGTTCGAACTGAATTAATTGAATAAAACCTGAATTTCGGTTGATTAAAAAAAAAATCCCAGCACCCCCCAATAAAAAAAAAACCTAAAAGAAAAAAGAGAAGAGATTAGGTCAAAAAATTGCTTTCTTTATACTTGGAGAATTAAAATTTGACATTAATACATGTTAATAATTAAGAACAATCATCGGAAATTTCAAGATGTGATTATTTTTGGTTTCCCCTTTCTTTTTTCCCTGACAATCTGCATGATTTGCGCTTTCATTGTACACCTTGCATGCTTTGCTCTCTACTCGCCCCGCATTCATAATAAACAATCATGTGGTTCAACCCCTATCGTGCACGTCATCTTTTTGTGTTACCCTAATTTGTTAAAGCTAATCACTCTTAAAATTAATTAACCAAGCAAGTCCCGTCACGCCATTCTTCCCACCAACTGGGACCATATGAAATGAAACTACCCTTGGCAACTACATGTGCTCATAAATTTTTTGATATAAATTTTTTTTTTAATGATTTATAACTGAACTGATATCATTCATTTTTCTTTAAAATTTTCAAATTTGAATCTTTTTCTTATATTAAGTATATATATATATATATATTTTTAATATTTTCGTAAGAGAAATATGAGATTCACTTATCTCTCGATTACTTAAATTTTTTGTTTAGAATTTATATTTTTGTATCCAATGAACAAAGGGTATTTGTATAAATTTGTTTGAATGCGTATCTTTGTATGTAACGTAATCAGAAAGAAAGAAAAAGAGGAATTTGATGATACCCATTTAAAGTTATTATTTTAGGTATGACACTAATATATATATATTTTTTTTTTCTTTAATTTTTTGGTCCTCATGTTGATGATACCTTTGTTACGTTAAGAATAAGTATTTGAGTAACATGTTGCGATCTACATGCATTTGGTATAGATTTTTTCTGTGGTGGTGGACCCTCAAATTCAATTTATTCTATAGTTCTAGCACATAATGTGTTTTTGATCCTCTCAACCGGAGACAGTGGTGATGACTTGTCGTGGTGGGCTTCTTCCTCCTTTTTTTTTGGGGCAAACATGAATACAAAGTTTTAGTCCATTAGTCAAGTACAAATTTTTATATTTATTGGTTTTATTTCTTTTGGTGTAATGAAGAAGGAGTTGATCAATAGAAAAAAGAATAATTAGTGAACTTAAATAAAATAATTTAGAATCAATAGATAGTCGGTATAGCGAAATGAGGTGTTAAATCACTTAATCAAACTCTGATTCGAAACTTGAGAATGGAACAGATTACGCTAAGAGAGTCATCCTTCTAAATAGAGCCCCCCCGGTAAATGCTAAACCAGATTAATTAAAGTATGAGTTCGAATATCAGTAGTCAGAAAAAAAAAAGAAATAATTTAGAAGGTTGTGGACACAATCAAAATCTTTATTGTAAAATTGGGTTTATTTACAATGGCTCTTTCTCGCTTCTCGCCCTCTCTCTCCTGGTTCAATGCATGTCAAGACATGATAATGGAAACCGGGGCATGTGGCACCATTCACAATCTCACATGCAATGATCTAGTTACAACCTCCTTTGACAAATTTGCATTCCTTTAGATGGCCACAAATTTGCATTCCTTTTGTTATACTTCTTGTCCTCTTTGAGAACTAGCAAGGCGTGGTGTGGACACCCCTAGTTGTGAACGATAGAATATGATACGTCGGCTTGCTACACCCAATTGAACGACAAATCAATTAATTATTTCACTATTTTATTATAAAATTTTAAGTTTCAATAATTTTAAAAATTTTAAAGCATAATAAAATTTATTTCATGTTAGAAATAGACTCATATAAATATATTCAAAAAATCAAACTCGGTGCTATAATCTCTTAATCATAAATCTCAAGTTTGAATCATGATAATAGAGAAGTAGGATTTGAGGGAGCTACTTTTTTCACAGAGGGCTTCATAGTATTCAAATCAAATTAGTAAAATAAAACTCAAATACTTGTTAATGACAAGTAATCCCCTTATACGAAAAAATTGAAATAATAAAAAATATTATTATTTATTTTTGTTATTCAATCTACACAACGGAGGAAACTTCCTCCGTCTCATCAATATTAAATCCAAAACTAAAATTGTGATCGAAACTCAAACCTAACTTATTGAATCAAGTTATTTGGTGTAACAATGGGCAGCTTATGCATATTTTCATGAAAACATTATTATCTCTTTTCTTAGAATTCTTTATCCATTTACTATAAAAATGATTTTTTTTTTATAATTTATATTTAGAGTATGATTCTGAATATTGATGATAAAAAAAAAAATTACTTTCGGCCGTCGGCGTGAATTGCGTTTGGTTTGGATAGGCATCTAAGCTTTGTTTCTTTGCCAGCTCTTTAAACTTTATCATATGTTCAACTTTGAATTATGAGTCATCTTATTAAACAATTTAATTACATTTTTTTTATAATATGAATAAGTAGTTGATATTTGACTGATCGATTGGTGTGCTTGTGACCAAATCGTTCACACATGGCCAATCCCAGACAACACTAACGTGACCAACATGGATCTCTCTTACATTTATGTGCTCAGTTCTCGCCACGTAGTCCAATTTCTAACATGGGTTTGTGATTTGTGGTCCAAACCCTAATTCTTTATGTTGTATTAGATTGGACACACCTGTTTTATTATTTATTTATTTGTTATAAAGAGAATTAAATATGAAAATTTTAAATTGAGAGAGAGAATTATGATCACTGAATTGTCTCATCTGCTCTTTGGTGGATGGTCCCTTACCTATTGGTAGACTGCCACCGAGGCAGCTTACCACTTGGGTTTATTTGATTGCAAAATTTTATATAATTTGTATAAATATCGATATTCAAGCAAATAATGATTAATACATTTATCGATTACAAATTCTTTAAGTTTCGATACTTATCTTCTTATAAAAAAATCCTGTGTCGTGAATGAGTCATATTTTTTAAATATATTTTTGAATTTTCTTTTCTAACAATAAAAAAATTAAAATTACAAAAAAAAACCTATTGCAATTTTGGTCATTTTGTATTTTGTAATTTGAAATATTCCAGACTATTTTATAAAAAAAAACCTTTCAGTTAAACTCATAAAAGGTATTGATTAGATTTTAGGATGAGTTTTCTTGAAATGGTACCCCTGACCCCTAACACACGAGAGAAAAGAAAAAAATTTACTATTTTACTTGAGAGATCAAGAAAGAAAATAATTTATTTTTAATTTAGAGTGAGAAATAAAAAGAAAATATTTAAAAATATACTATTTTCATCTTTATACTCTTTTGATTTTTAAATTTGAAAAGTTTTATCAAAAATGAAATGGTATAAATTAAAGATCGACATAAGATGATTTTGGCTCAAAAGTCGGCCTAATCGGATTAGTTTAGCCCGGACTAAAAATCGACTCCAAAAAAATTGGATGAAAATAGGACCAACAGGGTTACGGTAGCCGGATGGGTCCGATTCCATTGATTTTGGAACTAGGTATCGGCTTAGCTTGTTCCAACCGTCATTTCTTTTTTTTTTTTTTTTTTTTTTGAAGATTTTTAATTTTTCTAAATGTTCTAATCGGGAACTAGCCCGGCCCGGCACAACAGGCCCAGTTCACCAAACCGGGCCGGGCCGGTTTTAAGTAATTTTTTTTAAACTGACCCGATTTGGCCGTGAAAGATTTTGAAACCTCGATCGAACCCGCCAGTATTTTTTTTCGGCGGGGTAAAACAAAAAGGCCCCCCCCCCCCCCGAAAAAAAAAAAAAAATTTTTTTTTTTTTAAAGGGGATGGGAAAAAAAATTTTAAAATTGAATGAGTTAGCATTCGCCGTTTGCTTTGAGCTTCGCAACCTTGTATTTGAGAAGCATGCGACTTGGATAACATATACATCGGTGTAAAAGCTCTTCCCTTTTTATTCCCATTTTAAAACATCCTTCCAGTTCCCATCCCTCCACTGTAAGAGAGAGAGAGAGAGCCCAAAAAAAAAAAATAAAAATGGGAGACGTCACGATCGCGACCACAAACTCGCCATTACTACGTCGCCGAACCAGGGAATTCAGTAGATGCGTATCGCACATGCAGGACGAATTGAAGTCCTTCAGGATATGGCTCAAGTGGATGTGCGTCGACCAATCTAATCTCTTCACTGCATGTCTCTCTTGGTTCATCTTCACCATCTTCGCCATTGTCGTTCCCGCTTTCTCTCACTTTTTCCTTGCCTGTTCCTCCTGCGATTCCAAACACGAACGACCTTATGATGGTGTTATTCAATTATCCTTGTCCAGTGTTGCCATTCTCTCCTTTCTCTGTATCTCTGCTTTTGTTAGAAAATATGGGCTTAGGAGGTTTTTGTTCTTTGATAAGCTTTATGAGGAGAGTGAGACTGTTCGTGGAGGCTATACTGAACAACTTCATGTGAGTCTCTCTCTCTCTGTCTTTCTCTCTTCCCGAATTCTTGTACTCTTCTCAATGTGGTTGAAATGGGTATTGTTAAATTTGATGCCATTGAATTAATATGATCATCAGTTGATCAAATTTGTGTTTCTTCCTCATTTTACTGCGATGGGTTTCTGTTATTTTGTTGTCTTAAATTGGGACACGAACGGGGTTTCTCATTTTTTCTTGCTTTCAGTTTGATTGGATTGAGATGGGTTTGCTAGTTCTAAACAAGATATTGGAGATGCATTTCTATGCTCTTTTTGAATTCATTTCCATATACTGATTGTTTAATTGGTTTTACCACTTCTGGATTGGAATGGGTTTTTGTTAGTTTTCTTTCTCTCACATAATTCTTCATTTTCTTTTATCGATTGATTGGGTTATGTTCATTCTAATGCTATAAGAATCAATATCCAGAATAACTTGTTGCATTTGTGGCTCTTCGTCCTTGCCCAACTGTGTAGTTGATAGTAGTGGGATTGTGTTATATTCGTGTTTTCCCATTTTCCCTTGTTTTGAGTTCGAGTGAAATGTGAATTTTGGTAGCTAATTTTAGTGCTATCGAACTTATTATGCTGAACAACTTATTGTTTGTGTACATTGTATTGTCCTATTCTTCAATTTAGTTCTATAAGTTGCTAGTATAATTGGATTGGCTGATTGTTCAAAATGGTTTTTTTTTTCCTTGGTTTTAATGGATTATATGCAGAATATTTAATTGTGTATGTGCTCCTCATTATTTCATTGGTTTTGCTTTTACTGTGTATTAGACCTTTCTTAAGGGACAGAGAAAGTAGGATGAAGAATTGGAACCACTCTGTGTTTGAGGATAATAGCTTGTTCGACGTTGTAATGTTTCTTGTTTAAAATTTTAGGCCACCTTATTTAATGAAATCTGCAATGCCACATTACGAGATCATGTTTCCTTTCTGGGAACTTAGTTATAACTGATTTTTGTCCGGATTTACCAGATTTGAAGAGCTTTATGATACTAAGGCCCTTTGATTTGATGCCATCAAAATTGTCTTTCATTTGGTTAACTTTGGAAGAAAACATTGACTGTGATCCAAGATCAAAATGATCCCGGATCAAATTGCTCAAGGAAGGTAATCAGACACACTTCAGCTATTGGAAATGTATACAAAAGGAAGATTTGAGGTGTTCAAATTAACAGTTTCAAGAAAACTAAATGAGAATGTAATTGCCAGTCTCTGAAGTCTGCATCAAATTGCACAGGGAAGGCAACCCTGATAAAATGAAAAATAATAATGCTAAAGCTGCATGGGGTGATAGATATACATATACTATAAGATTATATCAGGGAAGATGGCAGGAGGCAATTTCTTCTAGCTTTGAGATATTTCAAGATGAATCTTTATCATGCCTACAACATTCTTATTGGGTTCCAAGTCTTGCTAGTGGCTTGCAAACTGGTACAACATCCTTGGATCCTTTGTATTGCCTTGATCCACTTTGGTTGCCTAGTAACAAGAAGAGATAAAGACAAAGGTGTCAAAAGCTGAGATGCATTCAGATAAGATGGCGAGAATTTTAGAAAAGCTTTTCCCAAAGAATTAGCACTCATGAAATTAACTATGCTAGCTGAGTGATCCCAATTCATTCGGTTAACTCATGAAATTAAGTATGCAAGTTAAGTGATCCCAAAGAATTCAGTTTTATCCTTTTTAATTAACTATGCTAGTTGAGTGATCCCAATTCTTGTTGGTTGGGCCACCCAATTGTCCTCTTTTTCCCATTTTGAAGAGAATCTTTAATTCTATTCCTAAAAGATCCTGGCAGCTAGCTGAAAGTGCAGTTTCATCTGGATCCTGTAAAACTCTAGCAACTAGTATATTCTATCCTCCGGGATTGAGAAACTGTACTTATCCTTAGGTTCAATAAAATATCTAATAGAAAATGTGAATGTGAACTGGACAAATTTGACCAGAGATTTAAATCTTTGTTCATTACCTGCAATTTGCAAGGCCTGATACTAGTTAGTAATTGATGTGTATGTGTAAAGTGAAGACATGACTTCATATCATGCTTGACATTGGAAACTAAAATTTAACACTACCTTTCCAGGCAAGTTACAGGTATATTATGAAATTAATCTGAACAACTGTCATCCCATGCTTGGGTTGTGAATTACAGAAGTGACTCTTCAAATGACGGTGCTAATTTGCTAGATTATCGTTTTAACAGATTTATTTATGTGGATTTTTTACCTTTTCAAGTGCACGAATGAACATATTTTCCACGTGAATTTCATAAATAGTAATTGTGTTTCTTTATGTTTTGTGCACTTTTGGTTCTATCTGCAGTAATGATGTGTCTAGTGTTGATGGATTCTATGGCTGTTGAGTTTGTGATCCCAAATTCATTGGGATTCTTGAGGTCTTGAAGCTCTCTTTGGTGGAGGAATCAAGATCTGAAACAGAGGAGAAGATTTCCTTAAGTAAGGTTGAAATGTCTCCCCTTTTGTGCTGCTAGTGCCACAGCCGTGGGAAGCCACTGCCTTGGCGATACTTCCACCTCACTTTCCTAGTCACACTTCCATAGTGGTGGAAAGCCACCTTTATGGCGATACTCTCATCCTTTGCTTGTGATAGAGCACAAATCCTCTAAATATTAAGCTTGAATGATGCTCAATTCTGTTCTATTGATTAAGCTTGATGATTGAGTGATTTGTGTTCTATCAGCTTGTTTCTCTAATGACAGCGACCTCCTTCATTTTATGTTTAGGGTTTGTAAATGACCAATAAATACCCTGTATTCATCTCTGACACATATAGGAGGCGCAATCGAGTAGGTTCAGGGCTTGAGAGCATTGAAGAGAGCTTTGAGAGCTTGACGAGAGCATTTATTGTGGGTCTTGTATTCTCCACGGTACTCCTTCAAAGTGCATTTAATCTACTCTCTCCCGTGGTTTTCCCATTTGTGTTTTCCATATAAATCTCGTGTCCATTTGTGTGTTTGGTTTTGGTATTTGTTTGATCGCTTCATCTCTTTGTTCTTGTTCTTTTATTGCTGATCACAACAGTGGCAAATTATGGGAATATTTTAATTTGAACAAAATCAAAATCTTGTGTTGTGCACATGTGATGTCAAGGCTTTATGAATTATTTATTAATAATACCTGTCTTAGATTTATGACGCCATAGCCTTTCTCAGTAGTAATGAACTGACCTCATTGAACTTTTCTGTGCAGAGATCACTGATGCTCATCCTTCTCTTTGTTATCCCTTGTTTCTTGGCCGAGTGTGCTTACAAAATATGGTGGTATTGTTCAGGTGCTTCCCAAATTCCCTTCTTGGGCAATGTTTATGTTAGTGATGCTGTTGCATGTTTACTGGAGCTGTGCTCATGGCTGTATAGGATTACAGTGTTTTTCCTTGTTTGTGTTCTCTTCCGGTTGATCTGTTATCTACAGATCCTCCGACTTCAAGACTTTGCTCAGGTCTTCATGGTAGAATCTGATGTGGGTTCAGTGTTGGGAGAGCACCTAAGGATCAGGAGGCATTTACGGATCATAAGCCACAGATATAGGGGATTTATCTTGTTCGCTCTTATATTTATCACAGCTAGCCAATTTGCATCACTGCTCGTAACCACTAAGTCTAGCGCTTATCATAACATCTTCAGTGCAGGAGAACTTGCAGTAAGTCTTATTTGCCATTCCTTTTCAGACATAAGAACATCTTGGGAACACTTGCTAGATCGCATATGAAGCCATCTTGGCAGTTGAAGCTCTAGAACATGATCATGAATATAAACTCTTCTGTTGAGTCTTTATCTCTGTGTTTAGTGGGATCATGCTTGGGCAGCCTCTTCGGCCAAAGTCAAAATATCTCTTTGCCCTTGCATTCGCTTTGTCTCCTAATCAAAACCAAGAAACTGCATTCTAGCATATTGCCTTGCATGATTGAGACAATGATCAACCATATGACAGGAAACTTCCTAATCTTGATGTGTTACAGATCCTAGTTCTCTAATCGAGTGTAAATCCCCCTTTGTTCTGTGCAGCCTGTCCTTAACGGTTGATTTTTGTCTGTGTAGCTGTGCTCCATCGCCCTTGTTGCTGGGCTCCTAATATTGTTGCGCAGTGCAACAAAGATCACACACAAGGCGCAGGCCCTCACTGCTCTTGCTTCCAAGTGGCATGTCTGTGCAACAATCGACTCTTTTGATATCAATGAAACTGAGACTCCAACAGCCGGAATTAGCAATGCCCAATCGTTTTCAGCAACTTTAAATGGAGAATCAGAGGGTGATTACTCTGGAGATGAGGATGATGAATTGGATAATGCCAAGATTGTCCCACAATATGCACTTAGTACTGTCTCATTTCAGAAAAGACAGGCTCTCGGTGAGTATTATTACCTTCCCTTTAGTTGCTTGCATGTATATGTGTTCATGGATGCACTTGGTCTAGAAAGAAATGAGTGCACCAAATTCCACTCATGTAATATTGGTTATCTTGGTGTAAAGTTAAACAAGCAAATCTCGTGTCTGAAACATGCTTATTCTTTGTTGGCAAGATGATTGGAAAAACATGAATATGTGGTGTATTCTCCACAGAAGATCATTCATGCACTTACCTAAGAAGGTGCATACCTTATTGCTTAGGAACTTGTACAGAGGAAACGAAGATTTTGAGTGGCCCATTTAATGTAACAACTCCAAATCTAAATGTGTTCTTATTCAATTGAGATGCAAATACATGATGAAAGAAATCACCAGAACCTTTAAGCAGGCTTCTGCTTAAGATAATAGTGATGTTTGGCTGCGTCATATTAGACCAACATAAATAGTATTGAATACTCGGCTTCCTCCAACTCTTCTATTTGTTTTGGGCAAGTTATTTGAATTTAATTTAGTAAAAAATAGTTCGGTAGCTTTGCCAGTTCAGATGTCACAAATAGAAGTTGGATTCCTATATGAGTTAGATCTTTGTTGATTTGCACTTCTCTCTATGATGGCAGTGACATACTTTGAGAACAACAGGGCAGGAATTACAGTTTTTGGGTTCGTGCTGGACAGGACTTCAAACCACACCATATTTGGGATTGAGTTATCCTTAGTCCTTTGGTTGCTTGGGAAGACCATTGGCATTTCTTGAGAAAGTAGCATCTAAATTCTTGTCCAAACATGTATCTGTAGATACGGCAGGGAGATTTTCTATTTATTCCCATCCCACATAGCATTCTATCTTTGTTTATCATATATTAACGTTGTTTGTTAGTGAATGAGAAATCTTCTACCCTTTTTTGTGTGAATTCACTACATTGAGTAGGGAAAACATATTGCATGGGGAGACTACCCTGTCCTTAATGCCTCCAGAAATTTGGAGCTTGAAGGCTGGATAAAACAGAAATTGTGGATTTCTAAATTGGCGAAAAAAGAGGTGGAATTTGTTTTTATTTTTCATTTGGAGAGGGAAATCTAGGGGTAATCAAATAAATGGACATGAATTCTATATTTTATTTTTTACTTTTTCGGGTATAGAGATTTATTTGAACTCCACCTTTTAGTTTCTAGTTTAAAGTACAAAATTACTTACCAAATGAATTGAATACTGTTCTTAGTATATTCTAAATAAACTGAACTTATTTTTTATTTGATTTTGGATAAGTCGACAGAAAGTTACTTGATGCAATGCAAGGGCTTTAGAAGGACAGATCAAGCATTTGTTTGATTGGGCTTTCAAGGGGACTTCAATGTGAAAAATGCAGGCAAGAAACAAATAAGATCCACATATTTCCGGAGCTATTGAGGTAAGGTTTTTTTTTTTTGGTATAAGGAGATACAATCAAACGGAATTAAATCAGAAAAGAGGAAATAGAAATAGAGAGGTCTACCGCTTGAACTCCCCAAGGGATGCTATTGAGGTATGTTGACCAAAAAAATCAGGAGGCATTTTGTTCAATGTCATCCCAACTATATTCAAAGTCAAAAGCGACCCACAAAGAAATAATAGACATGGAACATTAATGTCTATACCACAAGAAGGGCAAGATTTAGTGATTAATTGTGAAGTTAAACAAAAAGATTTAATGAGTCTGTATCAAAATAATTGAGGGGGAGAATCAATTCTCACCATTGGATATTAGTTATTTCAATGATCTAAATATGGTAATAATAATAATAATTGCATTTAAACAGTTAATTATTATCTTAAAATGATATTAGTACAACTAGATTTCCCTTATCTTGGGAGAGGCCTTTTTTCCTTTCATCCCCACTTGAGTTGCTCTCTTATAATTAATGCAATTGGGATGAGATCTACAATAACAATAACAAGGATCTTCTTCCCAAATTTTAGGATGAGACCAATTTGAGAATTTTTTTTTCTTTTTTCTTTTGAATATTTTTAGCATAAATGAAGAAAAACCGATAAATAATTTCATCCAAATTATTAGATGAGTAATTGATTTAGAGCAAAAAAGACGTAATTATCACAAAGTAATGATAGATATCGTAAAAGAAATATAATTGAGTTTTCATTGCTATTTTTGGACCATAACAATATATCTCATTATTAATAAGCTTCTCAATTTGATTTGAGCTGTTGTGCTTTAGATTGCCACATGATATATAATTATTTAATTTTATAATTAATATTTTAAAGGATTTTTGGCTTTTTTTTTTCTATCATTTTCATCAGAGTTATATGGCGTTAACAATATTATTACTTTTAAAACCTATTTAGATAATTTTTTTCTTCTTTATTTTAAATGTTTGAATATAAATAAAAAAATATTCACTTGATCTTTGATTTCAATTATTATATTTGATGGGACATGATCCAAGATCCAAATCAAAAGAAAGAATTCTTAAGAAATCCACAAAGGACGCTTACAGATCAGAACTTAACGATCGTCGTGATAATCTATCAAAAGGTCTTAACCGCCCAAATCGATCTGTCAAAAGATAGGGTTTCAGTCACCTCGTTAACCGATCGTAACTCATCAAGTAGGGATAGTCGCCCCGATTAGGCAAGCAAATGTCAGCTCTCCAACCGAACGAACCTCGAAAACCCCTTATCGGTCAAATGAACGAATGATACACAACACTCCGAACTATTCTGAAGGAAAGTCATGATTTTCTTAACTTCAGTCTCCCATTTTACAACTGCAAATTCCGGATCTTTCAAGTAAGGAAAGCACCCTTCCCGAAAATGGTAGTTCTACCGATAAATGAGAATCGTAATCAACTCATAATATTAACCTCCGAGATTCCCGAATCAGTTGGATAAGGAAGGTAGGGTTGGAGTCACCCAGCGGCGCACGTCTCTCAGAGGTATAAATTATTCAAAAAACTCTCAGAAAGATGTACGCTCTCTAGGCCTAACACTCTGGGCACACTGATCACAGAGAAGAGTTTCCCTCAATTCTCAGTCTATTTCTTTCGATCGAAAATCGCTCTTTATTGACTTGAGCGTTGGAGTCTCCCCGCCGGAATACCATTCGACGGTTTTTGTAGGTGCATTGACCCATTGACGGCTACTGTTCGGGTCAAGAAGAAGCTGATATCTGTGGAGTCATAACCCATTTTCAACAGATTGACACAATCTGTGGGAACAGACCGACTCTCTAAAATCTTATGACGATACCCGCAACGGTTATCTCCAACACAATACTCATCAAAAGAAGAAGGCCAATCATAGGTTTTGATGATGATGACCTTCCAATAGGAATAAATCTTCGTCGTGATGACCCTATTAGCATCACTCTCAAAATAGACTCCTGCACTGTAAAAAGGATCCTCGTTGATCAGGGGGCTGATTGTGATCTCCTCACTTAGAACTCCTTCTGCAGAATGGGTTTTAATCCATCTCAGCTTTTGCCATCTACCGGATCCCTCCAAGGGCTTTTAGACGAACCCACTTATTCTGAAAGCATCATTTATCTTCCAGTGACCCTAGGAAGATTCCCTAATCACGCAACCGCTCTCGTTCTTTTCCATGTGGTAAAGCTCTACTTTCCCTATAACGCCATACTTGGTAGACCCAGTCTGGACGATCTAGAGGCGTTACCGAGTACGAGACACATGAAAGTGAAGTTCAGAATACCGCTAGGGGTGGCTACCATAAGAAACGATCCTGACCCCTATATCCTCTTCACGACACAAGGTGCACAAGAAACTTTCCCGGTCGACACTTTGGAACCTAGAGAGGACACTGAGCCGAGAGCCAAATCTAAACCAGGCGAAGAAACGATCGAGAACCTTTTGACAAACGACCCCAGTTAAATAGTCAGGATAAGAGCTAACCTATCACCTCCCTTACGAGATGCCTTAGTTGCCTGTCTGTAACGACACTCGAAAGTCTTCGCATGGACTCCAGAAGACATGCTTGGCATAGACCCGTCTGTCATTACTCATAAGCTAACTGTTAATCTTAACTTCAAATCGGTTAAGCAGAAGAAGAGGGTATTCGCCCTTGAACGCTAACGCGCCATCTAGGAAAAGGTTCAAAAGTTGTTGACAGCAGGATTCATCCGTAAAGTCAAGTATCCCTAATGGCTGACTAACGTAGTCTTGGTGAAAAAGGTTAATGGCAAGTGGAGGATGTGTGTAGACTTCACCGACTTCAACAAAGCGTGTCTGAAAAATAGTTATCCACTCCCCAATATTGACAAACTTGTAAACAACTCCTCGGGACACCAACTTTTGAGTTTTATGGAAACCTACTCTGACTACAACCAGATCAAAATGGCGCTGAAAAATGAAGAAAATACCAGTTTCATCACCAAATTCGATACGTACTGTTACCGTGTCATGCCTTTTAGCTTGAAGAATGCCGAAACAACTATCCAACGGCTGGTCAATACAGTCTTCAAAGATCAATTAGATAGGAACGTCGAAACTTATGTTGACGACAAGCTCGTAAAGAGTGTTATAGTAAAAGCTCCTGTTACAGATCTTAAAGAGACCTTCCAAACTTTAGAACGGTACAATATGCGGCTAAATCCAGAAAAATATACATTCGAGATCGCTTCCGAAAAGTTCCTGGGTTTCATGATCACTGATCGAGGGATAGAGATCAACCCCGAAAAAATACAAGCAATATTAGACATGACACCCCCTCAGACACTCAAGAAAGTGCAACGCCTGACTGGTCGAATAGCGGCCCTAAGCCGATTCATGTTCAGAATTGGCGAAAAGTACAAGTCCATATTTGACGCGTTGAAGAGATCCCGATAGTTCGAATGGACGTCCGAATGTCAAGCAGTCTTCGAACGACTAAAAGAATATTTGATGCAACCGTCGCTGCTCTCGCGGCCCATTCTTGGGGAGGAACTTTACATGTATTTAGCCGTCTCCGAACGAACACTCTGTTCTGTAATGGTAAGACAAGAGTCTGCCACCCAGAAGCCAGTCTATTACATCAGTAGGATACTGAAAGATTCTGAAATTAATTATTGGCCGATTGAGAAGATAACATATGCTTTGATTGTCTCAGCGAGACGCCTTCGACCGTATTTCCAGACTCATACTATTGTGGTATTCGTCGATAAACCACTGAAGTAAATCCTCCAGAAGAGGGATACGTCAGGACGGCTCATCAAGTGGAGTGTGGAGTTAGGCGAATTCGATATCCAGTACCGACCACGACCCGCAATAAAGGGCCAAGTACCGGCCGATTTTATTCTTGAATGCACTTTGCCCACGGTGTATGAAAGGCAACTTTTTAGCCATCAAGAAGAATGGGCGGCCTCGAATGGACTATCCATGTAGACGGATCATCAAATTCTTTAGGAAGCGGCGCCGGACTCATATTGGTAGGACCAAACGATTTTAAGGCGGAGTACGCCCTCCGCTTTGATTTCCAAACCACCAACAACCAAGCCGAGTACGAAACTCTGCTAACAGGCCTCCGGATCGCCATCGACATGGGAACATGAAATGTCAAGGTATTTATGGATAACCAGTTGGTTATGAAGCAAATCGAAGGAGTTTACAAAATCAGAGATCCGGTCATAGTGAAATATTTAAGTAAGTTGCGCGAGACGATGGACCGATTAGACAAAATAGACATTTAACAAATCCCTCGTTCAGAAAATATGCGAGCTGATACCCTGACGAAGTTGGTTAGTTCCGATTCAGTTACTTATAACCGAACGATATATATTGAAAGCCTGTCATATCCCAGCATCGACGTGCCTAAGGAGATCCTCCTAGTCGATCAGCCGCCTAGTTGGAAGGACCCTATAGAAGAGTACCTAAGACACGATCGCCTGCCAGAATCCTAGGGAAACCAATAAAACTGAAGCGAAATGTCGCACACTACGCCATAATCGATGAGATTCTCTACCGTAAGTCATTCACTAACCCGAATCTGTGATGCCTGACTTCCAAAGAGGGAAATTACTTCATTCGAGAAATTCACGAAGGAATTTGCGGCAATCATCTGGGTGCTCAAAATCTAGTCTATAAGGCTCTTCGATAGGGATACTACTGGCCGACCATGAAGGTTGATTCTAACAACTATGTCAAAAGGTGCGACAGATGTCAGCGCTTTTCATTGGCTCTTCGGCTACCCTCCACCGAGCTTAATCCAATATCCAGCCCTTAGCCATTTGCTCAGTGGGGCATGGACATCCTCGAACCGTTTCCCTTAGCCACGGAACAACGAAAATTCTTGATTGTGGCGATCGACTACTTTACAAAATGGATGGAAGCTGAGCCTTTAGCCCAGATCACGGCCGCCAAAATCCAATCGTTCGTGTAGACTCATATTATCACCCGGTTCGGTATACCATGTGCCCTTATCACAGATAACGGGAAGCAATTTGATAATCAGCGCTTCCGGGAGTTTTGTGAGAAACTAGAGATTCAACATAGATTTTCATTAGTCGCTCACCCATAAACCAACGGATTGGATTGAGTAACTAACGGAACTATTCTGCAAGGACTAAAAACAACGCTGGACGACGTCAATGGGCAATGGGTCGAAGAACTTTATGGCATCCTTTGGTTGTATCATACTACCCCTCGAAGGGCAATAGGAGAAATGCCCTTCAGAATGACTTACGGAAGTGAAGCAGTCATACCTGTGGAAATAGGCATTTACTCACTCCGAGTAGCTCACTATGATGCCGGGTAAAATGAATGCACCCTACGAGAAAAGTTGGATTTACTTTCAGAATTGCAGGAATCTGTATCAACACGAATGACGGACTATCAGCAACAAATTATCCAGTATCATAACCGAAGGGTTAGAAACCGAACGTTCAAACCCAGATAATTGGTATTACAAAAAGTGGAGGCTACCGGTCAACAGCAGTCCGGGAATAAGCTCGCCCCTAATTGGGAAGGTCTGTATCGAATACGTTCCATAGTTCGATAGGGAACATACCGACTCGACAATCTAGACGGGTCAGCGATACCTATGACTTGGAACTCAGAAAACCTGTGCATATACTATCAATGAGTCTCAGCGCTATCTAACAGTTGGGAGGTTTTTCTTAAGCACAACTTAAAAATTTTCTATCGAATGGTCTCAGTCGCCCAGCCTTAACCGATCGTACGCGTCGTCAAGAGGAGATATAACTTCTCGGTCGGGTGGACGTGGCCCACAACTTAAAAATTTTCTATCGAAGGGCCTCAATCGCCTAACCTCAACCGATCATACGCGTCGTCAAGAGGGGATATAACTCCCCGGACGGGTGGACATGACTCACAACTTAAAAATTTTCTGTCGAAAGGTCTCAGTCGCCCAGCCTCTACAAATCGTACGCGTTATCAAGAGGAGATATAACTTTCCGGATGGGTGAATGCAGCCTACAACTTAAAAATTTTCTATCGAAGGACATCAGTCGCCCAACCTCTACCGATCGTACGCGTCGTCAAGAGGGGATGTAACTCTCCGGACGGATGGACGCGGCCTACAACTTAAAAATTTTCTATCAAAGGGTCTTAGTCGCCCAGCCTTTACCGATCGTACGCATCGTCAATAGGAAATATAACTCTTTGGATGGGTGGACGCGACCCACAACTTAAACATTTTCTATCAAATGGCCTCAGTCGTCCAGCCTCTACTGATTGTACGCGTCGTCAATAGGGAATATAACTTTCCGAACGGGTGGATGCGGCCAGCAACTAAAAATTTTTTCCTATCTCTCGATATGCCCAGTCGCCCAACTTCCGCCGTTCACATTGGTCGTACAAAAATCTTTTGAACGGGAAAAGACTTAAAGGAAAGATCCGCTTTGACAAATACTGAAAAAAGACATACAACCAGACAAGGAATGGAAAAGGGGAAGAAGCCAAATTCAAGAAAGTAAAATACCACCTTTTCGTATGCGCAAGACCGCGCTTGGTTACAAAAGAATATACATAAGCCCCTAGGTTGAACTAATTACACTAAGAGAAATACACAACAATGTTCTTCCAGAAGCAGTTCTCAGCAATTGTCATGGAATAAGGAAATGACCCAACAACCAAGAAAGAACACAATCCCCATAACGGACAGTACGACAATGTAGTGCTGGGAAAAAAGGAGACAAGTTCGGGTTTTGTCCCACCAAAGCGAGCCGAACTCGACATACTCATCCAAAAAACAGTATGAGAAACACTCCCACCGCGCCTGGATGGCGAGGACCAATCGGAGAAGGCCACGCAAGGCGATACAAGATGCACCCCCTTGGTGGCAAGGGATCAGATTATGCTAACCAAAGTAGACGGTCAATATAGTGAGTCTCATTCCAGTAGTTCTCTTCTTTAATAAAATCTCATTCCAACAGAAGTCACCTCGATCAAGGAGCATTGCACGCTACAACACCTTGCAAATAGACCCTTGGAAAGGATCATTCTCAATCATGCAACCATGATAGAGGAGTATCAATTCTCTACAAAAGAAAGTGGATGTACATCATGGTTATTTATAACAGTGAAAAGGAGAAGACTCAATTAATTCAAGGAAGATGAAACAGATCAACACAAACGTAAGTCATAAATGCCGAAATAAATTGTTTTCAGTTCCCTATGAAGAAAGTCGTATCTGATAAGACATACCAGCATTCCTAGCATACAAAAGGGACAAATCAGAATGGGCCGAGCGCCCCTATACATTCATAACGTACAAAACACGCTTCACAAACCTTTACTTATGACTTTTTTTTTTCCAAGAAACCATAAGTTAGGAGCAAATGATGAGACATGGTCTAAGGTCCAAACCAAAAAAAGAATTCTCAAGAACATCATGAATGACACTTACAGATCAGAACTTGACGATCGTTATGATAATCAACCGAAGGGTCTTAACCGTCCAGATCGATCTATCAAACGATAGGGTTTCAGTCATCCCGTTAACCGATTGCAACTCATTGAGTAGGGGTAGTCGCCCCGATCGGACAAGCAAATGTCAGCCCTCCAACCGAACAAGTCTCGAAGATCCCTTATCAGTCAAATGACCGAATCATACGCAACACTCCGCGCTATTCTAAAGGAAAGTCAGGATTTCCTTAACTTCAGTCTCTCATTTTATAACGGTAAATCTTGGATCTTTCAAGTAACGAAAGCACCCCTCCCGAAAATGATAGTTTTACCGATAAATGAGGATCGTAATCAACTTATAATATTAACCCCCGATATTTTCGGATCAGATCGATAAGGAAGGTAGGGTTGGAGTCCTCCAACGGCGCACGTCTCTTAGAAGTATAAGTTGTCCAAAAAACTCTCAAAACGAGTTACGCTCTTTAGGCTTAATACTTTGGACACACTAATCACATGGAAGAATTTCACTCAATTCCCAGTTTATTTCTTTCAATCAAAAATCGCTCTTTACTGACTTGAGCGTCGAAACCTCCCTGTCGGAACACCTTCTGGTGATTTTTGTAGGTACATCCATCCATTGAAGGTTACTGTTTGAATCAAGAAGGAGTTGATATCTGTGAAGTCATAACCCACCTCCAATAATATTAAAATCTTAATGAGTGTTAAGAAATATTATTAATACAAAGATTCCTTTTCTTTTTTTTTTTTTTTTTTTCCTGTGCTGTTATTACCATATTTCAATAATGAATCTTCTAATTCAGACCCAAAAAAGGGTATGAATTCCATAATTACTTTCAAAATCAAATATTTCCGGTGCACGCGGACACGGAGCTTCCAAAGCCTTGGAAACGTCGTCGTTTTGTCTTTTGCCGTATTGTCCATAACCACACTCCATATTCCTATTCGTTGGCGCATTTCGCCCAAAACGGCTCTCCCTCTCTCTCTCTCTCTCTCTCTCTCTCTCCGCTGTCATGAACGGAGGGGGGGAGTTGGAAAAATTTCACCATAAAAACTTGAAAAATTTACATTCTACGACCTAAAAGTCTCATAATCTTCTCTGTTCGGAGAAATTAAAATTTGAAAATAAAGAAAATGGAGATCAATTCGATTCCGATAAGTACGTGTTCCAAGGAACATCAGAAAATTTATCAAGAATGGTTCAATTACGCTGATTCAGGTACTTTCGTCACCACCACTCTCGTTTCTATTCCAACCATTTCTCTCCCTCTCTAGCATTGATTGTGGCATTTCTTTGTTTAGACCACGATGGACGAATTACGGGAAATGATGCTACCAAGTTCTTCGCCATGTCCAACTTGTCTCGCCAAGATCTCAAGCAGGTTCTCTCTCTCCCTGTCTCTCCCCGGCCCCCATAAGATTTCATCTTAATTTTTGACCTATTATCCGATTTGTTTTCTTCTCCATTGATATCACAAAATTAGGCTATATTTTTGGTTTATTGTTTATACAATGGTGGAAAGGCAACGAATAAACAGATAACAACTTCCGTGGTGGTTTGGCCTACAAGCCCACTTGCGGGGGGCGAAGATATAAGAAGACCTATGTTGCACCGAAAGAGAGAGGTCTTAGAACCCTAGCTCTCATAAACACACAATCTCTCACACGCAAATGTGGCAAAGCCTATGCTGCAGCAATATTCTGGAATTAAGTTGTACCCATTCTGTGTCAATGTGAGACACGTCTTTGGGCATGACACCATCCGATGCTTGCGTTGTGTTTGCAATAAGGGGACTGAAGGGGAGGGGAGAGAACATAACCCTCTATTTGTGTGAGGAAGTTTCTTTTAATAAGAAAGCCGAGGGACTTGAGGGTTCTTCCAATCTCTTCCAAACTCTTCAAAAACTTGTTCCTTCCGATTTGGCAGGTTTTGGGAGGAGAGGGATTTGGATTTTAATGTAAAGTCAAATATATTCCCTTCCCTCTCCCTTTATTATTATTATTATTATTATTATTATTATTATTATTATTATTATTATTATTATTATTATTATTATTATTATTATTATTATTATTTTTATATCCAAACTAGAGGAGTGGATGTTTCCTCCCCGCCCAAAACTCCCAAACAATTTAGAATTTGTGGCGTGCGCGTGTATAATATGTTAATTTTTCACATTACTTTGATTAAAAAAAATTTCACATTAGTGTGTCCATATGAATTGAGTCATGTATTGTATCTTTTCGTGTGTCTGAGCTTTCAGGCTGAAAACCCTACAGGAATATGACATGCATACAATGTGCATTTAAAGTAAACACACTTGAGTCTGGAACCATAGGGCAGGATTTGCTGCATTTCTACTCCACTCATCCTGTTCCCACACCTGTCAAAGTTCTTCTCCTTATTTTACATTTTGTTAGGGAGTTTTGAGGGGACGGAGAGGTGAGGGGAGGGTTCATAAGGGCAGGAAAGGGTTGGGGATGGGAGGGAAAGGGACAGGATATGTCATTTTCTTGTTTGGATGTTTAGAAATTATTGGAAGGAAGGTAAATTTGGTATACTTTGAGATTTCACTAGAATTTAGATCCCCTTCCTCCAATCTCCCTAAATTAGAGGAGATGTGTTTTAGAAAATGAAGGGAACTAGAGGTTATCCATTATCCTCTAATCTCCTTCCTCTCATTAAAAGAAAAAGGTTCCCAAACGCAGATAAAGAGTTATGTCCCCTCCCCTTCTTTCTAATTCCATCCTTCCAAGGAATAACTTGTGATACTAAAATTGAAAAAAAGGGTCAAATGTGTAATTTGTAAGATTAGTTAAAAATCTCTTTCAATCATAGATTTACTGTTTGATAGTTGAAAGAATAAAAAGAGAAAAATAGTTAGAAGGAAGAGTAAATTAACCCAATGAAAATACTTGTTTTAGGCTCATAAACCACCAAGTTTCCTTGTGATTTTGCATTTGAAAGGAAATTTAGATTTCAGACTTACTAGATCTTAATCTCCTTGTTGAATGAGTGCGCTAGGATACGCTTTTTTGTCTGCTTCTGTCAGAATACATGTTGAGTTCTGAATCCTGTGTTGGAAAACTAGTGGGAGAATGTGCTGGCATACATATAACTTTTCTAAATCCCATGATTTTAACTTTTGGGCACCGGAACATTGTAACAAAGTTTCTTTATGACAAAAGACTGGTAAGATGGTGTTTAAGAAAAAGAAAAGGGTGGAGAGACATAAAAACAAAAGGTTGTGTTGAGCATAATAGAAATAGGACTCCCATGTGAGGGAGAATGCTGAGGTACATCCGTCACTCGTGACTCCCACGTTGAAAGATAACTTTGAAAGATAACTTTGAGAATGACTTCATTACACACACCCAGACAAATATACAAATGTGTTTATTATGTTATGTATGTGTATGTGATAAGCTGTCCAAATATTCACATAAGCTGTGGAAGTGCGTGTTTTTGGCCATCCCTGGTATATTTGGAGAGAGTGGAGTGCAAGAATTTTCTGCAATCAGACCATTGAGGTTTCTCTTTTATGGACAATATAGTTTTTATACTTTTCTATGGGATCATGCTTTGGGGATTTATAAATATTATGGTTTTGAAGATTTGAAGAGAGATTGGAGAGCATGTATGCAATTGTCTTTTGTTTTGCTTTGCACTTTTACCTATGAGGATTTCTCATCCTTAGGAGTGTTTGTACATTCTTTCTTATCTAATATGTTCTTTATATATATATATATGCATATACATATATATATATTTACATGTTTACCTTGATGCAATGGTTAAGTTGCTCTTTTGTGACCTTGAGGTCACAGGTTCGAGGTGTGGAAACTTTGTAAAAAAAATGCAAGGAAAAGGTTGCGTACATATATGCGCACTTTACCCCTACCCCCACAAACTGGGGAGCACTTTGTGCACAGGTTAAACTTTTTTTTACCTTTTGGGCTATTTGGTGTTCAACCCACATATTTTCAACTCAACTAAACTTTACCCCAGCTTAATGTGAGTTGACTATATAATCCATCATTTCCATTCGGCTCTATTGAAAGCCATGTCTCTTTTATGTCAGAAGAGCTGTTGGGATTCATAGTCATGATTGTTTGTCTAACTTTTATGCTGCCTACCAATCTAAATCAACCCTCCTCCGTAGTCTAGGCTTGGAACTAGCTTTGATAAAACATAAAGCACCAGGTACCATATGGGCAGAGTCAACTGACATATTTTCAAATCGAACAAATGTCCATGTTATGTTAGATTTTTGGAAGGTTCCTGAGTTCTATCCATGCATGTTGAGGTTGCTATTTTTGTGTTTGAATCTGTACCTGCTATTCACAAATTAAGTACTTTACTGTTGCACCAAGGGCCGACATAGAGTTTGTTACAACCACTATCAGTCATCAGCTATTTTCTTGCTTTTGATAGTTCTTTCCTTTTTTTTTTCCCTCATTCACTAAAATTCTCTCTCTCTCTCTCTCCAAAAGGTGTGGGCAATTGCAGATTCTAAAAGACAAGGCTTTCTTGGTATTAAAGAGTTCATTGCTGCAATGCAGGTTATAATTTGTTCTTTAGTGTATCAGGTCTGTAATACCTCTTTGTATATATAAAAATCTGACTGCATCACTTGTTATTTTTAGCTAGTTTCTTTTGCACAAGCTGGACATTCAATAAGTTATGATCTTCTGAATTCTGATGGTAAGAAGCCATCTTTTGCTTTTGTTACAATTTTTGAGCTTATCAACTTTTAGTTGTTGATAGGAGTGTTCTTTGTCTTTAGCTTCTGCCTAGTTGTTTTGACTGGTTTCTTTTTTTTGTGTACTATCAATTTTGGCATAATTTTGTTGCTCGTGCAGTGGATTTGGAAAATCTAAACCCCCCTGCAATGGAAGGTTTGGATGCATTACTTGCTGTAAGTATTCTGTTCATGATTTTTCTAAAACTATAGGTTTATTTTTCTATCTTCTTTTTGAGAATTCTGTTTCCTTCATACAATCTAACAGAAGAAAAAGCGTTCGCATAGAACAAATGATCCGGAATCAAATGGTGAGATTTTTTTTTTCTTTTAATAATTAACATCATGGGGAGCTGGTTCACATGCAAATTATTTTATTTTACTTTTGCCCTTTTTGCTGATGCAGCTGGTGCTATAATTCAACAGTCTCCATCTGCTCATTGGTTTACTTCAAAACCATCAAAGAAGGTAACTATTTTATTCTTTGATGTTATGGACTTAATACCTCCCAGTATTCTATCCTTTAGAGGTTTTAGTTTTCTATCCTTCATGAGAGTTGCTACCCTTTATTAACAAAATACATAATGCCTCCTATCCATGCATGTAGAGGTTCTGATAATCTCTCTCTCTCTCTGTTGTTTCGTTTCTCTTGTTCCTCAACCTAAACTACAATTTGTAGAACATTATTTTGGAAATGTAGATCTTACTCTCGTGCTTTTCAAGGGATACTAAATTTAGTTAGTCATTCTCATACCTCAGGAAATTATCTTTGGAAAACTTTTCCCTTGAATTTTCCTCTCTTTACATCTCTGACTAGTCCATCTGCCCCCTTCTCTATTTTTGGGTATCTTTTCCATCTCGCCCCATCCCTTAGAGATCACATGCTAATAAGCTTGTTAATGAAGTGTCAATGATTTACCTGATAGGCACCAAGTGGGCTATAAGTATTAAATCATTTTTCAAAAACTTGAAGCAGTACTCAGAATGGCATTGCATAGCATATCATAGCCATTGAAAACCATTGATCTTCCCTTTTTGTTTTCTAACATTCAACGTAGATTGCTGATTCAGAAGATCTTCTGTTGAAAACACCCCTTTTCTTGAGGTCCCTCCCAAGAAATCCCTTTGGAAGGTGAATTAGCAAGAAAGCATAATAATGACGCAACAAAAAATAATCTAATAGTAAAAAAATCTGTTTGAATGGTGAAGTGTTAAGAAAGCAGGAACTTTTGTTTGAAATCCACTGAGAGAACTTGTGCAGCCATTGATGCTTGATTTTTTTCACACACATTTGAGAAGAAGAAAATTTTAACTCTATCCTTGCTTGGTGGAAGCATTTTAGAGGTTGCAATTGAAAAAACACTTGGCCTATAGGCTACTTGAAAGTTGTTGAGAAAAAGGAAGAGGAACTAAATTACTTATGACTCAATTTCTTGAGTGGTTGTTAAAAGGCTGCTTGAGTGGTTGCATGGTGAAAGAGGTCGCTTCAATGATTAGCACTCAGCACACATATATAAATATATCGAAGAGAAGCATTCCCAAGACAATAAATAAGATGTATGGTTCCTAAGACTCATATTCGTATTCCCTAGGGGCTTTGTTAAGTTTCTCCTATTTCCAATACACCCTATTATTTCTTTATTGTTATTTCCAACAAAAGTCACTTGTTCCTTGGTAGGCTTACCTAAGGGATCATGTGGACTTTCTAAAAATTGTCTCTAAGACTGGAGATTGCAATCTGACTGTGCCTTCCCTGTCTTGCCCTGCCCCGCCCCAATTAGGGGGTGAGGATTCAACATGCTAGCTAGGCTTGGGGATTGGCTGATTCATATTTTCGGGGACCAGGTAGGGTTGGGTTATCTACCATTATCTAATTGCTTGGCTAATACTTTCTCTTAGGGGTGAGTTCAACGGGCTAACTAGGTTCAGAGATTGCCTGATTTATATCTTCAGGGACTGGGTGGGTTGGGGTTATTTACCATTATCTAATTGCTTGGCTAATACTTTGTCTTAGGGGTAAGTATTCAACATGCTGGCTAGGTTCGGGAATTTCCCAATTTATATTTTCAGTGATCAGGTCGGGTGGGGTTGTCTACCATTATCTAATTGCTTGGCTAATACATTCACTTGCTCGTATTTGTTTGTCCTCAGGTTCCTATATCCTCGGTTACATCAATTATTGATGGATTAAAGAGCTTGTACATTAAAAAATTGAAGCCATTAGAAGTTACATATCGTTTTAACGATTTTGTATCACCCTTACTTGTAAGTTATCAGTTTAGTACCTTCTAATTATTTTCATTTGATTAGCGCATCATACATATTCCGCTGATATAAAGTGTAGATATTGTACCCAGACTTGATTACCTTTTATTTCCTGTTATGCACAGACAAATAGTGATTTTGATGCAAAACCCATGGTTATGCTTTTGGGCCAATACTCCACTGGCAAAACAACATTCATCAAACATCTACTAAAAAGCAGTTATCCGGGTATCTCTCTCTTTCTGTGCATGCTCTTAGGTGTGTTTTGTTTGAGCATCCAATTGAGAAGCCAATTGAGCAACTAACTTTAATTCTGTATGTTCTTTCCTTAGGAGCCCACATTGGACCTGAACCTACAACAGACAGATTTGTAGTGGTTATGGTACTTATCGAACCCTTACGTATATGTGTTGCTAGAGTTTTTTGAGTTTCTAGTTGGAATTTAAATTTCATCATGATTGTTGATGTCATCTTCTTTCCACATAGAACCAAAACAAGCACGTGTCTTTTGTACTTTGACTTTCTTCACATATCTTATGCCTGTTTATCTGGACATCTTTAGTTATGGTGCTTGCTATGAGATTCTTTGTAGTTGACCTTGTTAAGTGTTGAAGGTCTTGAACTGCGATCTTGTCATGATACTATGATAGGTTAGGATTTCAAATCTCCCTTCTCCACTGGGATGAAAGGGAATTAATTAATCTAAAAGAAGAGAAATTATTGAATATAATTGTAATTTAAATCCTAATGAAAGTCAATTAGCACCAGCGTAGGTACCTTCATTTAGTCCCTTTCTGGAATTTGTTGTGATCTGGTTCTTGAGATCTTGAAAAGCCATGGTCTTGATTTTTGCAATCTCCATCCTCAGAGGGCTAAAGAGAACCACTTTAGGATCACTATTTGCATGTTAGCTCTTAATATATATATTTTTTACTTGATGGATATGGCTGTTTTTAACTTAGTATCACTATTTGCAAGCTGTAGCTTTTGAAAATTCTTCTTTTAGTTTGATTTGTATTCATATACTGTATAAATATTTGTTAAGGATCACTATTTGCAAGCTGTAGCTTTTGAAAATTCTTCTTTTAGTTTGATTTGTATTCATATACCATATAAATATTTGTTAAGTATTGGGAATAATACCTCACCATGGATTGTGCCAGTTCGATTCTTATTTTAGTTTGTTCTGATGTCAAAATGTTACCATCTAAGTGTGAGGGAAAGTCTTAGTTACAGTAACAAAAAATCTTTGTGGATTGGTGTTTCTTTCTTTTGGGGATTTGGACGATGGGAAGGGTGATGTATTTAACTATGCATTGCATGAACACGTTTTTTAGTGTTCCTCTCATGTTTTGAAGTGCTTAAGGTGTCCTTTGTTCTTAACAACTTGGTATCTTTCTCTTATGGTGATGCTGTCTTGGAAAAAAGTTATCTTGCCCAACTGTGTCCGTTGGTAGGAAATTTTTGGAAGGGAATAATTCAGTTTGACCCTTTGGGCCCGAATTTTTTTTTTGCTCCATGTTCAAAACATCTTAAATTGCTTCCTCGTCCTGATTACCAACATTAGCATGAAAAACCTGCATGTTCATTTTGTCTCTGAAATTCCACATGCCGTGCACATAGTCCAGTTAAAAGATAATAAACTTAATAAAAATCATATATATTTTTGTATTATAGAGGCAGTTAATTAAAAAGGGGGAAATGTGGTTGGAATATGGAAAGCTTGCTCAAAATGAATTTGTTGGAGAAGACCAATAAAATGTTTATCAAGTTTACTGTGACAATGCAAGCAATTTGTGACAGAGTCAGTTGCGTGATGTTAAGTTTGATCAGTTCAAATCTTATTAACTATAGTCTGAATAATAATGAGAATCCATCGACAAACTAAAACCCAGTTGAGGGTTGAGAGAAATGACTAATTTTATTAATCATAGTTGAACTAATAATGAGTATAATAAGAGTTTATATAGATCTAAGTTAGAGTAGTGAACAAGTAAAGAAAGCGTCTAACAAATCTTCTAAAATATGGAAATAAATAATAACTCATTCTAGAGTTCTAACAATCCTAGGCAACCGAACAAGAAAGTTAATAATGGACAAATAAAATAAGAAACAAAACTGGAAGAAAATATGTGGTCTGTCACATGGGCGCTGTGACACCCTTGGCACTCCCAGGACTGAGAGTACCACTGTGGTGCCTTTGGGCACCACCGAGCGGTCGAAGTGAAAGTCAGGCGTGACTGTCCTTGTTTTCTGCCTCTGCACATTGAGCTTATTTTGCGCCATAAAGCCAGCCTCTAAACCTTCCGTTGAGTTGGACCATTTGATCTTCAATTTTGACCATTTTCTCATTCTACATCAATTGCTTCCGCGTCTTCAGAACCACATGGGCACTCCCCAAACCTTAAGAAAGTGATCATCAAGCTCGTGGATTATATGCATCAAATTTATTTTCAGTCTATCCCTCCTTTTCTAGATCCTACCGACCCTCACTCTCATAGGTTTCCTCTTAGGTTGCATGTGGACACTGCAACATTCAGCCTCAACTCTCACTATTACAAGCAACAGTCTCCTCACTTTTCTTAGCCATTGTACCATAAATATTCTCTTAGGTTGCGTTTGGATGCTACCTCTACAAGCCTCTTATTCAATATTAAAATTTATTGGTATGACTACTTTATACTCATTTATGGAAAAATTTTATGAATTTTTGAAGAGAACTATGTTGTCATGTCAAAATTTTGTGCCCTAATTGAGAAAGGCTATAATTGGAATTAGATAAAATATCGCATCACACCTAGATAGAGAAGTGGAAGAGGCTTCCCATCTTACTCCAATCCTCGTCAACAACTCTAAACTTGACCTCGACTTGTTTTTCACCTCATGAAGGATTTGATCCGAAGTTGAATCCTTGGGCTTCAATGGTGGTGGTGTCTCCCTCTCAATCCTCCCTTGTGGCAGTGGTGGTGGGGGCCACTTTTGTGCAATCCTATCCTGCTTCCCCCTCTTCAAACTCAATTCGTCAATTTCCTCATCCATATCCTCCTCTAATACCATATGACTTGAGGGTTCTGGCTCTGATTTCAGAATTGCAAACTCCAACAATGACACTGCATGCTGTAATGATGGGAATGTAGAAAATTAGGAAGTGAATCATCTAGGATTGGAGTTTTTTGATAAAATCAACATCCATAGCACAATAATTAGGTCTTGTGCATTGTAAATTTGATACAAATGTTTCAAACGTATCCTCTGGCGAACCAGATTTTGGTTTTTTTCCAAACTCCAGCAACATTCCCCCCTTCTTAATTGATTTTTTTTTTTAAATATATATAGTTTATTATTTCTTTTATTCACACACATGCACAGCATCTGACATTTAACAAGCAAAATGGACTGTGAGGGTTTAGTGCTAAAGGAGGTAACTCAAGGGGCCTGTTTAACCTTTTTTGAACCACAGAGAAGTGAAGTGATTTTGGGCCAAAACATGGGGGGGACAATCTTAATTTTTTCCCAATTATGAGCCTTTTCTCTACAAAAAACATGCATATAATTTTGAGTCTAGAATAAGGTAATTTTGAATTTGAGGGTACTCTGTTAAGCAACCACACTAATTCATTGTTGGTGTAGGATATTAGACCAAAAACTTTGATCTGTTCGAATTTTTTTTTTTTTTTTTTTTTTTTTTTTTTTTTTTTTTTTTTTTAAAAAAAACAAAATTAGTCAAGCACTTTATTTATTTATTTATTTATTTTTTAGAGAATGCATCTGGTTTTGTAATTCATGCTTGCTCGAAATCGTTTTAATTTGAACAATGTGTGACTTCTTGCTTATTTGTGCATTCCGTATGAAACCTTTTCTGTTTTCCTATTGTCTGTCGCAGCTTCCTTACATGGTGCACCTCGACATTTCTGGTCTCTGTTTGTAGTTTTTCATTTTCTTGTTGTGCTTCTCTGCAGTCTGGGTCTGACGAGAGAAGTATACCGGGGAACACAATTGCTGTTCAAGCTGACATGCCATTCGGTGGTCTTACAACATTTGGAACAGCATTTTTATCGAAATTTGAGTGTTCACAATTGCCACATCCTGTAAGTACTATTCTAAGACTCGCATTCGGTTCAGATTACTCATGATGTATGTAGCACCTACAGGTTACTATTTCTTTTTCCTCTTTTTTCCGACGTCATTCTGAAGCTCCTGGAGCACATCACATTTGTGGATACTCCAGGAGTATTATCAGGAGAGAAACAGCGCACTCAACGTGCTTATGATTTCACTGGTGTAACATCGTGGTTTGCGGCCAAGTGCGATCTCATTCTTCTTTTGTTTGATCCTCACAAACTTGATATAAGTGATGAATTTAAGCGTGTGATCTCATCTCTTCGTGGTCATGACGACAAGATCCGTGTGGTTCTCAATAAGGCCGACCAAGTTGATACGCAACAAGTAAGACCAACCCTTTGCTCTCTCTCTCTCTTTTATGGACTATTAGCATCTACTGCTTGGCAAGATACCCTGCTTATTGTGTGTTAAACTCAATTGTAGCTGATGAGGGTTTATGGAGCATTGATGTGGTCACTTGGAAAAGTTCTCAACACCCCAGAGGTTATGAGAGTTTATATTGGGTATGTTCTCTATAATCCCATTCAATTTCCATAGTTGCAGAGTAACAGCAACATCTAAAATGCAAAGATCTGAATTCCATTTTCTATAGTGGAAATTGATGGGAATTGCATATTTGCTGCTCTTAAGACACTACAGACAAGAGTCTCATTCTATCATAATCCTGCTGTGTTCAACATCCACATGTAATTCTTCGATCAAAATACATCTCATGTCAGTTGTAAAATTTTCTGGTTTTGGATCCTCATTTGAATATAGCTTATGTAAATCTATGTAAATCAACTTACGGTCACTTGGAGAAAGTGTTCAAAGTGAATGCCTTTTAGTTTATACAAAGATACCAGGGTAGATGTAAGAAATATGTTATTTGTCATGTGGAGATTATATACTAGCATGCCTCATATCTTTGTGCCAAAGGGCTCATTATGTGAAGTGTGGGTAACAGATTACCCCTCCTACATCTCCTCCTCTTCCACAAATATTTACAAGTTTGGTCATGCAAACGTGTGCATTAGATGATATATTTTACATGGTCGCCCCAAGGTTCCCAGTAAATGCTATTGAGAAGTGGGAAAGAATACTTATGAGTTTTATAATCTCTCCTCCATTTTTTTCCCTTCCTGATCTAGTAAATATATTTATATTTTTCCACTTTCTGGTGCATTTTGGGCATTACAGCTCCTTTAATGACAAGCCTGTAAATGATTCCGCTGTTGGTCCAATTGGCAAAGAACTTTTTGAGAAAGAGCAAGAAGATCTGTTGGCTGATTTAAAGGATATACCAAAGAAGGCCTGTGATCGTAGAGTAAGTTCATTGTTTTTGTTTGCTTTGGCTTGTGTAGACTGTTGCATTAAGCATTCTCATGGCGTTTATATAGGATTTAAACTCGGGTTTGGAAGCCCTATTTGTTTTTGCAAGAGATTACACTTGTAAATTGCTGTTGTAATTTTGCTATCCCCAGATCAATGAATTTGTAAAACGGGCCAGAGCTGCTAAAATCCATGCTTATATCATTGGTCAACTGAAAAAGGAGATGCCTTCAATGATAGGAAAAGCCAAGACACAACAGAAGCTCATAGATAATCTTGAAGATGAATTTGGGAAGGTTTGAAGCTGCCACTACTCCCTCTCTCTCTCTCTCTCTCTTTCTGTTTATCCAATTGTCTGTCTTTAATCTATCTGTATTGGAGTGCTTTTGAGTGAGTAAACAAGTCTTATCAAAATTTATGTTTTCCACAAAAACAGGTCCAAAGGGAGTTTCACTTGCCAGCAGGAGACTTTCCGAATGTGGAGCATTTCAGGGAGGTCTTGAGCGGTTACAACTTTGACAAGTTTGAGAAGCTGAAGTCCAAGATGATTCAATCTGTTGATGACATGTTGGGTCATGATATTCCTGATCTCCTTAAGAGCTTTAGAAACCCTTATGACTAAAGAGGTCGGCATGTTGTGAAAAATGACTGTCCGAGAAACTAAAGCTGCCGATGTCCCTCCTTTTTACTTTTCTTTGAGTTGGGGGTGGGTTGAGTAGGCATCTCTATAGTTCTTTATTATGTATGTATGCGCATATCTCTTGGGTCTTCATATGGGAGTTTTATTTATTTTTTCAATGGATGAGTTGGGAACTAAGATCATAATGTGACAACTCTAATTATCATACAATATGAATAAAATTTTCTTGCAATTATATACTTCCCATCCCCCCAAGTTCAGTGCCAGCTACCTTGTTAAGATGCATGACATGAAACGCTTCTAAGAGACAGGTCCATGGGCTAGGAGGTTTGCCTGAGGCCCCTATTTTGGGATTGGAAAACCAACCTTTAAAAGTACCTTTTTTGTTTTTTGTTACAATTGGAGTTGAACTCTAAATTTAGAAAAAAATGGACTGTTGTTACCGGATTATCTTTTTGGAGACTTTAAAAGTATTTTTTCGTTGTATGTGTGAAATCGTTTTGTCTTATCTTTAAGAGAATAGTTTAGTGATCACAATCTTCTCATTGTTAGTGATTTAAATTGCCCCTGGTGTTTAGGTTGAGATTTTGTTCATGTTGACAAGTTTAGCTTGGTTTGAAAATTGCCCTTTTCGGTCGGATTTGGGCAATCTCCTAGGTTGCACGGGAGCCCCACCTCCTAGGTTGCACCGGAACAGAAACCAAGCTGGGAAAACAATGATTTATAAAAGATAAAAAAAATTTTATGTAAAAAAATAAAGAAAAGTCAAAGTGAAAAAATCTGTAAATATTAAAAAAAATTATAAAAATAATAAGAATAATCATATTTTATAATAAAAATCTAAAATGATAAAGTCTTTAAAAGACAGTTTAATGGTCACAACTCTTCTCTTCTGACCCCTGATTTGGGGTTCAAATCTCAAGTAACAAAAAAAAATCTAAAATGATAAAATATATAATTGTTAATTATAAAAAAATAACATAAAAAATAAAATTATAATTAAATGAGCAAATAGTTTATTAAATATAAAAAAATATATAAATTTTTGTACAAATATTAGTTGTGTTAAAATATTTTGTAAACGAAAAATATTAGTATTGAAAAATTTTCTATGTATCAAAGCACACCTGTATGGCTAAGGATATTGGAATAAAAAAAAATAAAAAAAAAATCTAGTGCAATCCTTCATGCCCCCATCACTGGTGTAATTGTTCTTGAAAAAATGGGCCAACCACCATAAAACCACAATAAGTGATAATATGGTTTGTCATAACATTATTCACTAAAATTGTTTATCTATTTTTTTGGTTAAGAAAAAGAGTCGACAAGAATAATTAGTATGGTTATCTTTGTCGACAATTACAATACGAATTCTATATATTATATATGATATTTAATTTAAATTATAATTAATTTTTATCAATATAATTTAGTTTGAACCAATAAAAAAAATATGTTTATGAAGAATGGACAACTTTTTATACTATGAAATTTGAGATGTACCAAATATTATATCTAATACTATAAAAAATTTGTGGGCCGTACCCTTAAAAAACCCTAAAGTATAAAAGGGTCTAAAAGGATGGAGCGCCTTTGAGGAACAGTAAACGCTTCCTTGGTCTCTCTCTCTCTCTCTCTCCATCACAGCTGCATCACCGAGTTTCAGATTTTGGTCCGATAAACTCTTCTCCGGTAATCTAATTACTAATTATCTTCCTAATTTTTGTACTCGAATCATTTCTTGCTCATGACTCGTTATCCATTATCTCCAAGAAAAAGGAAACACAATAACTCTCAATTTTTCGTATTCCAAGTGTTTGATTAAATGCCTCTATAAGATGCGGAGAAAATATATAAAAAAGGGCCTCTATGGAATTCGGACTTTATTGATCAAATTCTCTCTGTGTGCATGTGTTAATTTTTTTCCTTTTTTTTTTTTTTTTAAATTTTGAAATTGGAATTTGAGTTGTTTAATTTTGTGTTGATCTTGTAAATGATAACATGATGTGGGTCCTCAGCTGCAGAAACAAAGCACTTAAGAAAGACTGAGAAGGATGCTTCCACAGAGGTTAAAGAAGGCATTCACAGATAATCCAAAGAAAGTAGCCAACTTGATTGACCTTGTTAATCTTCCCTCCACAGTTAGGGAATTTGTAGGTCAATCTCAGACTTCTCGTCTGGGGTGTTTCATGCGTGTATGGTCCTACATCAAAGCTAACAATCTTCAGGTTATCGATCACAACCATATATCTCTCTATATTCTATGCTGCTACAAAGTGAAAACTGCAGTTTACTTTGAGCCTGTTTGGATATCATAATGGTTTTTCTTTTGATTTATACAAATATTTAAAACAAAATAGAAGAAAAATTTGTTGATAATAATGACCGTACAATGAATAGATCAGAGGATGAGATGTCCTCTAATGGAAAAAAATTTGTTCTATTACCAAACATATGTTAAGCAATACAGATGATAGTAGCATTTCAGATTGAAGCTGTTTTTCAAATACGGAAAATGTCCATCTATTATCACTCGTTATTGTTTTATAGATATTGAGATTCGGTGATTCATTTTTATGAGTAAACTTACTCACATTGCATTGGACAACCAAAACACACCCTTAATAAGTCAGTACTGCAAATAGTTAACATGGTGAAGCAAAACCATAGATTATTGTCATGATGTTTGGATAAGAAGAGCGTCTTCTTCTGGGACGTACTTGTATTTCTCTAGAATATTATTGTGAACCAATATATCTGTTAATGAATGTGCCTAAGTTTTTGCATTGGTTATGTACTTTTCTTAGATGTTCAATGATCATAGAAAAAAGAAAAGAAAAAAACATGTTGGTGCTTGTGCTAAGGATATTATTGAGATGTAGGCCTTGATGTTGATTCCAATGTGATGATTTTAAAGGATTAAATGTTGTTTTTCTTGTTTTTCACTTAATGGCCTCTTATCTTGGTAGAGTGGGAAGATGACATCAATCACATCACTAATTGTTGCATGTCATTTCAATGATTGTTTTTGTTTTTGCTCAAGTAATTTGTTATTAATGGAAGTATTGCAAAGAATAGCAGATTTTGAAGTAATCGAGCATCCCATACATAGTTTTGCCAATTATAGAAACTCTACTAGACTGGTCTTGACTGCATGACTGGCAACAACAGCATTAGTTTTCTCATAATGAAGCTGTTTTTTAGAATATGAGAAATTTTCCTCTATTATTGCTTGTTATTCTTTTAAGGATATTGAGATTCAATATTTAGATTTTTGAGAGACGAAACTTTTCTTTCTTATGAGTAAATTTACTTACAATTCATTGGACAATCAAAAGAGCCCTTAATAAATCAGGGCTACAAATACTAAACATGGTGATGCAAAGCCGTTGTACTATTATTCTGCTGTGTAAAATGTATCCTTGTGATAGATTTTGAGGGTCAAAGATGAGGTGAAGCTGATTGAGTAACTCTTTGTGATGTGCTTGGATATTGTCAATCATGAGTAAATATTGGCTTCAGAATTCATATTGCAACAATCTCTTGTTTAGATATATACATTAAGAATCATATACAGAATTGAGAATGGATTTTTGAGATTACTGTTGTCTATTCACATTCAGATAGGTACTAAATTCAAATCTATGTAAGAACTTTTCTGTGGCTATTGTTTTCATCTACAGTCACCTCTTGCCATGTGGCAATCATTGCGACTGTGTAATGACTAGTCACTACCTCCCATTACCATCCATCAGCCATGACTTGATCACTAGCTTCCATTCACCAGCACCATCACCACGACCTACCCATTACACGAGCTACTTGGCCTGTCACAATTGCTGGCACAAGCATGCTTGTAACTTGTCTACGCTAATTCTTATTTTTGGTGAAATGCTTGATGCAAAATCCATTGTACTTGTGATATACCTAGGAGATGACAAACTTACTGAATATCAACTTTTCTTCATTTGACAATCAATGGAACATCGAAATCCTGCGTCGAAACACTACCGTATATTTTCAGTGTTACATCTTTGAAAGTGTTTGAATACTGTAAGATTTCACATAGTCTATTTTAGTGCATCAAGAATTCTAAAAGAACTCAGACAGGAAATTTGTCTTCAATCTGCTTTGTGCAGGACCCAAACAATAAGAATGTCGTCAACTGTGATGAAAAATTGAAGAGTATTCTGTTGGGGAAGCCTCAGGTTGAGCTAGCTGAACTTCCTGCACTGATCAAACTACACTTTCCCAAAGAACCCAAGTAATTAGCTCAAAACAAGTTGCAGGTGCATTTGACTCCCTTAGTGTGTACTCCATTTTGACACCATCTAGAATGTTTAGTATCAACATGCTGTGTTGAACTAATTAAATTATGTTTAAATGTTGTCCTACGGAAGTTGATACCTTCATATGTTCAATACTGATTGTATATGTACTTGGTAGTTGGCAATGGTGGTTGAGGTGATCTCTCTTTGAATATCTTTGCTACAATTTTTCTACTTATGTTTATTTCTAAATGGAAACTTATACCGTGATGATGCTTGGATAACAAAGGCATGCTCATATGGGACTTAACTGTATTTTCTAATGAAGATTTTTGTGAACAAAAATACGGGTCGATGAATATGTAGAAAGTTTTTGCCACAGTTCCATACTCTTCCCGGATGGCCAATGATCATAGGAAAACAGAAATCCTTGGTGCTTGTTCTTGATGTTGATTCTTTAGTGAGATGTAGGCTTTGATGTTGATTCCAAATTGATGATTTTCAAGGACTAAATGTTTTATTTTTTGTATCACTTAATGGCCTCTTATCTTGGTAGGGTGGGAAGAAGTCATCAGTCACATCACTAATTAATTGCTTTTATTTCATGATAAGCCCATGACTTTTTTCATTTATGCACAAGTAATTTATTATTTATGGAAGTATAACAAATAATGACAGATTTTGAAATAATCAGACATGCTATACATGGTTTATAATCTATTATAGAAACTGAGCTAGACTGGCCTTGACCACATGACCGGCAATAATAGCATTAGTCTTCTCAGTTGGATGGAAGGAATCCCAGAACACATATTTGTTGGCATCTATGCATGTGAAATGGCTAAATTTGTTACATAGATAGCCTAGCTCGAACAGTCCGGTTGCACAACATGCCACTGCTGTGCTCTCAAATCCTGCATTAAAATGGTAAATTGCCCATGGATTGTAAGAATAATTGTGTGCAAATTTAATACAAGGAATTCAAATGTAGTGAAAGGTCTGTTATAATATAGAAGAATGTGATGAATGACTTGGCTTATTTATTGGGAAGTTGACTACTCATCTTCTAAACTGGGCTACCTACCCTAATTAAGTTTCTGACCACGCTTTAGGATTATAAGGACATACGAATGTTGTGTTATACATGTATGATCTGGCATTATCATCACAGTAGCAGTTGGAAACGCATCACTTGTGTGATGTTCTGTAGGGTTTGCATTAATTATGCACCTTCCCTCTTATCCATGACCATAAGGTCAAGGGTTTGAGACCTTCCTTCCAGAGGCCTTTAGTCTCTTGTAAAACCTAAAAAAGAAACAAGTTATGTGCCAAATAGGTTATCTGTGGACACGAACAATACATGCGGTGTTGGCTTAGTAGTAGGTTGGTAGCCGAAGACATCACCTCGTGGGAGCAAGGTGGGGGCTCAAGCCCTGGCTGTATAATGATATGAATTATGACTATGGTCCGGCTCATCCATCTTTCCCCCCCTTTAGAAAAATGAAACAGTACATAGAAAACCTAAAAGCAAGGACCATTATTAACCACCCTAGTCTATATGTAAAGATCTTTGATCGGTTGGCAGTTACCAGAAGTATGCTTTTTTATGACTTTCGCTGATCTTAGTAATAGATCAATAATGGCCATTAAAACACCTTACCTACGTTCTACGTAACTCTGTGGAAGAAACTTACCAAAAGACTCTGGATTCTGAATCATTTCCAGGAGAAGATCATATGGGTTTGAAAGTACCAATCTGATTCCAGGTAGCTGTTTATTCAGCTGTTCTACCAATGCCTTCAGCTTTTCATTGAAATCATGAGCAACATCATTGTATTCCTCTACGCAAACGCTCCCAAAAAAGATATCCGTGGTTCTCTCCAGTGGTAAGCACCCCATTGGAGGAAGCCCACCTAAAGAAATCTTTCGAGCTCCGAGCCTGTAAAGCTCATTCACAAAATTAGAAGCAATTCCTACAAGGAAATTTTCGTATTCTTCCTCTGAAAATTCAAATTGTCTGTGTGGAAGTAGGTAATAATTTTCAAGAAAATCATTTGTTCCTATGCTTATTAAGTATAAGGCTTCTCCTAGAACTTCACTGGCTTTCTCATTCCCTAGATACCCTTTTAGCCGCTCTTGGTATTCCTTGAAGTACTCCACTTCCTTCCATAGAGGTATCACATTCTGCAAAGTTGAGTAAATAAAAATCTTAAAATAGAATGAATATTTAGCTTGTCATTAAAACTTGGGCTCGCTATTGCTGTTTAACCTTGAAAAAACCATTCATTAAAACATCGATCAATTTTTTGTTAGGAAGCACTATATAAAATTTAGTTAGTCTCTGATTGAGGTTGCGACTTGACTGACAATGTAATGTTTACAAGAGTTTTTATATGCCTGAGCTTGGGAAGAACTGAATTAAGTCAAGTTTTGCAGAAGAAACTGGAGACCTCATCAAATTTAGCAATAATGTGTATGGTAAAGGACTTACTAGCACATCAGAAGTGACATTGTCATAGCCAGTTCCAGCAGAAGCAAAGCAAACTCCAGTGGCAAAATCTGTGATATTATAATCTGGATCCAGATAAGCAGGCACAGTTGGCTTCAACCCGAACGCCTCAGAAATGAAGTCTGTTGGGAGGCGACCATTGCAGAACCGACCTGTAGGCTTCCTACCAATAAAATCACGACCATAAGGCTCAAAATTACTCTTTAAGAGTGTGGGAATCTGATTATTGTTTCCTGAATCTACAGAAGAGTCTCCAAACACAATAACAGCTGGCACGTATGCATGGACATTGAAGAAAGAAGCAAGAACTTGAGCTAAAATGAGCCAAGGTATGCCCTTAAATTCCATACTCATTTATATTTCTCACTTTGTCTCTCCTTGGTGTCTTATGAACATTATAAACAAAGGCCTGGTGGAGGTTGGTAGTTATAGTAGGGGAAATTATTTTTGTGAGGGAAGAGTGTTTGGCTGTTAGGGAAGAGGATTTTAATGTGAGTTAGAAGAAGTTAGTTGAGAGTTTTAATTGTTGCTCTTCTGGAATATGCGATGAAAATGGCCTTACCTTTTGTTGTTTGGGGGAAGAGGAGGTTTATTTAATGGGGTTGCATTGGATTGGACGTGAAACTAGTTTATCATGATTTTCATTGTCAGTGTTATCAGAGGACAAGAGTTACCTTGAGTGGGAAAATCCAAAAGGTGTTTCTCTCTCTCTCTCTCTCTCTCTCTCTCACACACACACACACACACACACACACACACACACACACGTGATGAAAAGAGTAAGAGACTGGGAAACACTAGTGCCTGCCACAAAAAAGGTGACTAGCAACCTTGGAGCTCAACCACCTTGAGGGACATTAATTATTAGGGTATCAGATGAATTACGTAGCAGTAGCTTACGTATTCAGATGCAAGTGTTTTGCACTCCATGGCATCCTCCTTTCTCACATTATGGCTTTCTGGTACTAGTTGAGTAGTCGAGACTCCATGGTCTTTTGATGAAATTAGCCGACACAAACTTTTTCTAGACGTGGGTCATTTGGATCCAGAGAGCCTTTTCTTTTTCTTTGTTTTTTCTCCAAATTGTTATGAATAGCTTTACCTGGGAACATTGCACCTTAGTGTCTCATTTAACATGTTTATCCAATTAATTCTCTGGTAGATGTCGCTTAACTTCTATGTTATTTGACTCGAATATAATAATCAGCTTGACATTCAAATCGTGTGAATCACTAATTACTAGGTTAATGAGTTTTTTTTTTTTTTGGTATACTGAGATCGAACCCGAACCTGTTACAAGAGAGGAGGGGGGAGGTGCCACTTGAGATGTAGTTTATTAACAGTTGATGTATTTTTTTAATTATGGATTATAGGTGATCAACCGAGTTTAGGAGATACTCTAATACGTTTTGAATCATATAATATTTCAATCGAATTCAAATTTAGTATCAAATTCGAGAATTCCTAAGTTTAGATAGTCTTTTCTAAAGAAAAGAACTCTCTCTCTCTCTCTCTCTCTAAGGTGATATTAAAAAGAAGAAGAAGAAGATGGTGAGCGGTTGGAACTTTAGAATTATTCAATGCGACCCCAATTCATCCAAAGCTTTATTTCACGGATGTCTTAACCTGCAATCCGTGACCGTGGCGTACTGCCTCAGAGAAAACGTAATTTCCCATTGCCCCTTTTAGGGCGTCATACTCCAAAACATTGCTTCATTATTTTACTTTAGTTAAAAGTGAAAGAGTTGAATCACTTTATTTTTAATGTTATGTTGAGTCCATCTTTTATTATGGCCTAAAACAAGAAAACCATAACTACCACCGCCACTTTAGTTTATTTTATGAAGAACTAAGAGGGACGGACACACTGCATTTGTGAAAAGAAATAGTTAAAAATAATTTATAATTTGTTAGATTAATAATATATTTATCAAATTATGAATAGTATAATATAAAATATTAAACTTTTGATTGTAATAAATTATTTTGATAATTTTAAAATTTCTTTTAACAAATTTAGGAGGTTTTAAATTTTGAAATCAAAATGATTCAGATCAATTTTACCTTTAAAATTTACATTACCTAAATGTGTGTATAGACTCACAATTTTTTTACTTTTTTAGAGAGAGATCACATGTTGGTCATGTGAGAGAATGACCATACCTATTAGCTTTTTCTTTTATACTTAGAGTTAGCGCGGAGTGTCTATAAGATGTGGATTGTATTTTTTTATTATAAAAATACTTGTTAGATTTATAATTAGTTCAATATTTAAACTAAATAATTGTTCAAATCAATAAATAATACGACGTATATTAGCGATAGAAAAAAAATAGTGAGACTAACAACTGGAGTTTTAAAAAAGTCAACAAATGAGGTAAAAAAGGGTAATAAGTAAAATAAAAGGATAATAGAAATAAAGGGACGGCAATCTGTGGGACTAAAAAAACAAAATGAGAAAAATCTATATAAAAAAAAGACAAAAAATTTAAGAGCAAAAAAAAAGGGTCAAAAATAAAAAGAATGAAAACTTGAATGGAAAAAAAAATTATGATTTAAAAATAAAGAAACGACAATGCGTGGAGCAAAAAAAAAAAATCAAAACAAAAGTGAAAAGTTCTATGGTTCAAAAAAGATAAAGGATTCAAGCAAAAAAAAAAAAAAAAGAGTAGGTCAAAAAGGAACAAAGACCTGAATGGACAAACTCATGTCCCAAAAAATGAAGGGCTTAAGGAAAAAAATGATAAAAAAATAAAAAGAAAAAAGAGTCAAAAATAAAAAGAGTAAAGATTTGAATGAAAAAAAAAATTATGATTTAAAAATAAATAGATGAAATTCGGTGGAACTCAAAAAACAAAAAGGGAAAAACATATGTTAAAAAAAAGGAACTCAAGTGAAAAAAAAAAGACTAGGTCAAAAAAAAGTAGGGAGATGAATGAACAAGCGGGGTTAAAAAATGGAGAAAAACCTATGTCCAAAAAAAAAATGAAGGGTTTAAAGGAAAAAACCTGGTAAAAAAATAAAAAGAGGAAAGGTCAGAATGAAAAAAAAAAACTAGGTAAAAAAAAAAAGAAAGGATCTGAATGAAAAAAAATTATGGTTTAAAAATAAAAGGACAACCATTCGAGCGTGTTATGGATAAGTGGGAAAAAAAACAAAAGGAGAAAAAACTATGTCAAAAAAATGAAGGATTTTAGTAGAAAAAAATTGAATAAAAAAATAAAAAAAGAAATGATTTGAATGAAAAAAATATGTCCCCAGAAAAAAGAGGAAGGGCTTGGGGAAAAAAGATATGGTCAACAGGTGGGGTAAAAAAGGGGAGAAAAAGCTATGTCCAAAAAAAAAAAAAAATGCACGTACACACACACAAAAGATCTACACACACACAAAAGATCTACGCAAAAAACAAGACCAAGAAAAAAAAATAAAGATGAAGGACCCGAATGAAAAAACAGATTAAAAATAGAAGGATTTGAATGAAAAAAAAAAAGACCTGGATTCCTAAAAAAATATGAAATGATTACATCCTTGAGCATTTTTCTTTTATATTTAGATTAAACATTTCCAACTTCATTTTGTTTTTTGTTTTTGTTTTTCGTGTTTTTTTTTTCTATTTTATAAAAAAATAGATTAGTTTTTGATAAATGCATTGATTTGAGCCAACAAATTATAACTCAAATAAACCATAACTTAATTGATACTATTCATTTTTTTTTTATTTTTTTTTATTTTACGTCGAGCCATCTCAATTTACCAAAAAAATGCATTAATTTGAACCCAACTTGGGCCCTACTCACTAGCCTGCCCAAAACCCTTGCTTGGCTACATGGACTTTGACCCGTGAAGGACTTGCGCTTTATTTGGACAAGTCAAGACTCAAGACGTCTGGGGTAGATATTTTTGATAAATTAAAATCGATTCAAATTAAGTTTAATTTTAAAAAAATAAATCTTTCATTTATTTTCTTGATATATAAGATTTACCTTATTTAAAGTCGTCGCTCAATTATTGGACCAATTAAACATCGATAATATATGTTTTTTTTGGAAATGTTTTATATATTCATTTATTTCTATGCCACCTTAATAATTTAGTCGAGGGTGAAAAAAAAAGAAAGATAATATCTTTGAACATGGTTAGCAATCAGCATCATGATAATAATTTTAAACGTGAATGATAGGGCATGCAATTGGTATAGGCTGCAGGATTGGTACGACCATATAAACTAAATATAAAATTGGGGAGTTAGTAGTAACCATTGAACCTATCTCTATATTCTTCCTGAATGGGTCCAACAGGTATTTTTTTAATTTAACCGATCAAAAGGGACATCAACCCGACTGACACTGACACACACACCAATATATGCGCGCTTTGAAGATAGAAGAACCCTTTAATCTTTGTATTATCTAGTCCCTGCACTTCCACGCTCCTACCTTTTACATTTCAAAGAGAGTTACCTTACGCTTATGGCGAACTCAAAGCTCCAAGCTTTCTGGAACCACCCAGCCGGTCCTAAAACCAGTCTGCTCTCTCTCTCTCTCTCTCTCAATTATATTACTGCGATTTTAAGGTTTTTGATCAAGGTTAGATTTATTAATCGAATTCGAATATTCGTTTCATCTTCACTTTTGTGATATCTTTTTTTTTTTGGGCTGAAATCTGGATTTGTTATTTGTGAGTTATATTTTAGGTATTTTTTTATTATAGAATCTTGATTTTAGAGTTAAAAGAGGGAGACTGTGATTACTAAATATATTCTTAGGACTTATATTTAGATTCTCATAGAGAATGCTGTTTCACTGATTCTTGCTTGGCAAGGGTTCTGGGCGACATCGTTGTGAGGCTGGGGACTACAAGGTCCAACCTGCGCTCCATGTTGTTAAAATATTTTTAAAAATATATTAAATTAATTAATATTTATATAAAAATCTTTATATTTATAATTTTTTTTTCATATTTAATGAATTATTTATTTATTTATATTATTTTATTTTTATACTATTTGTGTTATAATCAATAATTATGTATTTGATTATTTTAAATTTTTATTATAGAAGATGAATATTTTATTATTTTTATAAAATAATTCATATTTGTATAAAAACTTTTCATATTTTTAATATTTGTCTATTTACTCATATTTTTGTTTCTTATATTTTTATAAAGCGTCATTTTCTCGTATTATTTTGTATCTGTTTTCTATTTCATTTTTATTTTTGAAACCATCATGACAAAATAATACAGGGTTTTAATATTTCTGACTCTAGCTATTGGCCTATTCCGAATTTCCTGACTCCAGCTTCTTGATAGAATAGAAATTTGGTGTATGTTTTGATGAATTAGCAATGAGTTGAGTACAGGGTTTTAGTTAAACGTTTCCGATCCCCTTTCTTTGGAAAGCTCCTGAGCGCAAAATAATGGCCAACAAGGACCACATGCACTTCTGAACTTACCTTCTAGTTTATAAGATGTTAACACTGCTACAGGCCATTGATGTTTGCCTATGGGAATCTTTATGGAGAGGGGCACGATTGAAAATATGGCCCTCTCTCTCTCTCTCTTTCTCTCTCCTGCACCCATTTATCAGTTTGGCCGTTCTATATTTTCTTATTTGGGACTCTTTCTTGGTAGAACTCCTCCTATAAAGTGAATATTGTTAATGAAGTTGAAGAAAAAGCTAAACATGGATTTCAGATGCCTTTCAATCTCAGATAATCCTATTAGAATTTGCAGTTCTCCCTTCAGTGGAAAATCTCAAAATCTTGTGCTACGTTTTAAGATTTATGTAACACCAATGCTTGGCTACTAGCACTGAGCTTTTGATTTACTTTAGGGCATCATCTTTTTTTTTTCCTTTAATTTTATTTTCAAATCTGAAATCTGCTCCTTTTTCTTCAGAAAGGCCTGAATATTTATGAAAGAAAATCTGATCTGTTATGATTTCTGGTGGGTAGATGTTTGTACTCTCTTTCAGAAATTTCTGATTCTTTGACATGTAAATGAATTTTGTTTCTCACGAATTTGCTACTGGTTCTTTTTTATGTTACATGTTGTTACCTTTTAGGAAAAGTACCTTATGCATTTGGAATGCCACTGTCATTATTGAGAAGGTTAACAACATTTTTCATCTTCTGCTGGGACATTAAGACTATTACATATTAATTGCAGTTCACTTTTGGGCGCCATCCTTTAAATGGTGCCTGGCTATGGCCAATGCTGCTGACTTTTCAAAGCCACCTGAAAAGCTTTCATATCCTCAGCAGACGGGTGTGTGTCCTTGAGACCAAATTGAATTTTCAGCCCTCTTAATCTTTTCTTTTTTTTGAGTTTTGCCCTTATTAGAAGAATCTTTGTGAGACTTGTCTAATTAGTATTGAATGAATGTGTATGGATTTCCTGCAGCTGTTGCAATTTCCGGACTCATTTGGGCACGCTACGGTACACAGATTATACCGGTAAGGTTTATGTAAGGCATAAGAGAATCATAAAGAGGTCTAGTTAAATAACCAATAAATTTTTCTCTATTCATGTTTCTTTGGACGATAGTGGTCCCCCCCCCCCTTTTTCCTTTGTTGTGTGCTTGTTTCCGGACTCATTGATTATGTTCACTTCTTACTTTAGGAGTAGAGTGGTTCTTGTATGTTGATTGAGATCATACACTGGATTTAGTGGCTGCAGAAAATTGGATTTATGGCCTCTGTGTCATAGAATTTATGACGGGGTGAACTTTATGTTCCAGATAACATCCTTTGAGTAGCAAAGCTTGCTTGACTGGTTATTTCATAAACGAAATTGAAACCAAAGGGTTTAGAGCAGAAATTCTAACACCAGGAAGAGAGTGATTATGTTCTAAAGAAGGTTGAACATTTTATACAGGGCGTATGATAATAAGAATTTTTTCACATCTGCTTCCTGCCAATCGATTTGACCTAATAGAGATTAGTAAACTGTGGTTCTGTTGCCGGGAAATTGCAGAAAAACTGGAATCTGGTCGGTGTTAATCTTACAATGGCTGGAACTGGGATATATCAATTATCAAGAAAGATCCGGTGAGTGGGATTTTGTTTTTCTTTACATTTCCTGCATGTCATTTAAACTCGTTTTCACATGCCAAGACATGGCATGAGGAGTGAGGGGACTACCTTGTTATCAATGACAGTCGCCTCTATGCCAGGCTGCAATTGTGCACTCCTTACCATTATAATTTATGCTGTGTTTCCTTAACTCAACCCATTGACCTCCTACTGAATCTAGAGCAGCCCAATCTCTTCCAGGTATCATCAGACTCTTGAGGTCCATTTGTGCTAAAATAGCCTAAATCATCATTAATACGTGATCCTCTGTAGCGTGGACATGGACACTAATGTTGTTTTGGTTGGAATTTGCGGATGTTTCTAATGGCTGCATCAGTAAGATGAAGCATCGTAGACTGATTTTTGCTTCTTTGTGTGCCAACCAGGCAAGATTACTTTTCGGAGCCAGAAGCAGATGTAGCACAAGAGTGACATAAAAAATCCTCAGACTTCAAATTTGGAGGACCATGTTTTTGTTTCCTTCAAATCCCATCTGCAGAGATGCTGGCTCTAAAACAACTGTTCAAAATAATTGTTTTAAAATCGTCTATGACAAGAGCAATTTTAAAATTTATGTTTTAATTGGTTCAGAGATTCTAATGTATATATTTTAATATTTAAAATTAACTTTTTTAAGTATGTTTTAAAGTTGTAATTCTTATTTTGAAATGTGATTTTACACGCCAAATGTGGAGGGGCAAAAAAAGAAACCAAATTAAACTCTAAACTTGAAATAATTCATTATTGATGTAAAATAAAGTTTGTTGGAGATGGATTTGCTAACTCAAACCATGGGCTTGGTTGTCTAATGATTCGAATCGACAAGACTTGCACAGCACTGTCAGAGATTATTACGACAGAAGGAACTATGATACTTAAATTAGAAAGCAGTTTTTGAAATGAAAAGAATAAACTAAAAGAGAACTATGTGTCGAGAGTATGCGTACCTGATTGATTGATTTGACGGTATATATATATAATTTTCTCATGTGAGAGACGTCTCCATGCAAAGTATTAGAATCTTAATTTCTTTATGAAAGTGTTTTAAGGTTACGAGAATCTTGATAAAAAGAAACCAAATCAAACTCTAGACTTCAAATAATTCATTAGCAACGTAAAATAAAGATCATCATATTTTTAAATCTAAAATCAGAGTTACAAGCAATACTATTTGTTAGTAAATCCCATAAAAAAATAATATAATTACCACATTGTTTTCTTCAAAAGCTTAAGCCTAATAACTTTTCCCACGTGATTTGATTGGTCCGAAGAAGTCTTTTCAACCAATCCAAAGAAACACATGCCCAAATCGGAGCAGAGGCAAGAAAATGAGAAATAATTTGAGTTGAGGCAATTTTCTAAAATTATTTTAAATATATTTTGAGTTAAGGTAAGTTATAGGAGAAAAAAAGTTTTTTATTTTAGGTTGAGGAGATTTTTGATAAAATGATAGATGTGAAATAATTAAATAAATACATAAAGAAATGAAAAAATATATCTTTTTCTCTTCCTCCACATTTAGCGCTTTTCAATTCACATTATCACTTTGTAATTTGTCACTCTTTCATGAAAAATAAATTTCAATAATTTTCTTTCTTTTTAATATAATAATTTTTAAATTTTCATCATGTAAAATCTCAACAACGATACAGATACCATTTACATTTCTAACTGTGAGAATTAAGTACCCATGAAAACGGTGAATAGAGATAGCGAGGTGTTATTTATTTTAGAGATGGTTCGAAAAATAATTTATAGATGGTGTATTACAATATAAAATTTTCTATATAGTTTATTATTTTTTTAAAAGTCAAATAGAAACAGCATGGGACTTATAACACTACAATGCTCATCGAGGATGGAGACGAGTTATTTACTTTATCAGGGTTTTTGATTTTTTTTTTATTTTAAAAATAATTCAAAATTAATAAAATTATTAATTTTAGATTATCATATTAACTAAAAATTTATAATTAAATTATAGAATTTTATTCTCAGAAATAATTTAAAATTGATACAAATATTTTTACTATTTTGTCCTAAATTTGGTCACCTCAAAATGAGAATTATTTTTTTAATGACTCGAGCTAATTCAAAATATATTTAAATAAGTATATAAAATTGTTTCAGTTCAAATTATGAAAATTATGAAATATTATAAAGTAAAGAAAATTATGAAATAATGTTAACTATATTTTATCAAATATATTGCTTTTTCAAAATTAATGTTTTTAAAATATTTACTTTGTCTATGCTATAATTGAAATTTATTTTTTTTTAAATTGTATTGTAAAATTGAGAATGTATAATGAAACCCAACTTAAGCATGATCGATTCACTCTATTTAATCTTTTTTAAATTGTATTGTAAAAATTTAATTGATGAGATGATTTAATTTGGTGGGTTTTTTTTTTTAATTAGATCCATAGTCTAAATAAATTTGAATGCAAATGAAAAAATTAGATAATATAATACGAAACTATGATGCTTGAGAAAGCAGAAGTAATAAGTTATGTTAACTCTTAATGTAAAAAATTCCTGATATAGTGAATCTTGTTATTTTTGTGAAAATTATATTTTTATTCAATTAATAAAAATTTAAAATAAAATAAAATAAAAAATAATGGGTGAGAGGAAAGGCCAAAAGGCCTTCCCAAATGCGACTCATTTATCATGAAGTTTTGCTCGGCAGGTTCTTCGGGTATGCATTCGATTTTTTAGATTATTTAATGTGGATTATTCATATTTTAAATTCTAAAAATTTTAATTAAAAATTAAATCACATGAAACTAAACCAATTTATTCAAATTAAACTTTAAATTAAATACCGAATAAATTTCATAGAATATAAAAATATTTGGTTAAAAAATTTATAAATCTTAAAATAATAATTTATTCAAACTAATTTTATAGTTTTGTTAATTGGATTTCAAATGGAGTCTAAAAAATTTTTTTTTTTTTTAAATGGAAACCATTAGTCCAAATTTTAATCCAATGAAATTATTCAATTTATCCAATTTAGTAATCTAAACTTAATAATCTGATTTCCTAATCATTGGGCTGATGAATAGTTTGACCAAAATAATCAACATCCCTAATTAATTGGGTCAGGCTTGGACAGAAATATTTGCTAAACCCGATTTGGCTTGGGGAACCCGGATGAAGCTCGCCCGCCCGGGTACAACCCTTTACTGCAGGATTTCGTAATGCAGGGGAGAGAGGTATTCCTCCGATATTTTGACTTGTCTGATAATTTGACCTGAGGAGAGAGAAGAGAAAACAAACTACAGGGAGAGAGAAGAGAGATTTGGTAATTTCGCACTTTCTCATTTTCAGAGGAGAGAGAGTGAGAGCGAGTTATCTTACGTTAATGGCGACTTCTAAGCTTCAAGCTCTCTGGAACCACCCAGCCGGTCCTAAAACTAGTTCGTTCTCTCTCCTTCTCCCTCTCTCTCAATTCTACTGAACCCGCGATTCTAGGGTTCTTGATTAAGCCTTAATTTATTAATCAAGTACTCGTTTCATCCGATTGCTTCACTGTCGTGAGAGTTTGTTCCTGAAATCTGGATCTATTGTTGCTTTTTGTCATTGATAATGATTGATCTTATGTAATGAATATTGAGAACCGTCTTACATATTTAGATTCGTATATTGTTTTTTGTGGTGAGTAATGAATTACAACCACAATCATCATCATCAAGACAAGATTTATGTATAAAATAGAGGAATGGGAACTTTGAGAAAGACCATCAATGATGTTATTTGTTAATAGAATGAGTTATGCTCATCGTGGGATCTCTTTAGACTAATCTATTTAGTGGAAATGAAATAGAAATATAATCAGCATCTTAGTATTTTTGGGGTATAGTCCAAAATATGATTGTGTATCATTAGGGTTCTGAAATTTTCTATGTTCCATGTTAGTCACATTGGATATCCTTTAAATTCGGATTTATATATGCTGCTTTCTTGCTGAATGCTGGGATTTACCAATCTTACCTATGACCTTAAGTTTTGGTACTTTGCTGCTGTTTTGATCATTGTTCATGTAATTTTTTAATTTTTTTAATTACCCAACAATAAGATATTAACCATTAGATCAAGAGAAAATGGAAGGGGAACTTTTGGGCCAAATATTAGCATTTCTTGTGTAATGGGCTTCTCAAAAAAAAAAAAAAAAAAAAAAAAAAAAATCCCTGGCAGTGCAATGATTGTAAGTCTAAAATGGGCTTGGGTTCTCATAAACCCCGGCAGCCCCATTTATCACTTTGGTCAATTACTCTACAGTATTAATGTAATTTTTTCCTCAAATCTGGTTATTGGTTGTCTAGCCGCACATAGAATGGAAATGTAAGTGGTCATATATCCTTTTCTCCTTTACTCACCTATAACTTCGCTTAAGTCACCTTATTATGTTATTTGGCTAATTTTTCTGCTGTGTAGTGTGTACAATCATTATGAAGGTCCTTTATGTTTTCCAAAAATTTTGCTACACCTAGTTCCTATGAAATACATTCATTTGATCCTTTTTGTTCTATTTTATAACCTATGGCACACTCATTTTGTTCAAGTTTTTTTGTATGATCTAACTATCCAGATATACTCATTTTATTTATTTATTTGTTTATTTATTTTTAATTTCTTGTGGTTATGCAGTTTTAATAGCATAAAGTGTAAATTGGAGAAAAAAAAATTTGATTGATATTTCCTGTGAACTCTATAAGACTAAAATAAATTTTGGAAGCCTCCTGTCCTTTCATCTAGTCTGTAGCTCAAGTGCACCTATTGAGGGCTCAACAAACTACTGAATGCAGGTTGGTTAACTGAATTTCCTGACTCCAGCTTCTTGATGGATAGAAAATGGTGGATGTTTAGATGAATTAACAGTGAGTTGAATGCTGGGTTTTAATTAAATCTTTGAATCCCCCTAATTTGAAAAGCTCCTGGGTCAAAATAATGACAAACAAGGATTCCTTGCACTTGTGATATTAGCACTGTTACTGGCCACTGATGTTGGCCCATGAAATCTTTATGGAGAGGTGCATGATTGAAGATATTGCCTTCTTCTCCCTCCTCTCTCATGCACCCATTTATAGGTTGAGTCATCCTATACTTTCTCATTTGGGACTCTTTTGTTGTAGAGATCCTCGTATAAAGTGAATATTGCTATTAAACTTGACGAGAAAGTTAAACAGAGACTTCAGATGCCTTCAGTCTCAAATAGTCCTATTAAAATTGGCAGTTTTTCTTTTCAATTGAAAATATGAAAATATTGTGGTATGTTTTAAGATTCATGTTACACCGATGGTTGGCTACTGTTGCTGAGTTCTTGATGTAATGTAGTACCTCACTTTGTGTTTTCTTTATTTGTATTTTCAAAGCAGAATCTGCTCTTTTTTCTTTTGAAAGGCCTAAATATCTATGAGAGAAAATCTAATCTGATGATTTTCGATGGACATGTTTTCACTGTTTCACGAGTTTCTGATTCTTTGTCATGTAGATTCCTCCCCCCCCCCCCCACCACCCCATGCAGCAGCTTGTTGTTACCTTTCGGGAAAACTAAGAGTTCCTTATGCATTTCGAATGCCAATATCTTTATTAGATGGTTAAAAATAGTTGTCATTTTCTTCTGGCATATTAAGACTATAACATATTGATTGCAGTTCACTTTTGGGCCCCAACTTTCAAATGGGGCATCAGTATAGCCAATATTGCTGACTTTTCAAAGCCACCTGAAAAGCTCTCATATCCTCAGCAGATAGGTGTGCCCCCTCAAGATCAAATTGAATTACGAGTCTTCTCAATCTTTTCTATTTTTGAGTTTTTTATTTATTCTTTATTTATTTATTTTGCCCCTGTTAGAATCTTTCTGAGGATTCTATAATTAGTATTGAATAAATGTATATGGATTTCCTGCAGCTGTCACTTGCACTGGACTCATTTGGTCACGTTACAGTACAGTAATTACCCCGGTAAGGTTTATGTAATGCAAAAGAGAACTATTAAAGAGGCCTAGTTTTGTTACTACTAATGTTTTCTTTATTCATGTTTCATAGATTATAGAAATGGCATGTTATTTTTTCTTTCACATGCATTCCCTTGTTTGTGTTTGTTTCTTGACTCATTGATAATACTTACTTCTAGAGTGGTTTCTTATGCGTTGGTTGAGATCATACATGGTAGATTTAGCAGCTGCTGGAAATTGGATTTATGGCCTAGGTGTCATCAATTTTTTTTTTTTTTGATAGATCTATGTTGTCAAACTTCTGGTCTGGAATTTAAGATCTGGATAACGGGTTATCATGCTGTCTTGTGAAGCCCTCTACTGACATTTTTATGATATTTAATGGTGAAGAAAGGCTTCTTGAGTAATAATGCTTGCATATTGGTTATTTCATAAACTAAATTGAACCAAAGGGTTTGGAGCAGAAATTTTAACACAAGGATAAGATTTATTATGTTCTAAAAGAGGTTGGACATTTTATGTAGGATTTATGTTAATAAGAGATGTGGTTAAAGGATGGTGCTAGTTCATCATGGGAAATGCTTTCAAAGAAACTTAAAAAGAATGTTTGAACCAAATAGTCAACGGTTTAGTTAATAAGGCTTCCAAAACCCAATTTTTGATAGGGTTCCTCATGCCCCTCCATTTTTGGTTAAGAACTTGGGGTGTTTGCTCTTCTTCTTATCCTTATTTTCTTTCTATATTTGCCCCCCCCCTTGATTAAGAAATTGCACTGCACAGGTGTTTGTGGTGATGGCCCTAGTGACTCCATTATTTTCAAACCTATGTCATTCACAAAACAATGGAAACGGATCATTGGTAGTTTCACACTATAGTCCTCTGTGCGGTTATTGTTACCTTAACCATGTTTTAATGTTAAAGCTGACAGCCAGACCTCTTTGTTGTCTCAAATTGACTTACAAGCATCTTAGGAGCTGCTGTGAATTGCCTTGCCAAGAGCAGAGAGTAATTAATGTCATATTTAGGGGGATACATCATTTGAACCGTTTATGTAAAGGTGGACTGTTGCAATTGAGGTTTATGAAGGTTTTGCCTTTTCTCATATGGATTAGATTTACTTGAAGCTCACTTTATTTGAAAGTCTTCGCATCTGCTTCCTTCCAATTGATTATAAATTTCTCAATGTTTGACCTATGGGAGATTAGTGAACTGTGATTATATTGTTGAGGAATTACAGAAAAACTGGAACCTGTTCAGCGTTAATGTTGCAATGGCTGGGACTGGGTTATATCAATTATCAAGAAAGATCCGGTGAGTGGATTTTGATTCTCATTACATTTCCTGCATGCATTGTTAACTTATTTGCACATACCAAGGCATGAGGATCGAGGCGATCACTTAGATATCAACGAGTTGCCTCTCTACCAGGCTGCAAAGTAGCAACCTGTGCCATTATAGTTTATGATGTGTTAACTCATTAACCTCCTCCTGAATCTACAGCAGCCCAATCTCTTCCAGGTACCTTGTGGACTTTTGAGGTCCATATGTGCTTATGCAGCCTAAACCATTATCAATGCATCCTCCTGTTCATCATGGACAAGCACTCTAGACCTGAGACATAACACAAGATGACACAAAACACACTAAAATCTTACATTATTATAAGTAAAAAGGCGATGTCTTATTTTATCGTGTCTAGAGCATGTGTATATATCTTGATGCTAGAAATGTCCGTGGAACCCAATGATCATGATGTATGAACAAGTGATGTATTGCTTGGCATTTGTGGATCTTTGTAATGGCTGCATAAGCAAGCTGAAGATTTTCACCTGTGTGTCCCTACCAGGCATGATTACTTTTCGGAGCCAGAAGCAGCTGTAGCAAAAGAGTGACATGAGAATTCTTCAAGACTTCCAATTTGGATGACAATGTTATTTTCTGAAATCCCATTTTTGGAGCTTTCTTCTCTATCTTAACTATTTTACAATGGCATCTTCGTGGCTTGAAATTCCCGCTGGAGCTTTTGTAAATTTTTCTATAAGCATTGTATCTGAGAATCTCTTGTCAACCTTCCGATTATTTGTACTCCTTAGTTTGATGAATTCACATCTCTCTCTCTAAAACATAACTGGTTTACACACGAATAGACAATTTTAGTTACCATATCGAATGCCAATAGAGCTATGGACAATGTCCAGTCAAAACTCAACTCGAGGTCGAGCTTGAACCCAAATGTATAGGGTTCGAAAGCCCGACGAACTACTCAAAAATTAATTATATATTTTTAAATATTTTTTATATATTAAATATTTGATGACATTACTTGACGATGCTGTTTGATGACACTATCCGCAAGAACTCGAGCTTGAGAAATATAAATCTGAATCATACTACCTAATGACATTATTCGATGACATCCAATGACATTTCGAGTTTAAGCTCGAGAAATTCAAGCTTGACCTCGAGCTCGAGCTCACCTAAAAAATACTAGAGTCGAGCTTGGGTATCGTGATATCTGAGCTTGATCCGGGTGTCGTAACACCCCTAAATGTCAATGAGTTATAACTTCATTGGTATTGTCCCCATTTTCTCCTATAAAGATGTTAGGTTCGAGTCTCCTTATATATATATATATATATAAAGTTACCATATGAAACTAAATAGAAATTCAATATTAGCTTATTGGGGGTGAATTGTAACATCATTGGACAATATTTTATAATGATGATACTGTTATTTTTCCTAAAAAAGTTGAAAAATTGAGGAATTAGCAAAGATGAAAGATCTATTTCTTGTGTTGATGATGATGAAACAAATTAAAATTATCTGCATGTCTTATAATAAATAAAATTTGTTGTGATGATGTTTAAATAGACTAATGATGTTAGACGCTTCATTACCATTTTACTATGAGAAAAAACTCAAATGATCAAACACATTGACGCATGATGGTGGTTTTTAGTACTAATATGTTATATGTCATAACTTAGTGTTTTCTATATTAAAAAGAAACAAAAAATAGCATAATGCAGATATCCCCTCCAAAAATATAATTTTTAATGCAATTTGAAATGAGAGAGATAAAGAGGATATTTGGATGTCCTTCAAGACAGTTTAAATGATAGAATCTCTCTGTATATATATTTTTTTCTCTGATTTGATTCTATTTAATTATATGCTCTTATATAAAAAAAAACAAAAAATATATTGAAAAAGTGGAATTCGAGTTCAAGTTAAACTATTAAAAGGCAAATATCTTTTTACATAAAATTTTAGTATATTAAAAAGGTTCTAAATTTACATAATTCATTTATTATTTGTGAAATATTAAATCTCATTCAATAATTTACTAATTATATACAACGGATATCGGCAACGTTTCGCCAAAAAAAAAAACATATATATATATATATATTTATATATATCCCTCAAAGACTCCAAACTCCAGGGTGCATAGTGCAACCTCAACGAGGTTCTGGACGCCTCAGGTCAAAACGGGTTTCCATACAACTCGTGGCACCAGAAGCACGGCACCTGCTACATAGGATATCTAGACGACGTCGTTTCACTTATCCTACGGTCAGAACACAAAGGGCAATTCCGTGATTCCATCTTCCGCCTCCCCTCCACATCTCTGTTTCGTCCTCACCAAGCACCTCCTCTCCTCCCACATTTTTCCTTCCCTTTCTCCTAAACCCCTCTCTCTCTCTCTCTCTCTCGCGATTCTGTTTGAAGCTTTTTTTTTTTTCCGTAAGAAAATGTCAGTAGCAAGAGTATTATCTAGGGTTTCGAAGTTGGTCTCGGCAGCTCATAGCCGAGACTCGAACCTCCTCGCTTCTCTTCTCAATCATCATATTCATCAACAAAAACAACAGTTTTCTGTTTTCTCATATGAGGTACGCTTCTTATCCGTCGTTTTAGTTTTTCAAACTCTTTTAGGGTTTTTCTAGGGTTTTAGTCTCCCGCCAATTCTTTACCGTATACTTTTCCTTTGTTTGCTTATTGGTTGTTGAATTTAAAGATATTTAATTGCTTATTTATGACGTTTTTACGATCTTAATTATGAGTTCATGGTTTCACCCGGTTGCGGTGTTTATATTTGTTTGGTCTTGTTTAGGTTTTATGTTACTTCAAATATTTAAAAGAGGTGCTTCACTGCTTCTGTTTGTGCCATTTGATTAAATCTGGTATGTGGTGTCGATTTTTAAGGATTTTTATAGCTAGTTATCCATGGAAACAAGTAACGAATTGAGGGGGTAGGGATGAAATTGTTCGTGGGACATAATTGATTGAAATAATTAGTTGTCCTTTCTTTGTAGAATTATTAACCTGAATTGAAACAAAATTGCCATGATTTTGCTGCCGTCTTCTACTGACAGTTGATTGAATTAAACAGCGTCAAATTTTTGAAAGGTGGAATTGTATAGTAACACTTGGATGGGGGATGGGGGATGGGGGATATCTGTGTCAACATGCCAGTACTTACTAAGATGTTGTGCGATATAATCTTCGCAAAGATGCCCACATCTCTGTGATTGTTGATGCAAATATAAGATGCAGTTGCAGGTGTTTTATCATCCATTTGGTGGACGGATGCAGATAAAAACATGATGGGGAAAAAAATCATTTGGTTTCTCCTGTTTTATAATGGGGGGGGGGAAGCAAATGAGAGTAAATATCCTTTTACTTTTCCAATTTGCTCCAAAATATTTCCACTTCTAAAATGGGTGGTCTTATAAGATAAATGCTATGTCTTTTGTTCTATTTTTGATTATGTTTTTCAGCTCTCATGGGGAGTATGTTCTTCCTTCCAATTTCCCTGTTATCTATCTCCTTTGTCCTTCTTTGTCATCTTTGCCAAATTTACAGCTTACAATTTAAAGGGGGCTTGGTTAGCTGGAAACAAGTCCTATAGTTTGAATTGAACTTCCAGACACGATGTTAATTCTTATTGTGTTCCCTTATCATTGTAGTTTTTGACTCTCCCCCCTTTTGGTCTGTGTGCACGTGTCTTAGGCCTGCTTATCTTAAAGATTTTTTTAGTTTTATTTTTGACAGAATAGAATGGGGTTTTCTGTGCAAGGGTGGAAGTAGCTCCATTTAGATCAATCAGCATAGAAATGAATGCAGTCGGTTGCATACAATTCTAGTGCTTGTGCCAATTTAAAGCTCATTAATGTGAACTTATTAAGCTTCTCTAAGTTTTTAAATCTCTTAAAGAATGAAGGGGAGAGTGAAATCATTGTTGAGATTTAGAACAAGAATGCATCATTAATGACTCACACAAAACCTGTTTTCCCTTTTATTGGGTGTTTTGCGCAGCCTTTTTTAAGGCAGTTGCCATTGTTGCACCAGTGTGCACCTAATGCATCCATCTTGCAAAGCTATGGATTCTTTTCATCCACATCTCCTCAAGCAGATAAGGAAAGTGGTCAGACCGGAAATGATGATGCTAAAGCAGAGCCTACAAATACAAGTGAGGATGCCAAAGCTTCAGATCAGGCAGATAAATCAGGTTCTAATTCAGAATCTCAAGCTGCCACAGGCAACAAAAGGAGGAGAAGAGGTACTAAACGAATTGCATTTTCTGATTCAGATTCAGAGGAGGATCTATCCAGGGATGACCTTGTAAAACTTGTGGCGGAAAAGGAAGAACTCTTGAAGATGAAGCACAAAGAGATTGAGAAGATGCAAGATAAAGTTTTGCGCAGTTATGCAGAGATGGAAAATGTGATGGATAGGACAAGACGTGAGGCAGAGAACTCGAAGAAATTTGCTATACAGGTAGCTTCAGAGAAATGTCTAGAAATCTATTTAACGGATAGAATTGTTATTGTTACCAGATGCTGTATTCTAGGTCTCACACCTTCATGTTCTTTTATAATATACTGCAGAATTTTGCAAAGAGCCTGTTGGATGTTGCAGACAATTTGGGAAGAGCTTCTTCAGTTGTCAAAGAAAGTTTTTCAAAGATTGATGTGTCAAAAGACTCAGCTGGAGCAGTGCCACTTCTGAAAACTCTTCTTGAAGGAGTGGAGATGACAGAGAAACAGCTTGCAGAGGTAATAGATTCATTTGAAATGTGTCTAAGCTTCTCTGACATTGAAGATGTGAAAATGACATTTCAGTGTTCTATTTGGTGCTGTTCATGCTTATGGCTATACAATCATAATAGGATTTTCCCTGAATTGGTTTAATCTTGTGCCAGTTAAGAAGTTGTGTCATGTCTATATGTGCTAGAAATGATGACATTATGGAATGGTCACTCTGATGTCACAAGACATTGAGCAAGCATTCTTTCTTTCAGGTATTCAAGAAGTATGGCATAGAGAAATACGATCCCTTGAATGAGCAATTTGATCCTCATAGACATAATGCAGTCTTCCAAATCCCAGATGGTTCTAAAGTCCCTGGCACAGTAGCAGTTGTCTTGAAGGTATTAATCCATGACTCAAATAATTTTTCCTCTAGTATATATTGCATTGAATGTGCATCAGAAAAAGCCTGACTCTAGCATTATTGATATTCAAAGTCAATCTTTAGTTATTGTAGAATATTACGTGTGACTTCGCCACTGATATCTGGGGTTGGTTTACTTTCTTTTGATAGTTGCGGAGCAGCTTCCTCTTGATTTAACCCTTCTTTTATATCCCTTGTGGATATTTTTATTTGGTTGGACAAATTAGAATAGAGTATATGTAAATGGCCCCTTTTTACTGGGTTCATAATCATATTTTATGCATCTTCTGTTGCAGCCTGGTTACATGCTTTATGACAGAGTCATTCGGCCAGCTGAAGTTGGTGTTGTCCAAGAGGTGAACAATAATCAGGCCGAGCAAGGCTCTGATGCTTGAAGATGAGGCTTGCTTCACAAACAATTTTGGATGTTTTTGTGACAGGAAAGTCTGGCTTTTCTTCTTACGCTGTTTATCCTGATGTGATAAACTAGACTCGAGCATTTTATATTGTTGAACGGTTAGAAGAGAAATTTTGTAATTTTGCAGTAGAAGCATGGCCAGTGCTACAGCCAGAGCATGTTGTTGTTGATGGATGCTCCGCATGGATGCTAGACTAAAATTTCGTCCCATTCCTTGCCCTTTCATCTTGCCCTTTCAAACACAAGCCCAAATCTAGGTGGGTCTGCTTCAGATCATGCCAAGCCAGAGGGGACTTGTTTGAGTTCTGGACACAACAATACAATACATTGAAGGTGCTGAATCATGCCATGGAGAAAAGTGGAATTTTCTTTTAGGCAATTACATTGCAAGTTTTCTACAAGGATTTTTTTTTTTTGGGGGGGGGGGGGGGGGGTGCATGTCTCACCTAAAAGTTTCTTTTCTTTTCCCTGCTCTATTGTAGGGAGTGCTGAAAGGGACAAAAATTTGGACAACGAGCCCCACATTTTAAGAATATCTACCTTATTACAAGCACATGCATGCTGGTAATAACAGGGGCAGCAGAGTTACAACCTAATAATAAACTTCAGTGATGGTATCCTGGGATACTTTAGCTATGATTTCCTTAAAGAAGTGACTAAAGGTCCTCAGTCAACAAAGTGAAATCCTCTCTACCTGCTCACTGTCCGGTTCAGATGCTACAGTATGCAGTAAATGGCTGTTGACCGCTATGTAGAACAATGCACATGACAGTTACTGGGTAGAAATCAGTCAACAAACTACAGGGACCTTAAATATAAGTAAAAACTCCAAAGAGACACTTAGCACACTACAGGGTTGCTTAAACAAGGGAAATGCTACACTCCGCTCCATGGTTGATGAGGCAAACAAGTAGGGAAGGTGGTATATGCATGTTAAGATGTGCTAAAAGATTGATACTTTTCTTCAATGGAGAATAGCACCTATAAACAATCTCCAACTGAAATCACCAGAGTCATTCACCTGGAGGATGTATGGTTTTATATAGGAGTATTATGTGTGCTGCGCCTACCAAAATGGCACCAAAAAAACAACATTCTGACTTGGGCGAGTGTAAAGGAAACAATGACATCGGGTTCCAAGAGTCCCCACACCCCTATGCTTGTGTGCGTACATGTTCTACAATGCGACGTGCGTACAAAAGGCTTCCACAATCAACATATGAAGATAATCAAAATCTATGTAGGTTTGAAGATTAACACTCAGAAACTTATGCCCCTTCAGAAGTCACAAACCAATCCCTCTCCCTAAAAAGGGTATCTTGAGCATACTACAATATCTAATTGCAAGCAAAATACAGAAAAATGCCATGTGAAAGCTACTGAGTTGAAATCAATCACACTTTCACGAAATGAGAAGATTGTGAGAACAAAAATCCAGAAAGGGGATGGGTAATGAGGAGGAAGGTACAAAACATGATGGAATTCGATCATGTCACCTGAATTTCTTTCATTTGAAAATCATTATTTTGATGCTTTTCCTCTGAAATATCAGTCTTGGATGCTACATTTGTAGCAGATCTCTTCATTTCATTCATTTTGAAATCATCTTCTGCTCTTTTTGCAGCCTCCTTCCATTCTTCTAAGACAGCAATCTGCATGATGACCATTATCACCAATTCATTATGGGGAGTCAGCAGGGAGCTCATGTTAGGAATTTTTTTGGAATTCAAATTCAATGCTTTCAAAACATTCAAACTAAAATTAATAGGAAAAATATAATCGAAATGGATTAAATGTGATTAAGAATAAAAGATATTTGAATTGGAAATGTATTTGACCGGATTTTGGTGTTACATTCAAACCTTCACACAATTAATATTGGTTTTCTGTTTGAATATTTAATTAGATTCTCATAACGTCTAACAATTATTTAGAGTGATAATTGTAGAGTTTTAATGGCTATTTGATGGTTAGGAATCTATATAAACCCCTCCTAGTGCATTGGGTTCCTAAATCCAAATTTTTAAACTCCACACCATCTATTGAGTGAAATTGAGGGGTTTAGAAGGATTTTGTATACGTCTTAAGAATCATGTTGGTGCTTTTGTACTCGTCGGAAGTGAAGAATAAGAATATAGTCGGAAGTAACTCTAAATTCTCAATTTTCACTTTTATTAATTTTGACTCTAATTTTTGAATTAAAATATATATTAAGTTTGTCATGCAATCTTACATTTAGTATCAGAGTTAATTTTACATTTCCTACATATTTTCTAACAAATTTTAAAATTTTTGAAAATGTTTGGATCTTTGAAATATTTGATCCAAAATTATAATAGTTTTCAAAAATTAAATCCAGATTTGAAATTGTGTATCAATATGATCAAAATCGTATTTTTAAAATTTAAAATAGAGTTTTTAAATTTTTCCGATGCTTTTCCGGTATCAAGATCCGTTGGATTTAAGAAAACCCGAGTCCAACCCTTATGAAGCTTTTCGGGTGAAGATGACGATGATTCAGAAAAGTCAACTTTTCAAAAAAAAAAAAAAAAAAAAAAAAAAAAAAAAAAAAAAAGAGAGAATTACTATTTTGCTTCTTCACGTGCATGTGCATAAAGAAACCCATCATTGTCAACTTTTCAACAAAAAAAAAAAAAAAAAAAAATGGGAAAGAAGCACACGAGGGTCCAACAATGCGCGTCATTGGGCGGCGATGGAATCTTTTTCATTCACATGGGTGAGGTGAAATGATACCCTTTCTTTTGGGGTATAATTTTAAAAAAATTACAGTTATGCTCTAAAGTTTCTAATTTATTACAATCCGATCCTTGTAACATCCCAATAAAGTTTAAAATGTATTATTTTAATCCTCTGGATTAAAAATAAATAAATAAATTGATTAAATTTTGTACATAAAAATAAATACAAAATTAATAAAATATTTTTTTAATATATGAATATTTTTAAAATAAATTTTTGTATATAAGGACAAGTATAAAATTGATAAAATACATAAAGAATGTTTATTGTATTTAAAATTAAAATTCATGTATTTTATATAGTACAAGCATGTGGTAAATTATCTCGTGATCAATACAAACAACAATAATAATTTAGACCTTATATCTCAAAATTTAAGATCGGATATATGATTGATAAATATTGAGAATCGAAATCGAAAAAAAAAATTTAGTTTGTACAAAATTTTCTACGTCACTTATTCATATCTAAGGTTATTTCCTCAACTAATTCCCTTTCTATCATTTTTTACGAATACATTACAATCAAATTTTCAATGGCTTACCTCTATATTTTATTAAATCTTATATTTTTAAGTTTTCGGTCTTTCTAACATGTGTGTCCTTAAATTTTCGTTACACATGGCTAAACCATCTTAAGCGGTACTCTCTCATTTTATCCGCAATTGAACTAATTCTCAACTTTTTACATATTTCATCGTTTCTAACTCTGTTACTTCTAATTTTGCCACACATCCATCCTATAATCAATATAATTTCTAAAATTAATTAGGTTCTAACCACAGCAACCATAATTAAGTAAAAAATTATATATAAGGTATGATCACATTAGGAAAAGGATAATTTGCTATGAAAATCATTTTTATATAGTTAATTTTATCTCATAGGAATTTTTGTTGTATTAAAATAATAAAATTTGAGATAAGATATTAAAAATAGCTGATTTTTAATAGTAGTCTACTTGATTAAATTTCATTTTCTATGTAATTCTATAAATGCGGTTGATTTAGTGCATGTCTAGATTAGTTCTGTCAAAAAGATAGAGATAAGTTTAAAATTGGTTGGTTCTTAAACGGTCCCATGTGACCTACCACCTACCTGAAAACCTACTTGGTGCACTAGAGAGGTCATCTTATAGGGTTAAGTAAAAAAGGATAAAGCGATAAAAAAAAGACTAACTATTGGTAGTTTCCTAATTAACCCACAAACATCAGAGAATAAGTTAGTTTTAGTAAATTTTATCATAAAATCAAATAAATCTAATAGAATTAAAAATTTAACTCACAGGCAATTTTTATATTATAAATTTATTTTTATATGTTTGCATTGGTAGACATATATTAAATGTCTCACATATAATTAGCATATTTATTTATTTTGTAGTATTCCAAACCGTAAATTTAAAATCTGACTTTCCCGACTTAAACGGAGAGAATTATAAGGAATTGAGGAAAATGGTGCTTCTCCGTTGGGTTGCTTGGACATTAACTATACTATCTGGAAATACGAGCTACCTTCGATGACCGATATTAGTTCTGAGGCTAATAAGTCTCTTTATGAACGTTGGGAGCGATTTAATCGTTTAAATACCATGTTTATAAAGAGTAAAATCTTGACTACTATCCATGGCTCGATCAACCAGCATATCAATGTCTGTACTCTTCTTAAGGTTATAGATGAGCAATTTGCAGTATCAGAAAAATTTTTGACTAGTACCCTCATTATGTAATTCTCCTCCATGAGACTCACTACCGTCCACGATGTATGCGAGCACATCATGCTGATGCAGGATATTACGGTTCAACTTAAAAACCTGGAGGTTGAAATGTACTAATCTTTTCTCATGCACTTTATTTTGAACTCTCTCCCTCAACCCTACGGTTATTTTAAGATTTCCTATAACACACATAAAGAGAAATATTCCACCAATGAGTTGATGGCCATGTGTGTGCAGGAGGAAGGAAGGCTATTGATGGAAATGAAACAGGGTTCCGAAAGTGCACATGTAGTTGTACAAGGAAAGAAGAATGACAAGTCCAAACCAAATCAAATAGGCACAAAACCGAAAACGAATATAAAAAATGAGTCCAAGTGTTTCTTCTGTAAAAAGAAGGATCACATGAAGCAGGATTATGTTAAATACAAACGGTGGCTTGAGAGTATAGGTACGAAAATTTTATTAGTCTATTATGAATCTTGCATGACTGAGATTTCTCATGACACATGGTAGATTGATTCTGGTTGTACCATCCACATTACAAATATATTGCAGGGCTTGCAAAATCTAAGGAAGCCAGTGAATCGTGAACAACTTATCTATTCGGATAACAAGATGAATTCACAGGTAAAAGCAATTAGAGATTACAAGCTCATATTGGCAAGCGGACATGTCTTGAAGTTGGAAAGAGTTTTTTATATACCTAAATTTTCTAGGAAGTTAATTTCCGTTTCAAAACTTATACAATTCGGTTATTCTTTCCAATTTAGTAATAAAATGACATTATTTTGTGGTCCAAAAATCATTGGTTATCATCTATTATTGGATGGATTATATAGTATTACTTTACAAGATAATTTTGGCATGAATGTAACACAAACATGCGTTAAAAGAAGTGTCATTAAGGAAAACTCTTCCATATTGTGACACTGGAAATTATGACAAATCTCTATAAAGAGAATAGAAAAATTGGTAAGGGATGGAGTACTTGATACCCTAGACTTTATCGACTTTGAAATTTGTGTGGACTATATTAAAGAAAAGCAGACCAACAAGACTCAAAAAGGTACCAGGAAGAGTTCAGAATTGTTTGACATTATACATACGGATATTTGTACTTCAAATATAGATTTGTATAGTCATAGTTATTTCATCTCCTTTATAAATGACTATTCACAATACATGTATTTCTATATCTTTCGTCATAAGGACGAGACATTGGATGTCTTTAAAATTTTTAAGGAAGAAGTAGAGAAACAATGCGGTAAGCAAATAAAGATCGTGAGATCAGATAAAGGTAGAAAATACTATGGAAGGTATACAGAGAATGGACAAATACTAGATCCATTTGCAAGGTTCCTTCAATAAAATCAAATCGTTTCCCAATACATCATGTCTGGTTTAGCTGACCAAATTAGGGTAGTTGAAAGAAGGAATATGACCTTATTTGATATGGCTAGAAGTATGATGGTTAACTCCAAACTGTCAAAATTCTTGTGGACTGAAACTCTCTAGACAACAGTGTACATCTTAAATAGGGTTCCAACCAAGATTGTAGTCAAAACTCCTTTCAAGTTATTTAAGGGTTGGAAACCTAGTTTAAAACATGTACGCATTTGGGGTTGTCCTGCAGAAATAAGGGTTTACAATCCAAGAGAAAAAAAATGGATCCAAGAACCTGAGTGGATACTGTTGGTCATGTCGAAAAGTTCAAAGGATACCAATTTTACAATCCATCCTACCACACTAGATTTGTGGAATTTAAAAATGCTAAATTTTTAGAGAATGATTTGGTCAATAGAAGGGATTACTTTCAGGACTTAACTCTTGATTACTTTCAGGACTTAACTCCTGAAAGGAACTCATCAAGTATCCCGTCAAGTTCTAATACCAAGTTAGTTATCATTCAAAATGACTTTCAAGTCCCTACAGATACAAATCAAGGTACGGATGACAATCGAGAAATTTCACAAACAGCCGACCAAGATTAAGTTGGTCAACCTTCTCCTACGGAGAATGTTGAACCAACATTAAGAAAATCTACTTGAGGAAGAAAGTCAGCTATACCTGATGATTATGTGGTATATTTTCAAGAGTCTGACTATAATGTCAAAGCCGTTGAGGATCCGGAGACGTTTTCACAAGTTATGAGTTCTAAGAACTCGAACTTATGGTTGAACTTCATAAAAGATAAGATGGACTCCATGAGGAGCAATGGAGTTTGGCATGTTGTAAAGTTGCCAAATGGAGTAAAACCCATCGGATGCAAATGAGTTTTCAAAACTAAGATAGACTCATTAAGTAAAATTGAGAAATATAAGACCAGACTCATTGCTAAAAGGTTCATCTAAAGGGAAGGAATCGACTACTCGGAGATATTTTCTCCGGTGTCTAAGAAAGATTCCTTCTGCATCATTCTGACACTTGTTGTACATTTCGACCTAGAGTTGCAACAAATAGATGTGAAATCAGCTTTCCTTAATGGAGATCTAGAGGAAGAGGTTTATATGAGTCAACATGAAAGATTCTACTTTAGTGGTAGTGAGCACTTGATGTGTAAATTCAAGAAATCCATATATACACTGAAACAAGTCTCCCGCCAGTGGTATCTGAAATTCCATAATGTAGTCACTTCATTCGGTTTTAAAGAGAATATTGTAAATCAATGCATATACCTCAAGATCAATGGGAGTAAGTTCTGTTTCATTATCCTATATATGGATGATATACTACTTGTCACAAATGATAAGGGAATGTTGTGTAAGGTGAAATAGTTTCTCTTTAAAAACTTTGAGATGAACGATTTATGTGATACATCTTATGTCATCGACATTAAGATATATCAAGATAGATCTCATAAAGTTCTGGAACTATCTCAAGAGACCTACATCAACAAAGTGTTTAAGAGATACAAAATAGAGAACTGTTCACTAAATATAGTTTCAATTGTCAAAAGAGATAAATTCAATTTGGACCAATTCTCTAAGATAGATTTGGAAATAGAACAAATGACTAATATCTCATATGCTTCCATTGTTGGAAGTCTCATGTATGCATAGGTCTGTACGAGACCTGATATAATGCATGCTGTGGGGATGTTAGGTAGATATCAAAGTAACTCAGGTTTAAAACATTGGAAGGCTACAAAGAAGGTGTTAAGGTACCTATAAGGCACTAAGAAGCACATGCTTACATACAGAAGGACCGACAATCTAGAAATAGTCGAGTACTCAGATTCAAATTTTGCCAGCTATGTTGATTCCCGAAAATCAATGTTGGATTACATTTTCATGATGGTCGGTGGAGCTATATCGTGGAGAAGTATTAAGCAGACATTCACTGTGACCTCCACTATAGAACCTGAGTTCATGGCGTGTTTGAGGCTATGTCACACGCAATGTGACTCAAGAGTTTTATTTCCGAGTTTAGGGTTTTAGATTCTGTATCTAAACCATTATATATATTTTGTGATAATTCAACTGCAGTATTTTTTGCTAAGAATAATAAGAGTGGTAGTCGAAATAAACATATCGACATAAAGTACCTAATCATTAACCATTAGGGAATGGTTGTTAGAAAATAAAGTTGTGATCCAACACATTATCACTGATTATATGTTGACTGATCCCTTAACCAAAGACATGCCATCAAATAGGTTTAGGGATCATGTTATAAATATGGACTTATTGTCTTATTTAAATGAAACTCAGAATTGAATTTTCTCAATAAAATTGTATATACATTTTTCTGTTTTGAGATAAATTCATCAAGTTTGGATTCGAATAAACATAAGATTTATTCATAAAGTAAATGTCACCATAAAGTTGAAAAATAAAATACATTGTGGTACACAAAAGATAATACTCGCTTTTAAAGGACTTATCGCCGTGACTCGTGTATTATACTTTCATAAAGAATTGAATTGGTTCTGACTTCAAGTCAGTTTGCTGGACCAAGTGGAAGAATATCAGGAATTTCTTTTGGAATTCAAATTCAATGCATTCAAAGCATTCAAATCAAAATTAATGAGAAAAATAGAACCGAAATGGATTAAATATGATGAAAGATGAAAGATATTTAAATTGGAGATGTATTTGACCAGATTTTATTGTCATATTCAAACTTTTACACAATTAATCTTATTTTTTCGTTTTGAATATTTTATTGGATTACCATAACATCCGACAATTATTTAGTGTGATAATTGAAGAATTTTAATTACTTTTTTATGGTTGAGAGTCTATATAAATCCCTCCTAGTGCATTGAGTCTCTAAGTCCAAATTTCTAAACTCCACACCATCTATTGAGTGAAATTGAGGGTTTAAAAGATTTGTGTATGTTCCAAGAATCGTGTTGCTGTTTTTGTATTCGTTGGAAGTGAAGAACAAGAGTATAATAAGAGATAATCCTAAATTCTTAATTTTCATTTCTGTTAATTTTGATTTTAATTTTTAAATTAAAGCATGTATTACGTTTATCGTGCAATCTTAAGACTCAAAATTTCCATAACAACATATGTTCTCACTGACCAGAAATTCAAAGCAAAAACACCTTTTCTAAAAAAAAAAAAAAAAAATACCCCCCCCCGGGCATTTTGTATGTAAAACCTTTTAGGAAGACCCAAAAGAAGTTAACATCCGTTGTTGGTGGGCATGAATCCCAAAGTACACCTCAATCAACCTTCAACCAGGAAAATGTATTCATTTTGTGTGTTGTATATAAGTGAAAAATAAACTATATGCAAAATTCGTATAATTCAGACAATAATCCTAGATTAAGGAGCTGAATTCAACTAGAAATTGTGTCACAAAAAGTGTGTAGCCTAGTTTAGGATAGTGGCTACGGCCCAACATTTTTTGGGATTTCATCTGGAAGGCATATAGAATAGACTCCGAAGTTGCAGATTTCTTTGGACTGGGAGTGCCACAGAAATTCAAAGTTAAAAACTCTAAGTCTCTAGCTTAACACTGTCATGCCATCTGCGACTCTGTTCTCTTGTCCATAAGTTACAACCAATAAACATTTTGAGAACAAAGCCCTCATTCTATAAAATTTCTATCCACCAGGAATGGTGGAGGGAGGAAGTGCCCCCCACCCCCCGAATATTTTTTTCTTAAAATTTATTGTGTAAAAGTTAGAAAATTTATAACTCTAAATAAAAAAATATATATATATAATGCGCTAAAAGTATGCATTTTGTACTGTACTCTGTACCCTGCCCCTGACAATGTTTTCCTCTAGGCCTAATCCGGTCTCCTCATGTGTTGTTGAACGAAATATATTCACATCACATTATTCTAAATAATATTTTAACTCTGTCATTTTTATTCCTCTAGAATCCCCAATACACTAAACATGGAAACCTTGAAATGTTCAAAAGGTCTAACAATGCCCACCAAAAATCTCTGCTTCCATTTTTAAAATCATCTTCTTTGGTATATGCATTCTCACTCTCAAGAATGTCCACTAATTCAGCTCACTTAACATTTTATTCACAACCTCAAGCATCATGTCATGGATTTAACATTATTTTTTAAAAAAAAAAATTAAAATTTTAAAATTGACCCACATATGTCGATTCTTGAAAATAAGAATTGGTTAACATAGTTCAAATTAACTTATTTTACAATTTGAGCTTTCCGATTAACATTTATCCGCTTATTTTTCCTCTTGTTTTTTGTCAGAAAGACCCAATATTCAATAAATATAGACAATAACCCGTCTCAACAACTTGAATGCAACCTGTCATCATGGTACATGAAATTTCGATTTTTGAATCTCCAATTCTTTTTATGCTAATATGTCTGCTTCCTCGGTTGCATTCTCCAGTGATGGAGCTCGTCAAAGAGGTTGGGAATTCAAGAGCCGAATTGAAACGCGACAAGCAGGGCTATGGTGAAGAGCATACTAGGGAACAGGTTGGCATCCTCTCCATTTTATCTAATCTTTCTTCACTATTTTTGAACCCGGAAAGACTTGCCCAACCCTTCCTTATGAGTCCTAGCTAAATCACTCATCAAAAATACTATAGGCGCAAGAGATATTAGACAGAACAAAGGCGCTTGAATGGTTGAGACATCATCCAGAAATCAAACACCATTTTTTGTGCCATGGAAAACTTTCCCACCAGTCGATGTCCAAAACCATACTCCGATTTATCCGGTCCAATCTGTAGTCAAGCCCCTTTTCAAGAAAAACTCTTCCTATATATTTATTTTCATTTCCAAGATTTGAATCCGAATTTTGGTTAAGGGACAAAAATCAAACACCTTACCAGATGATAGAGTGCCAGAACAGGATATCCTTAGCATATATTAGATACATAATTTTTTCCTCGGCAAATTCAAATTTTCAAACTTTGTTTTAGCCTCCTTGAGAATGTGGAAAAGCGCACCAACTGCATATGTTTTATGAAGTGCGAGAATAATGGCCTTTGAATGTATCATCTTAGAGCTTATATGCCTGGATTCTTGCCTTGAGCATCTATGAGAACCCTCTCTATGCTTTCCACGTATAAATTGTAAAGGTTTCGTATCGTGATTTGAATCTAAGATCACCGAGTTGAGAGAGCAAAATTATAACTACTAAACTATCTCCTTAAAAATATAACGCTACAATAAGTTTGTGGTGGTACAAAATTCACGAACAAAAGCCCAACAGGCAGCAAATACCGTTTCTCACAGGTTATTTTGCCATAACTTTTAGTGATTGGAGATATCTTACGGCATTGGACAAATCTCACCAAAAAAAGAAAAAAAAAAGTTGAAAAAAATAGTAGCCAAAATCAGGAACCATAACAAATTATGGAATTTCCTGTATTTATTTACAGAGGCTAGTAAGAAGACTCGGGCGTCCACTCTTGCTTAGAGAATATAAGATGAGACAAAGCAACTGAAGAAACAGCGGATGGGTTAACTACTGAGGCTGACATATGAAGAATTCAAGGAGAAGTCTGTAGTAAATGACAAAAGAATATACAAAATAAATTGAAGGTGGTGAAAATTTGTGGATACAAGCATGATTACTTCTACAACGCTCATAGATGAAATGGGCAAAAAAAACTATACACCATCTTTATCCGTCTTCAACTATTTGAGATAGGTGGCTTGTGCCGCACACAAAAGCAGGGAAACCAAGCCGAAAGAGATAGAGAAGAGAAATATTCATAAGAGCTCCTGAAAGTAAACAGGAGCCATTGCACTACTTCAAGAGTGCCCAAACTGCCTTTCATGGAAAATCTGCCCAAGCTTCATGTACAAGGCTTGCTGCTCCCCAAAATTAAGGTTTCTGAGTATCTATAGCACAGAACCAAAACGAAGAGATTAATAGACCGAGATAGCACAAGCAAATTGTGAAATCAGATTCCATATTCCATCCGGTGAACAAATGATAACAACAAATCACCTGGTCCAAAATCATCTCAACTGAATAACTTTGTGGTACAACAAATGACTGATGATAGATGTAAGCAAAAACAACCATCACCATCTGCAAAAACAGAGAAGCCTCTTTTTTCATTGTGAAAGAGGGAGAGTAAAGCAAGAGGGGGAAAAAAAGCATAAAAATCCCTGTGAGACATCCAAACCGGTAGCAGCAGCACTCCTCTAGATGGTATTTTCAAAGCAATATGGTCATAGAATGAGAAGAAAAATCAGAATTAGGACTTTACTGAGACTCAATTACAAACATAATCCATTGCTCATACAAGAGGTGATATCAACACCACCTCTAGAGACCATTTTCAGAATTGGAAAACAAAGATGACTTCGTTGGTATAGTTCAATCTAAGGGCATTCTTGTAAGTCCGGCCATTTTCTAAGGAGGTGGCAAAGAGTTTTGACTGAAAAGTCTAAACAGCACAGAACAGACTATGGTGACAGATATTTTCGGCCTAAAAGCATAACATGGAATAAGTAAATTGCCTTTTATTTGATTGTTGTCAAAGGGGATGTGCTCATTAGAAATGTGAAAAGTGAGTCTGCAAGGCTACAAGGTGTTTTAGACAAAAGATTAAATCCAACAGCAGTTTTTTGGTCATTGTGAAGAGAGATAAGACTGAAAGGCTTTGAAACCACAAGATTTCATTTTCCACTTCCATACATTTGTAGCTTAAACCAATCTTTTCATATATTGAGGGTGCACCATCTTGCAAAAGATGATCATCGGTCATCTGTTACTTGAGCAAAGCGAGCACAAAGAACAAGATGAACAAGAATAACAAGAAAGCATCAGGCAGCAAGAGCAACCCATGAGAAGGGGGGGAAAATGGAAAAAGGTTAACTGAATGACCAAGGCCAACTCGAGAGCAAAAGTAGACTAACCAGAAAACAGAATGAAGCTTGCCCAACCTCACTGGCGAAAACAAACAGCATGTCAGCCAACCAATATAAAATTATTAGATATCTTATAAATACACATCCCCTCGCTTCTAGTTTAGTAGGTCATAACTCATAATAAACACAAAGAACCAATTAATGCCATTGCCACTTCAACCCTCACTGTAAAAGAGCTTTTCCCCATCCTTAAATAAGTTATGCTTGCCGAGCATTGATAGTGATAAGAAGTGAACAAAATCTACAGGCAGAAGAAAAAACTTGAAGACAAGGGCCCCGTTTCATTCGCATTTTCTTAGATCTAGAATTCCCTCCTCTGCACACAGAGATGGCACAAGTCAACTCTTCACACCTAAGTTTGTGGGCCATAACATAATGATAGAATGCAACACATTTTCTTTCCTCTTATTCGTTGCACAAGGATAAGGTTAAGAGTTATTTCATAGCTTTCTTCTTTTTCTGACTTCTCAAAGACATATTGCTGGCATAACTCCTCACAAACTTTCCTGCATTTATGTAGCTACATAGGCAGGAACCTAGTTATGTTGGTTAAGTACTGATCACACACTGAGGGGAGTAAAAAAGGAAAAAAAAATCAGTGCATATAGAAGAGAAACTATCACACAGATTTTAAGGGCAAGGCATTCTAAGTTATCAAACACTTCAGTTCATCTGATCTACAAAACTCATGGAGCTCTGTAATTCTGACAAGGAGAAAAGGGTATAAACCAATGTTAGCACTAACTCCACCTATTAAACAATTCTATTAACTCTCGCATTAATTTTTGAATATTTAATTCACAACCTCTAAAAAATGCACTATCACCCTTCCAAAGTTTTGAATATTCATTCGCACCCTATCAGAGTATTATTATTATTATACATATATATATATTGGTACCACCAAGAACACCTGTCTAGTTCTGCCATTACATCTCCACAAACATACAATGACTATTTCTTTTTCCCCGGATAGTCAAACAACAAGTCAAGCACATGCATAAACATACGAGACATGACTTTATAATCCATGAACAAACTCTCATTGAATACAGCACAAAAAAAATTCAGTACAGCTCACACTCAGTACATGAAAATAGACTATTAAGAAAAGATAGCTCTAATCAGGAAAAAAAGTACAATGAAATAGTAACTCACCTGACAATCCATCCTGTCAGTGATTCCACCATGTCCAGGAATACTATCACCAAAATCCTGTGGTTTAACAAAAGGTCATACCTTTAGTTGTCACTGACACATTGTGGAAATCATACTCATGATATGATGAAAGGATAAAGAATATTGAACCTTGATTTTGAAAGCTCTCTTAAAACCACTCGCAAAAAAGCCTCCAAAGGGTGCTATAATTGATGCAAATAGCCCAAGGCATAAAGCATGCCACTGCACTGGCAAAACTGAGAATTCTTTCCAAGGAAACTGCAAGAAAGTAAAAAATAAAAAATAAACAAATAAAAGACAAGAAAGAAGTAAGAAACATCAGAACTTTCGGGTGCATTAAGACATCACACTAGCATCGGACTTCTGTTTTTTGTAAAATAAAATTATTTCAGAAGAAACGTAACAAAAAGCACATTTCACATAAATCTAACACGACTAATCTAAGAACATGGCCAAAAGTGCACATTATGGTAGAAATAGACCTAAAAGAAAGAGATTTAGAAGCATAGAATTGCATTTTACAAGAAAAAAAAAAAGGAGCACAAAACTTTAGTGTTAGAAAGAAGACACCAGAGTAAATGGCCTTCATAGCCCCTACAAAACAAAGTAATAAAAATAGTTCATTCTTCCCAAACATAATTCAAGTCATTTCATTTTCTGCCCAAGCCTGACCCCCAACACAACACCACCCTCTTCCTCTTTCTTATTTCTCGCTCTTTGGCCTCTCCATCCTTAATATCATCAAGCACCTCAGAATTATCCCAAGACTAGCACTGGATCTCTATTACCATAAATGATCCAGAGGATGGCTAAAACCACATTTTTATAATAACATAAAATTAACAGGAAACTCATCACCAAAAGAGGGAAGTGCCCAAACAATAAAGAAACCAGATTTTTAACTCACCCATTGAGGGACCCAATCTGGAAAAGAATAAATCTCTGGCTTAAACAGTGGATCAGGATCACATCGAAGCCATCCAGTTGTTAACCCCTGCAGAAAAATTCATCAATTTAAACATACTCTTAATGAGAGTGGAATTAAAAAGGGGGGATCCCAGAGAGAGAAAAGAGTTACCTTCCTAGGACATGTCAGCCATTGGTAACGGCCAAGGACATTTGCAAGCTGCACAACAGTTGTGAATATATCATGCCAAATTTTCAGATAAAAATTTAAGTAGCAAGAAGAATGGCAAAACACCATGAGACGGAGAGAGAGAGATGATGTATAGATAAATAAATAATAAACTGTACAAAAAATAATATATGTACACAATCAATTTATAGCCCCAACCATGTCATGTATGCACCTAGAGAGCACTTTCTCAAATAATGTATCCTGAGAAATTCTAGCAGAAGAATGGAAAATGTAATTAAAATTAATTAAAATAGAGGATTATGAAAAGTACAATAAAGTCAAATGGTGAAAATAGAGATAGTAAACTATAAAAAACCACTATTCTCAAAATTCAAAGCCATTACTCTATGGCATACAATGCCCCAATGCCCCATGAAATAAATTTTCAGTATCCAATATGCCATATCTACATTTACCTCTTAGAGAGTAGACAACCTTTCAGAGACCAGTGTGATGCTCGAGCGATACTCCAAGCAGTTAACTGATATAGATCTCTGCTTCTAAATTAAGATGATTATTAGATTGTTCAAATTAACTTCAAATCTCATTACAAGTCACTTCTGAATTATTTAAATCCTTAACTGCTAGATTTAAAACATTCATAAGGAGAATTTTATAAATAAAGTGTCAATACTGCAGGAATATAAGGTATAATTTCCTTTTTACTTCCTAGCTACTACAAACTTCTCAGATCTTGTTGCCAATATCATAAAATCTAAAAGTGCGTCCCGGCACCTCTCACCTGTGCTACATGATGAGCTGCAGCAAGGCGATTTTGGTGCGACACTACTACGACACCTCCAGAAAGTGGAGAAACATCCATCTACAAATGACAATTTCCTTTATGCTAAGCATGGACACTTCAAAATGGAAGTCATGTCCATGTGCAACACGTGTTTAACGCTCCATAAAGCATTTTTTAATCTTATAATATTCTTTAAGTTATCGGATCACTTCTAGGACACTCCTAAGACACATCCAGAGTAGTTTTATTTTTTTTATTTTTTCCAAAACACTGTTAAGATGCTTTATACAATTCTTTTTTTGTTTGGTTGAGTATATGCGTAGAGTCTGTCATTCAAAGTAAATTGTAATATTTGTAATATATAGGTTTCTAATCTACTAATTACAGGAAAATTTTGTTAATTTTGTTTAAATTTTGTTTAGATTAGGTAGCTATAATAAAAAGAATATTCAGTGGAAGATTGTGAAGCAGCGTTTGCAAGATGGGTGTCTTGATATTAGATTCAACCTTCACAAGTAAACATTGGGCAAATGATTGTAAAGGTTGTTCAATTCGAATAACTGTGTCTGGATAGAGGCTGTTGCCGCTAAATATAGGAACTTTCATAGCAAGTCAATCCCTAATGAGGTTGTTGGGCCTTACTGGGTGGTTGTTTGGAAGGAGATTAGGTGGGGTCGGGAAGTTTCAGGAGCACAGCGAGTTTAAAGAGGGTAAATGATCGAGAATTTCTTTTTGCATCATGAGGGGTATGGCTCTTGTCCAGTGTGAGTTGGTAATGAATAGGCATCAGTGAGCTCCTTAGTCTTTCTCCAATGAGATCACTACTTTTTGGAATGTGAACTTTCAAGAGAGAAGCAAACAACCGGAAATTGAAGGAGTTTTTTAACTTCTTTGAAGCACTGGAGAGAGTCAAGATAAATTTAGGAGGGGAAGATATAGTGCTTTGCGGGGCAGGGTGTTGAATGATAGAGACCCTTGCACTTGAGCGACATGCTTAGATTAAGTGGCAAGAACAAGGTGATGATTCCTTTTCCTTGGAAGTTTATTCAGAATTCAGCTTCGCCCCCAACAGTAGCTTTTCTTTTTGCATGGAAAGCAACTTAGGGAAGGATTTTGACTCAAGATAATTTTTGAAGGAGATGTATTATTTCGGTGAATTGATGTGTTACGAAAAAGAGAATTTGAGCTGTGGATCAGTTGTTTCTTCATCTTATATGGGTTTATCCTAATGGGGTAAAGTTTTCTCTCTTATAAACTTTTGTTCGGTGAATTGGGTCAGTTGCAGCTGTATACGAAACGTGTCCTGGACTTGGCATGGTGGGAAGGTATGTCCAACAAAGAGGAGAGTTGTCAGGATACTCCCTCTAGCCATATTTTGGTTTGAATAGAAGTACCTCTTAGAGCATGAAGAATTCCTTGATAGCTTTTGTGAATTACTTTATGAAGCGGTTGTACTTTCGGTCTTCTTTGAAGTATATTGAATCTTTTGTTGATTTCCTTTATTCTTTTGTTGTGGACTAGTGGATAAGACATTCTTGGGCCCTTCCCCTATTTTTTGCATTTGTTCATGAATAAAATTTTCCTTTTCCTATTAAAAAGTAATATTACTTTATCATGTGTCTCTTTTTTTTGAAAAATAGGTAACCTATAATAAAAACCCCTTGTGATTTTGCTTTGGCAGATTTGCACTATATAGTTTAAAACTTGACAATTACCCATGCTATGGTTTACACAGTTAGGATACAACTCCCTGCCATTAAATAATAAACAAAATTATCAAAAATTATCTTATAAAGTGCATGTTAGGGTTCTAAAAAATTCAATTTAAACCTTAATTTGGTAATAATAATTCACATCCCCTCGATTTGAAATTCTAATTCGATTATTCAACACATTTTGCATATTAAAAAAAAAAGAAGAAGAAGAAGAAGAAGAAAAAGAAAAGAAACATCCAATGAGAACTCAAATTGAAAGAATATGCCCTCTAATAATCAAATTAAGGCTCAAATTGGAGTTTTTAAAGTTCTGATATGGTTGGCAAAGACAATTTTGTTAGTTAATTGATGGCAAAGAAGTTATGTGCTTTGTTGTGCACCAAGGGTGGCAATCATTCAAACAAACCAAACCACAGGAGGTATTATGCAATTTGCCCTTGAAATTTGACATGTACCAACTCAATATACATGCTTCATGGCATCAAACCCCCTACGTTCGATGACTTAGTGGCTGCAACTATGGCTGCTGCCACAGTATCAACTCAAATTAAAAGCCCATATCCAAGATTCACGGTTAGTAAAGCAAAAACCAATAGTCAAACTACATCATGGTCCTTTCCCAAATACCTTGAACATGGTAATGAGAAAGGAAATTGCATGCAAGTTCAATAGTTGAAAACCACACAGAGCGACCAACAAATTGTTTCAATCAAATAAGCCATGCAACAAAAAAATGTTTGGTTTTCATACGGGTAGAAATGGCATTCTCAAAGGACTCATTACTAGGATATAATTCAAATAGTCGCCCAGATAAGATACCTTATTTGGCTTCATCAACGAGAGACAACAAAATGTTCAACAGATTGAATATCCAGGGCACAATGCAGCTGTAATGGAGAATATGTTGCAATGCAACAGATATAATGGCATATTGTGATATCTTGGAATGTTTAATTCTAAAAGAGCTTTCCACATACAAATCTATACAACACAAATGCATATAGAAAGTCAGAAAGAAATCGTATTCAAAGAAGTTTTAAAATAAAAATCAGAGCCGCTCATGCACAGGAAACAAGCATATGATAAATTGTCAATAATATCCTCAGACAAGCAAAATGTTCAAGAAAGCAATCTTTTTTCTTTTTTGGAATCAAGAAACCAATTGATTGACAGTACCAATATTACAGTCCTCAGCAAGATGGTATGGTGCACTCCCACTAATTTAAAAAATATATATGTGGCGCACCTAAATTCAGTGTAAGTATGCATGTATACAGTTGTATACAGTCCTTTTCTAAAATCAAAGAAGAAAAATCCTATGAAAAGCTTCCTCAAAGTTCTCGTCATGACAACAATCTGGGCAGATCAACTTTTGACATGAAAACAGGAAACTTACCAGAAATGCAGAAATTACAGTGGCAACTGATGCTCCAATAAAGCCCTCCCATGTTTTCTTTGGTGATAGCTTGATCAAAGGGGTTTTCCCAAAGAAAAAACCAAAAAAGTAAGCAGCCACATCATTGACAGCAATAAGTGCTGCTGGAAGAAGAAACCTGTATGCGTATGTATCAAGAACCGCATTAACAAATATCAAATGAAATCACAACAACCAATATGAAGAACCATTTTGAGAACAACCAAAGAAATCAGAATCACTAAGAATACTTCCCGTCAAACAATATTAACATGTGAGTTCACATATATAGTAGGATTAAAGAGGAATCTTTTACCAACAATTCAAAGAAATCTTGCGGAGAAATTCAGTGAATTAGAAACTTTTCCTGCTTGTGCAGCATAAGTTGTAACATAATTATCATAGATGATGACAAAATACATTCAAACATAACTTGAAGAAGAATAAATGTGTAAAAGACCTTAGGATCAAAGGAAGAATTAATCACTCTTTTAAGATTGAGACATATTGCATGGTGGAAATTTTAGGGCTTGAACTCGGGGTCCTAGCCTCTGCTCTTCCCCTAAATTGTGGAGTACAACCCTAAATTTTGGGGTTGGTAACAAACTAAAAACTATACCTAAAATTATTGCAATTAAAATCCTAGACTTTTGGAGTGACAAATCAAACTTGTTGCTCTACAAAGTTGCAACTAAATCTATCAGGTTGTATGTTAGCTTATGAAACAAGGGCAGGGACACTCGATAAGACACACAAGGACAAAGTTGCAACACAATTCAGAAATGTAGGCAGAACACAACATGCTCATTTTTGATATGTATAACTAAATTCAGGTTGTTGTTGCTGCTGCTGTTGTTGTTGGTCATAGTACAAGAGTATGAACTATATTCAGACACAAAATTGTTTATTTAATTGAGAATTTGAGGATATCGACTTTTCCAACTTGTGCAAGCTCAGTCAAAGTCAAGATTATTACTTCTTATTCATACACAGAGAAATATGTCTCGTAAGTATCAGAAGCATGTATGTCCTACTTGTGTCCAACTCAACAAAACTTGCTAAATGGCCACTTGATGCTTTATAGGCTTCATGCATAGTTGAGACCTTCTGTGAGAAACAATTAATCTCGAAACAGTTATAATTGAGACCTTCCCCAACTAACAGTTAACAGAAATCAGTGGTACTGCATAACTAAAGCTCACATGGTTCATTTTTGAAAAATCACAAGTTTTGGATTCAAATGATATATTCTGAGAATGCAGGGTTCAACTTTTGTATTTAATCACCCACAAAGTTCAAGATTTCAAAATTTTCGAAGTATAGTCCTCAAGATTGAATTTTAACAAACCCCCAAACTTCAGGGTCCAATGAGTAGAGATCCTGATTATTAAGATCAGAGAAAGAAAATCAAAATAACCAGATAATTTGTTCAGGAAAAAGTTTTTAGTTTGTTATTCTTTTCGCTTGTAGTACTGGATTGTGGACTTGTCAAGCAGATGGCGTACTTCGTAATATTATTGTGATAAATAAATAAAAGCTGCTATCATCATAGTAGGGGGAAAAAAAATAGGATGGTGCCACAGAAACCAATCAAATGAACTTTATGCAACTACTGATTGCATCTAAGGATAAACACCACATATATGACAGAACTTAGTTCATGTGATTACCAGAAAAGCCCTTCAAAGATATTTGCAACAGTGAAAGAGGATTGTGTAAAAACCACTATGAGAATCATGTGTGTCCAAGCATACTGGCCAAATTGATACTTATACATCTTCTTCTTTAATGAGAGAATGAACCATACGAAGCCTGCAAAATGTTGACAACAATGCTTTACAAGAGGTACTTTCCTAAACTCACTGAACAGCAATAAATATCAATAAAACAACTGAAAATGAATAAAAGAAATTCATTCCTAACTCCTAAATATAGCAAAAGCAAACCAGTCATCATGAATTCCAAAAGGCCTGTACATGGATATCCACGGTCTCAAAAATGAAGCATGAGCAAAAGAAAACATGGTTTGAAACGCATAATAATTCCCAAAAAATCATAATGATGATATTTATCAATAATAATTAATCACCTGACCTGCAATATATAAGAAGTAGCATATAACCATTTGGTACTTCACAAAGACACTGGTGAGTTTGTAGAATAATTTATCAGAAGCCCCGGTGTACACAAGCTGCTGACTGAGAATACGACCATATACAAACAGCATGGCAGTGAAGAAAAAATGCCTGGAGAGCATTCATACAACACATCAATATTGTAGTAAGCAAGTTGTAATATCAGCTCTAACTACTTTGCAGTCCATAAAGATTTTCCTGCAAAGATACTAATGGCCCTGTTTCAAAATTAACTATCAAATGTACGTTTTTTACCAGTTCAAGAGCCAGAATCCCGGTAATCGTCGATCCTCATTTGCTGGTCTGAGTAAATTAAACAGCTCCCTTGCCATAAATATTTGAATGACAACCACCATGGCCCATATATAAAGATGCCCCAAATAAAGAACACATACTAGACCCAAAACCATCCACAAAGATGAGTGAATCCGGGTCCACATTGATCTGTACTTATTTTGATCATTAACAAGTAACTGGACTCCATTTGATTTGACAACCTCAGCAGGAACCTAACATCATAAAAAAATAATGAAAAATCCATATATTGCACCAAAAGGCCAAGCACTTATCAATTTGCAATGTATGATGGCCAACAAGTCAAAATATAACAAGGTCATCAACTCTATAAAATAAAAAATGCCTTTCAGAGCCACATTGTCCCAAATAAATTATGCCAAACACCTAGAACTAATAAATAAGCAAAGATTTACATCATGAAAAATTATTCTGACTTGGTTTGATCACCATCAAGGAATGCTAAACCAATGAAACAAATATAAATGCATGTTGTGCACCACGTGCTTCAAGAAAAGCTGTATGCACAAGATAACATTGTTTGAACATCTAGAGAGCTGAAAATAACCAACAGATGTATGTGACTTTAAACCTATGAAGCCATCATTGCATTGCTCATTTAGAGATTCATTTTATGTTCAATGATAATAGATTACAAAGTTTTAACCAAATTACTATACCGATGAGAGAGAGAGAGAGAGAGAGAGGATGTTGTAAGATACAAACCTCACTTGAGCGTTTTCGATGCCGAATACGAGGTGTTGTTGTTCCACTTGTGCTTTGATCCATTTGCAACCTTTAACTAAGCTTGAGAGTAGAATATCCCCAAAGAAAATAAAGCATGAGAGACCATCCCTGAAATGCAAAATCAACATAATGTTTAAGACATTTGAATGGCATTGCAATATAGAATAAAAATTAAAACATCAAGCATGCTCAAAACTCCGTTGAGATAACAAATAAAGAAGCGAGACTAAGGCTTGTCAAGACTAAAACATCCAGAGCCATGGATTTAAAACATGAACCCGTAGCGCCAATTATGTAACTATATCACATGGACACTGCTAGAAATGAGCATCTTTGTGATGTCCTTACCACGCACATCCTTTAGGCATGACACAATCTGACACTTTGTAACTTAACATAGTGTTAAACTTTTTACAACTTTGTCATCTTGCCGTGTTTGTGTCATGTCACTTATCACATATCCAATGTTCGCCGTGTCACCTGTCCTCTAACCATATGCAATTCCATGTTCATGCTTTATAGGTATGAAACTCTATTGATCGATAGCAACTAATACAGTGCCTGCGAATTGCCAAGATGCACCATTACATCCGAGCACCATTGTCTTGCTGCTATGACATCTCCACAAAGTGGAAAACCCTGTTTGCTTACAACAGACACGCTACACCTGTTACACTCAATACTATTACGACCACCACCACAACAGCTTCTATGACTGTACTTTAATTCTATGGAACCAAAGTGAGGTAGAAGCAGAGGACGAATAAAAATAACGGATCTAGGACAAGTTTGGATGTCTACCTCTTAAAAGTTGTAAGGAATGTTAAACTCTGAAGATACAATGTATATTTTATACATATTTATGGAAAATTAATCGTACTTGAGAAATGATACACAAAAAATTAACACCACTTGAGAAATTAACCTATTTTCTACCTAACCATGAAAAAAAATTGTCGTATTTGAAAAATGATACGAGTGGAGTAGCATAAGATTCCACACAACACAGTAAAGGTGCTAAGGGGATGCGATGCATGGATAGTGGGTCATCACAAATTCATTTGGTTCATTAGCTGGTTTGACATATACGTGCATGTGTGTGTATTTGTATATTGTGACTTAATGTTTAATATATATTACAATTAATTAGGTTTATTTTTAGAGTTTATCATGTCTAACACTAGTGAAAAGAAACGCCCAAAGACAGGAACTCATTAACTAATTAAGTTCATTTTATTTGGAACTTTTGAATTGTGATATTGAACAATTTATAGATATTAATTGACCAGTTATGTTTACTTTTTTATATTGAATCATTATGTTGAGTGGAGCAAACCATGGTGTAACGGTTAAGTTACTTCTTTGTGACTTTAACGTCACGGGTTCGAGGCGTGAAAATAGTCTCTTTGCAAAAAAAAATGCAAAGGGATGGCTGCGTACATATACGTCCACCCCCTCCCTACCCCCGCAAGGCGGGGAGCACTTTGTACACAGGGTGAACTTTTAACTTTTATTGAATCATTATGTTGGCTTTGTTTTATAATTATGAATTTTGTAATTATCTTCAATTTTTTTTTTTTTTAATTTGGAAATCTAGTTTAGAAATTTTAATTAAATTGATATATGTGAACTCATGAACTGAAGCAGCCGCTTCTCAGCTCAATGTGAGATGAGCCTGAACCCAAAAAACAGCTTACTTAAAAAATGAGATGAGCTACAAGCTGAACAATGTTTAATTGAGTGGGGCGTGAGCTAGACTCAACTCAACTCGACTCAACTTGACTCATTTCATCTCTATATGATAAGAGTCATACTCCACACCCACAAACTTGAAGCCACCCAGCCTCATGAATTTTCTCTAATATGAATATTCTTTTTTCTTTTTCAATTAATGGGGGGAACAGCAGCCAACATCCTTCTGACTTTGCACCAATAAACCCATTGGGCACACACACAATAGCCCACAAGCAACACGTGCTTAGCAAGCAAACTAAAAAATGTTCCAAATCTCCGAAAAGTGTGTAAGTTTGAGTCATGGATCATGCTTGGAAAGAAATGTATATCGTACCAGCTGAGGTAAAGGTCACATGCCCAATGTTTTTCATATCAGCTGTATTCCTTCCTTCCATGCAACCTACTCTCAAGTTGTTGTCAAAAGTTTCAATCAATTTGCTTCACAACACCCCAATCATTTCCCTCATGGGTGGAATAACATCAATCCAATGGTTTCATTTTTGTCATTCATAAGTGCTAATTTGTCACTTATACCCTTTTGTATTTTTTTTCCTGAACATTCAGAATAACTAATCCCAAAAACCAAAATACAAAATTTCGGGTATCTTAAAGTGGTAATTTTAACAACTTCAATTGATGCTATTTCTAAACAAGGAAGCCATACAACTAATTGAAAATTGTCATTTCATATACTATCTAAAATACCCCTTTAGTTAGAGGTGATCTTAAATCACGAAATAACTTAAAAGCACCCTAGAAAACATGAAACTAACACAACCCCAGATAGCAAAATCGGACAAAAAAAATTGGGAAAAATTGAAAATGAAAGATTTGCTTACGCTTGAATCTCGAGCTTGCGTTTCTTGCTTTTTCCAAATCTAATGGAGAGCTGAGAGAAAACCCGGTTTGAACGCGATCGATAAAATATGAGAGAGAGAGGAAGAGAGAGAGAGAGAGGCGTGTAAGTTGGCTTCCTCCTCCTCTTGTGAGATGCCACTCACAGATTCAAAATAGAGATATTGAAAAATTAAAAAAAAAAAAAAAAAAAAAGGAATAATAATAATGGTACAGAGAGAGCGACAGGACTTTTTACGTGTCAGGATTGCGCACTTGGAAAGGCTGCCACGTAAATACCCAGCCGACCATTTTAACAACCCAAGTAAAATTAATTCTTTGGTTATTTGAAGGAAGGGAAAATAATAATAATAATCAAATCCTTAAATATTAATTTTTAAAATAATTGATATTAATCAGACTCTTTAATATATCTTTGTTTTTTTTTTGTTTATATTTTTAGATTTACAGTAATAAATATTAAAATTTTAATATTATGATAAAATTACTATAACATACACTTCCATTAAATAATAATTATATTTAAACTAGTCATTTAGATTAAATAAAGAAAATTTTTAACATATTTGTAGAAGTAATTATTTGTTTATATTTTTATTCTAAACATTAAAATTAATTTATAAATAAAATTTATAATTTAGTTGAAGATTTTCTAAAGGAGCCTATCACTGCTTGGATCATTCGCCAAAGAATTTCCCTTGTGAAATCCTTAAGAAGTCATTTCGAGAGAAAGGTGTCGTTTTCTGGATGAATTGATGGATTGCTATTCCCATTCCCATTTCCAATTAAGATTTTTTCTTCTTTATATTACTATCTGATATTTGATATTTTGTCTTGATTAATTTAGATTAATTTATTATTAAATAAAAATTCTTTTAAAAATATAATAAAGACGAAAATCTGAATACATAATTAAAAGACAAAAATCTGAATACATAATTAAAAGTTGATGTATCTTTTCCCTCACGCCAACAACATCATGAAGGTTATCAGGCTTTAAGATGAGCACGAAATTGACAGTTTCGGGAGGATTGAAATTTGGAAAACAATGATTCCACCGGGAAGCCCAAAATGATAAGTCCTGACTTCTGCAACCCTATGATTCAGGTGGGATCTCAGATCCAATTTGGGTTGTAGTGGGCTTCTACAGATGTCAGGCCCAAAAAATAAATTTATCGTTAAGATTAATTTATTAATTTAAAAAAACAAATTTGCGAACAACATATAGTTGATTTATTAAAAATAATATTAAATTTCTTAATTATAATTCAGATTTAAATTTGAAAATCAAAAGTTTACGTTAAAAAAACTCCCTTAAAGAGGATCCGATAATTTTGATCGAATTAGTCAAAATAAGATTTCAAATACTGATCAATCAAAAAAAATAAATAAATTTACGTGTATCTTATCTTTTGTCAAACTCTATAGCAAATATGAAAATTCAATAATTGAGAAAAGATGGGAGGGAAGGAGGGAAAGAGAGGATTTATATCCTGTTTACTTTTTTCGATTCTTGTTGAACTTTAATATTCTAGGTATTTTTGTTGAACTTTAATATTCTGGGTGTATGGAGTGTGATTACGATTATCCTTTGCTACTATATTTTATTATTATTAGTTATATCAAAATTTGAATTCGAGATTATTGATCAGAGGAAGAGATTATGACGGACTCTTTTGCCATTATTGTTTCTATTTTAAAAATGTTTTAGCGGTGGATCTTGGCCTTTTAAGGTGCCAAGTCTTGTGACTTCCTTTGTATGTGAAGTCCATTCACCCTACTAATAAACCATAGGGTTGAGAGGATGAACCTGGGATTATTGCTAAGATTTTTCATTCTTATGTTTGCAAATCCACAATGAAATTACTAAGTAAATTTGATAAATCAGTAACCTGCTCTCTCGAAGGAAATTACCTAGTATACTAACTGTAATTTGTGCACAACCGTTCATCTTATAATAAATCACCTCTTCAACAAAAATCAGATAAGAAACACTCTTAATAATAAACTTTATTTAATGTATTTACTTAATACATGTAATTTGCAAATATTTATATATTTTGATAAAATTTACTTACACGATGAAATACATGTTTTTTCAAAATACATATATATATCTGTAAGTAAATTTTAATTTTTTTTAACTATTATTGAAGTATTAGAGGGTCAAGAAAATTTTCTTTCTTCCTTTAAAGATATTTTGCCTAATTTAGATGCAATTTGAATATCAAGAGCACACTCGAATTTTCTTTCCTTTCATGGCTAGGACAAAGACCATTTACAAACTTAAAAACCCTTTCCTGTTTCAAACAGTTGGTTGGTGAAGCGAAAGTAGGACATGATATGAAATTAAGAAATCAAAAACGGATAGTCAGTCTGATAGAATATAATATTAGATCACTTAACTAAGATTTTGAATTTGACTTTTGAGAATAGAAAAGACTGAGATGATAACTTTTCAAAACGTATCACCATAGGTTTCAAACCAGATTAATCAGAATATGTATCCAGATATCAATAATATATATAAAAATAAAAGAAATTAAGGGCCCAAATGAGAAGAATATGAAACTCCAATTGGGGTCATAATTTGGACGTTGGATCCTCCAACTAATTTCTACGTACAAAGTGAGTCCCTTGACCCCACACAAAATTATAATAATAATAAAAATACTAAAAAAAGAAACAAAGAAAGGAAAAAGTTGCTCTTGCATGAATGTTTCCAAAAGTATCACAAGAAATAAAATAAGTTTGATGAAAAGTTCCATCATCATAAGATGGCTCCTTGGATTGGATATAAGGTAATTATGAAATGTATAATCATTTCTGCAATATCAAAACATTAGTTTGTTATCGAAATTCTTTAATTTGTTTGATGGGGAGAATTAATTTTGTAGTTCAATGATTTAAAAAAAAAAATTATAAGAATATGAAAAATTTTTAAATCAAATTCTGCTCAATCGTTGTTTGACCAAAAAAAAAAAAAAATTAAAAGAGAAAAAGAAAAATTAATTTGGTAAATAGTGTGTGTAGATCTCATGGGTGATGGGACTTGTTTGGGTCATGATGCCAACCTTGCTATGAAAGCGACGGTTGCTCCTATAATCTGATTTTCAGCTTTGGCATTAAACCAATCCTTTAATGTTCCTTCGTACCCTTGTTCATTCGTTCGATTTGACCATCTTCGCATCACTCAACTGCGGTATTGCCCCTTCATTCAAAAATTCAAAAAATTGCACTCATTTACTACTTGCCTCTAGAAGTTGCTTCCAATCAAAAAATCATAACAACATTCAAAAATTACTCTCTCCCACTGCCCATATCATTATTAAAGTCAAAAATTTATAACTCGAGATATATAATTTTTTTATATATAAATCATATTTTAAATTTAATTAAATTTAACTTGAATTAGATTAAATTTTTAAAAAATAAAAATTTTCAAATCACCGGTTGAGATCTGTATTTCTCTCTTCATGGCAATGGGTTTGTGTTTTCAATCAAGTAGGACATTTTGCACTTGAGATATTCATATAATCTTCCGGAGAATTTTGGTTTTTGGTAAAGAAAAAAAGGAAATTAAAGAACGGCATTCGCTGTGTTCAAATTATTGGTCGTAAACAGAAAATTAGTTGCAAAATTTTTGGGGTAGGGAGGGAGAAGGGATGCGGGGGAGAATTTAATGCCACTCGATGGAAACCCGAAATGCCCATGTGGCTTAGAAAAATATCATGTACACGTGGCAATCATCCATTAGGTAGGATTCTGATGTTCTTCGATCTCTGGAAAACGTTAGGTGGACGGCGTGGGAAGGTACGGACGAGAGACTCAACCCTGATTGTGACTAGTGCATAAATCCAATACTAAGATTTAAGGTTTCGAACCAAAAGATTTGAGGGTATGTGATTAAAATGAATGATAATTAATAGTTTAATTTAAATTTATATAAATTATTTGAATGAATGAAATAAGAATGAAGATTTTAAAAATAAAATATTTATAAAATTCAAATAAAAATATATATCTCGTGAAATTTATGTTAAAATTTTTTATTTTGATTTTAATTTTGATTTTCGATTATAAACCAAATACTCTCTAAATCTTATGATACTATCGACGTGATGAGTGTTGATAGAGTTAACTTTTTATTTAAAAAATTACTATTAATGTTAAAATTTTTCTAGTATAATGAAAATTTTAGATCTTTTCATTAAAAAAAAATTTATAATAAAAAGATTTCATATTTTTATATCAAAAATTTGTAGTATTAAATAAAATATAATGTATTTAAATGATTTTCATTACACGAGTTTATTTATAACCGTTTTTTTTTTCTTATTTTTTTTATAGGATTGAAAGTTTCGCTTGTTATATTTTAGGTTTACACAATGATTGTTATAAGATTCGGGTAGTTTACAAGTACATGTGACACTACCTGATCAAAACTCGAGCTCTAGTTTGGGATTGGATAGTTCGGTATCAAGCTCGAGTTCGAACCCAACTGTGTTGTGTTCGGAAACTCGACGAGACTAATAAATTATATTTTTAAAATTATTTTTATTTATTAAAATAATTATATTTTTTAAAATAAATTTTAAAATATGTGACATTATCCGATGACACTTTGAATTCGAATTCGAGGTCAAGAAATGCAAACTCAATAAGTTCGAGCTCAACTTATCTAAATAACACTCAATCCGAACTCAGGTATCGACATTACCCTACTCAATTTAAGTGTCATAATACCCTTAGTTTACACCCTTAACTGCACATCATTTATGTATATCAGATAAAATACGATCGAGTTTGATTTTTAATATATTTCTTAAAAATTGAATTTTAAAAAGATTTATCTTTGATTACTTGATCTTAAATTTTAAATATAAGTCTATTTGTACAATTTTTTATTATACAAATCATGAATTCTAATGATAAGTTTTTTTTTAATGTGTATATATATATATATATATATAAAGTTTTATTCATTTATGAATTAAGATAATGATGGTGTTTAAAAATTTTAACTTATTTTTATTTTATTTTATAACATTTTTTAATTAAAATAAAAAATTTTAAGAAAAATATGAAATTTATAAATAAAGATTAAATATTTGTTTAACATATTAAAATTATTATTATATTTAAAAAATTAACTTAATTTTAACTGAATTTTATTTTAAGCTTGCGGTAGAGGAGTAATTTACCAAAATAATGATAATTTAAATAAAACTTAAAAAAATAGTGCGTTTTTTTTTTTGTTCCCAAAATAAAGATTTCGCGCTCTGTGAGCACAACATAGGGCTGCTTCGCCAAAAAGAAGGAAAAAAAATTGAGGTTGCGCGGTCTGAGACCGCACAACCCATTGCGCGCCTGTGGAGCGCAAAATCTGTAGCGTGCTCCAGGAGGGCGCAAGCTGTTGCGGGCTCCAGAGCGCGCAACACTTCCACACCCACCCCACGCAGCCTATTTCCATTCTTAGCTATCATCCTACAATAAAAACTTCACGAATACAGTTACAATAAAACGACATTTCCCACATCATCAAATTACAGACATTTCAATCACCAAACTTTACAAATATCAAATAACAAACATCTAAACTCCTGAAATATAATTCAATTTCACAAATTTCAAACTCCAAAAGTAAAAATATCAACAAACACATATCACATAAATATGAAATAAAAGTTATAAAATTACAATTAAGAGATCTTTTAAGTTATAAAGTTAGAAAATACTACAAGAAAAACACCGATATACACAAATTAGACAAACTACACTAAATACCGCATCTAGGTCGTCCAACATTTCTACACGGCTGACGTCTAGTGGAAACTGGAACTGGAGCTGGAGCCTGATCCTACGTATCCTCATGACTCTCAGAGAATTGAAGCACGACAGTCGTACTATCCTCTACATATCGATGCCTCCTCCGCCGTTGATAAACATTAAGTTGTGGAGGTTCACCCGACATAGCGTCGTCATGGTCCTCGGAGACAGGTGTCTCTGTAAACGTTCGGATGGGTATAGGAGTCGGGTACGAATACATCTGAGTGTTCATATGCTCCTCGAATACTGGCATTTGTGTAAATGTCGGATTGGGTGAAGTCGGATACGAATATATCTGCGTCTCTACATACTCCTCAAAGGCACCCATAGCACCAGAAGTAGAGGGAACGTTTGAATCTATGTCTCTGTGTAGATGTCAAAAGACGATCTCTCTGAGATACTGTACGTCTAAAGCACTACAATATGTCCCATATGCCATCTCTGATATAACCAACTCGAGGATCCACTCCTGGGACAGTGAGAATATTAGAGACTACTGTGGTGTTATTTTCCAAAATAGAAATGAATTTTTGATTTTTGCAAGAACCAGCTTGATGGAGGGCAAACAATATCGCACGTTGATCGCGCAGTCACCGGTGGGGAGGAGCTTTGTTTCGGGCAAGTGATTGCGCTGTGGGGGCGCGTGGTCCTTTGTAGCGCGTAGTGGCGCGCTCTGGGTCCGCGCAAGTTGTTGCGCGCTCCAAAGACGCACAATTTCAAATTTTTTTTCCTTCTTTTTGGTGAAGTAGTCTTATATCACGCTCACAGAGTGTGAAATATCTATTTTGAGGAAAAAAAAAATGTCATATTTTTTATATTTTTATTTAAATTATCGTTATTTTGGTAAATTACTCTGCGGTAGAGTTTATAAGCTGTTACCGATCTTCCGGAAAAAGATAATTCAGCGAGTCAAAGGGTCAAAACTCCAGGGACCTATCTAGTGTCAAGTTCGCAAAAAACCCGAGAACGGCGGGCTAAATGGTTTGCAAGATCTTCACGACATGGACAAAAAGACGAAAATGCGAGTGGGTCCCGCCATGCTCCTCGCTTTCCTATTTTCTCTCTCTTGTAATCTCGTCTTCTGTCCGTCCTTGTTCTCTCATTGTCTCTCTCCCCACCATCTCTCACTCTATCTCTCCACGGTCTCCGCACTCTCTCACTGGAAGGACGAAAGCATTCTGCTCAGATCTGAAGATCGGAAACCCCCAAAACCCTATCCTCTTCTTGGTAAGCAAAATCTCCGACATTCTTTTTCTCTATTTCACTAGTACTCCACTTGATGTTACTACAGTGCAAAACAATAGCCTCCTCTTGTTGGGTTTTGAGGTTGGTTTCCATTTGGTTTGTGTAGAGATCGTAGTATGTTGAACTCATTTTTGTGCTTGATTTTGATCAATGTAGGCTTTAGTTGTTACCAGTGCTAGTTGTTTTACTCAGACAAGCTAAAATGCGTGTTTGATGTCATTATGCTTTTAATCATGTGTTTTTTTTTGGGTGATAAAGCGAGATTATAATGACCTGGAGCTTCAAAAGTTGCTAATGTGGTGGTCCAGAGATGTTCAAATCATATCTAAGATCTGATCCACTAGATTTCTTGGTGTTGTTGATTGTAATAAAGGGTTTCTTTAGCAGATCACATCTAACACATCTCTGTCACATTTATTGGGCTTATGTATAATATAAAGTTGGTAGCACTGTAATTTTTTTGGTTCGTCAATTTTTGTAAAAATGAGATGAATTTCAATTTTGATGGTATAATTGCTTCAGAATCTTTCTTGGGTTTTGTTTTGGTTCCTTATTTTAATGTGAATTCCTTATTTGGAATAGAGGATTGGTTGTTTGGTGTCATTTACATTTTTGGTATGATGTTCTTGCTTGCAGGTAAATTAAGGTATTTTGTTCTGGTTTGATTCCGTACACGTCAGATGTGTTTGTCGTATGCTTTATGATCTGTAGGTTGATTCCTTACAGTGAAAAGAGTTTCTCCTGAATCGTTTTAGTGATGCAGGTCGAGTTGTAGTACAGTTGTACAAAATGGCGGTGACAGGTGTACAAAATCCCCTTCTGGGGGAAACTACTTGCGGTTCCTTATTGCAGCAATTGCAGGTATACCCCTATCTTTGGCTACTTAGGGTTGATAACATGTAACCTTTTCTCTGATCAATTACAAGTTTCAATGCTTCAATGCAGCAAATTTGGGATGAGGTCGGTGAAAGTGATGAGGAACGAGACAAGATGCTTCTTCAAATAGAGCAGGAGTGCTTGGATGTGTACAAAAGAAAAGTTGATCAAGCTGCAAAGTCAAGAGCACACCTTCTTCAAACCCTGGCGGATGCCAAAATTGAACTTGCCACCCTTTTATCAGCACTTGGAGAGAAAACTATTGTTGGGATTGTGAGTAGCTACTAGTGCCACTTTCTTGGTTTAAGCTCGGGGAGTGATCACTAGGAGCAATTCTGGTATTATGAAATCTGATGGATATTCTTCTGTTTCATAAACAGCCAGATAAAGCTTCAGGAACAATCAAGGAACAACTTGCAGCTATAGCACCAGCACTGGAACAGCTTTGGAAACAAAAAGAGGAGAGAGTAAAGGAGTTTTCTGATGTACAGTCTCAAATTCAAAATATATGTGGGGAAATTGCTGGTACATTGAACCTTAATGAGCAGGTAGGAAAGCCTGCGGTCGATGAAGCTGACCTTTCCCTGAAGAAGTTAGATGAATTTCAAGCTCAACTCCAAGAACTCCAGAAAGAGAAGGTAATGATTATCAGAATGAAATGTCCCATTAATCTAGTACTGCTGCATTGGCATCTAAGCCCTAACAATCTGTTCTATCTCAGAGTGACAGGTTGCACAAAGTCCTTGAATTTGTAAGCACGGTGCATGACCTCTGTGCCGTTCTTGGGATGGACTTCTTCAGTACTGTTACTGAAGTTCATCCAAGTTTGAATGATTCCACAGGTGTGCAATCTAAAAGCATCAGCAATGGCACGCTGTCTAGTCTGGCAAAGACTGTCTTGGCACTAAAGGAAGACAAGAAGCAAAGGTTGCAAAAAGTAAGTCCTTGTATCTATCTCTTTTGTTGATTTATTATGAAGAGAAAGTGAATCTGAAATTTGGGCTTTTGACATTGTCCAAAATTGTAGACTTATTACAAGATAGATATTTTGGCTCTTCATAGCAACCTGTGTTGATCTCCTCTTAAACTATTGTCTATGGTGTTGTTGTGTACTGGTATTTAATTTCTTAACAGCTTCAAGAGCTAGCAACTCAGCTAATTGATCTGTGGAACTTAATGGACACGCCTGAAGAGGAGAGGAGTCTGTTTGATCATGTTACCTGTAATATATCAGCTTCGGTGGAGGAAGTTACCATCCCGGGTGCCCTGGCCCTTGATCTGATTGAGCAGGTTTCAGAAGTCTCCTCATTATTGCGTTATATAACAATTTTCTTAATATTTCATTCATGTTCTTGGCTTCCTTATGTAGGCTGAGGTGGAAGTTGAAAGGCTTGATCAGCTAAAGGCCAGTAGGATGAAAGAAATTGCTTTCAAGAAGCAAGCAGAGCTTGAAGAGATATTTGCCTGTGCTCATATAGAGATTGATCCAGGGGCTGCAAGAGAAAAGATTATGGAACGGATTGATTCAGGTAGTGTTGAGCCATCTGAATTATTGGCTGAGATGGATAATCAGATTCTCAAGGCAAAAGAAGAGGCTCTCAGCAGAAAAGAGATACTGGACAAGGTTGAGAAGTGGATGTCAGCTTGTGAAGAGGAGAGTTGGCTTGAGGACTACAACCGAGTACTTACTCTCTCTCTCTCTCTCATTCTTTCTGTCTGTGTCTGACTGTGCATGTTTACGCGTGTGCATGTCTTGGGGATTTGCACTATTAGACATCCCTGAGTTGCAGTATACGCATAATCTCTGTTTTTCCCCCCTCCCTGGCGCCACGAAAAGGCACCAAAGTGGAGCCATGAATAACAATGTCAAAGTCATGCAGGTGGTTTCTTAAAAGTTAATAGATAGTTGAGGGACTTTGGATTCACATCAGCCCAGATAACATGTTTCATCTGGATTTCTTACCTTCTGAGGGGCTTACATGCTTCCAATCTTATCAAATGATAGAAATAGTGGAAGCATTATGTTAATTCAGATGTAAATGTGGCAGAACATAAGTATTTTGTGACCTTTCCAATTGCTGTATTGCTTCATATCCCTCTTAAGCACTGAATTTCATTGTTTTCCCTGTAAGTCTTTTTATGCTATTATTGTCTTATTTTAAGCCCACCAGAGATTCATAATAGTTAGTTGCATTCAGTTTGTGCTAAGAGTTAATGATATTAATATACGAAATCAGTGGAGTCATGGATTGTATTTCTGCCGATTCCTATCCTATAATTGTTTTATAGGAATGTTATATAAGATTTTTGATGTACATAGCATATATCATACGGTCTGGCTAATTATTATCTGGTGTTTTGTATTAAAGAACTAATCATCATTGTGAGTTGATCCTATTCCTCAATAATATTTCCAAATAAATGCTGTTTATCACCTTTTGTGATTGTGGTTTGTAGGGTTATACTATCTCACTGCTACTCTCTTGCACAGGATGACAATAGATACAACTCAAGCAGAGGTGCACACTTAAACCTTAAGAGGGCGGAGAAAGCCCGAATTCTTGTCAATAAAATTCCAGGTATGTGTTGGAATCGAGGGATAATCATGACTATCAGAGCTTAGATAGCATTGATATGCATGGGGTAAAAGAACGAAAATACACTACGTAGGCACTCTTATTCTTCTTGACTGAGGAGGACATGACAGTTCAATATTGTGAACTTGAACAATGATGACCTAGGTATGACTTATAATTTCTGGCAAGTAGAAACAATGCAGGGCTTGGATGTCGCTTTCCTGTATGGCTAATTTTGGTTTGAGGTTTAAAATCCCTCTTTCCTCACCTTGACATGGTGCTGTGCCTATGTGTATGCACTCCACAATGTGAAAACAACTTCTCCAGTGTCCTGTCTTGGGTATCATTGTTCCTTGTTAGCCCTATACTCTGTTTCGCATTCAAATAAACAGAATCAGAGTCGGCAAGGGATTTGAGTGAGATTTCCAAATTATCCAGCTGTGATGGCCATGTTATGTAGCTACTTATACATGCTGAATGAGAGATATTGGAGTCTTCAGGAAATTAGCTGATATTGATGCACATATCACTTGAGCCTGCACTTTACTTTTCGTTGAAAGATTTTGTTTAGATTGCTCTTGGAGTTGGTGGCAATTTTTTGAATGCTTCAATTGCTTGGAATTCTTGATGTCTATTACTACTTTTGTGCCATGTCTATTACTACTTTTGTGCCACTAGGCCATGAGCCTGGTACAGGATGACTTGAATCGATGGAGCAGGCTGATGAATGCAGGAAGCATGTGGTGCCTAATTATCCAACCACCAATCATCATATCGATCACCAGCGACTTTCTGGTTTTTGAGAACATTTTGTTTGTTGTCTCCCCTAGTAGGTTGTAATCTGATGACCTGGGGGGGCAGATTTAATGCTAAGGGATTCAGAAACTGTAAGCTGCCTAAGGTGTTAGATGACCTATTGGACTTTCATCTTCAAACCGATTAGGTTAAAAAGTTAAAGCCATTCAGATTATGGGTGATTATTGAGAAAAATTTTTTTTCCTCAAAACACAAAAAAAATGAAGGAAGAAATTAAATCAGCTCATTTTTAAATTCGCAATGGCTGGATATATGAATTCATGGAAAACACCAATGTAATGTAACTTGCACGGTGCACATTTGGAAACATAAGCTGGTTTTGATCTATTGCTTGTTTAAGTGCAGCTCTTGTGGACACCTTGGTTTCCAAAACTCGAGTGTGGGAAGAAGATCGTGGCATATCATTTACATATGATGGGGTTCCCCTTCTTGCCATGCTGGATGAATATGCTATACTCAGGAATGACAGGGAAGAAGAGAAGCGAAGAATGAGGGTATGTTCAAATTTTTATCTTTAAATTCTTGGTGTTTGAGTGTTTGCACACGAGTTACTATTGATGGGAGCATTTTGAGTTGGGAGAATATTACCGAGGGCCTAGCATGTTAACGTTTTGGAATTCCCAGGATCAGAAGAAGTTCCATGAACAACTGAATACGGAGCAAGAAGCCATTTTTGGTTCAAGGCCAAGTCCGGCTAGACCACTCAGTTCGAAGAAGGTGGTAGGTCCACGTGTGAATGGAGGTGCAAATGGAGCTCCAAACAGACGGCTGTCACTGAACGCCCATCAGAATGGCAGGTCTGCTGCAAAGGATGGAAAGAGGGATACTAGGCCGGTTGCTCCTGTAAACTATGTTGCCATATCAAAGGAAGATGCCACGTCCCATATTTCGGGTTCTGATCCAATGCCCAGCACACCATAATAAACAACTGAGAGAGAGAGAGAGCTGTAGATTTACATTATTGTGAGATTCTAGTTGTTACCACTTGTAGTTTAGTCACTGTTGTAGGCGTAAATGTATGGAGAGTGAAAGTATTTTGAGAGTAGGGACCTATGTTATCTGCTCGAGTAATACTGCCATGGGAAAAGTTGTTGCGCTTTGCTTTTGATTCAAAAATCTGTGGTAGTAAAGAACTGGGCATCTATATGTCCCACTCCCAAGAAGTAAGTAGCAATAAAGATTTAGAACCTTTTGCTTCGGAAATGTAGTTTGCTGAATTTTCCTAGTCGATTGTAGATCATGTCCATCTTAAGATCAAATGAATGCCCATTGTCGTCCATCATCAGATTGTGAGCAAGCAAATATAAAATGGAGGAAAGTGATAAAGTCGCGTTGTGGGGCTCTTAGCAACAAGAATATTCCCGGCAGATGGTTAATAAATCCATGGTGCTCTTGAGATTTTTTTTTTTTTTTTTTAAAAATGAAAAGTAGTATTCCTCAAAAAAAATTTATGTTTTTTCCTTGCTCAAAGCTAAGATAAAATTTAATTTTCTAAGTGTAATTGAAAGCAAACTCTTAAGACTTTATGATACAATAATACAGTGGAATTACTATAATAAATTTTTCAAAATCATAAAATAATCAAGTTTTCAGTATATCTGGCAACGTAGAAAACTCTGGAAACTGTGAATTCTTTTCTTGAACAACCTCACAGTCGGATGATGATTATGATATTGAACCACCATCACGATTTCAAAACGTCTCAATTCTTAGTCTGGTGATTAGAATGTTGTAAAAAATTCCCTATTCAGAATTTTGTAAACCCTTTCGATGAGTTTTTTCTCTCAACGGATGTGCAATCTCAATGAGACAAAACTCAATGAAAACAATGTCTCAACCTTTTTCTATCAATTGAGTGCACGAACAACAACTTCATCAAGAATGGAATAGTTAGTTATCAAAGTCATGAGATAATAAGAGTTATTCCATTATCCCCATTTCAATTTCAAATTATTTTATCATGGTAAAATGTCCATATGTGGGCATTTATCAATATCTCTCACTTACTATTAGGGCATTTTACGATTGTTACAAAATCACAATTCATGTGATCTTATCACATCATCTTGTTGGACTTTCATACAGAATTAGACGTCGTGCAACTGACGAGAACACTTGCAAACAAAAATTTCTCGATATACCTTTTCGGATGATCGAGTAGTCACCATCAGTACTAAAATAAACTCGTTGTACCCCAAATCCAAAACTAATTACATTCATTGAGCCACTTTTCTCATTGAAAGTAATCCACAATAAATACTCGACCGTGTATTCACTATTATTTTCGAATTCCAATATGGATAAATATAAAAAGATCGATCGGTGAATACAACACAATGATATAATGTCAATTGGTCTTTCTTTTTCAAAACTCAAATCTATTAGTCTTAACTCAGTTGTTTTTCTAGATCTGTCCCTTAGACCTTAATTAATCTTCCGGACCATAAGTAAACAAACTAAACTAACAAACGCTGAACTAGAATCTCAAGAAATATCCAAAAGTAATAAGAGTATAATAGATCTCACCTAATGGATCTAGAGTCTCACACAGTGGGGTTTAAGGATAAATACTAAATCATCATCTCAGGTAATGTAGCTCTCACTATCCCTAGTCATCTTATCATATGCGGTATAAAACACATACCATAGTGTTATTCCTCTATTTTTCAAAAAGATATATATTAGATTTCTCTAATACTATGCAAATATGAAACTCAGTCTACACATAAAACTTTACCCAGAGATCTCAGAGAGAGTATCTTAAAGATAATATCACAAATCACAGGTGATATTTGAAATCTCATATTTGGCTACTTACAGACAACATGGATGTAGGTACGTCCATGTCAGTTATATCGTATATGGCCTCATTCTGAACACGTATCAGGACGACTTACGTTTTAGTAGAGCTACTTTAAAACTTCCTATAATTAGAAACCGTTTCACCCCTATTCTCTCAGAGTTGGAGGTGATCACTCGTGTGAGAGAGTCGACCTCGCATGTCTGACATATCTTTTATCATATCATAAAATATATATATGATAAGAAAAGAAAGTGCATTAAATGAAATATAATTCAAGTGTAACTAAATAATGCGCAATAATCATATATATAAAAAGTCAATAACATCAAGTCATCAATATAGTACAAACTGAGAAATGTAAAAAAATACCCAAACCCAATGACCCTCTATACCCTAAAAAGGAGTCTCGAGTATAAGCGATAACGGCCTGATTATCACAGTAAATCATCACTGGCCTCTCACTGCCTACTACAATCCTTAAATCATCCAATAGTTTTCTGAATCAAACACTCTCTTGAACTGCAACTGAACAAACCATGAACTCAACCTCAATCGTGGATAGAGTAATACATGTTTGCTTCTTATTACACCAAGAGATGGAATCGCCATTGAGTAAGAAAACAAAACTTAATATCAATTTGCGTTTATCCAGATCGCTGCCCCAATCGACGTCTAAATATCCCACAAGGTGCAAATCGCCTTTTCGGTAACACAATGAGAAATTCGCAGTTCTCTTAAAATATCAGAAAATCCTTTTCACTGTTTGCTAGTGATCCCTTCCAGGATTTGACTGATATCTACTCATTAGACCAACTGCATAGTAAATGTCTTGTCGTATACACAACATCGAGAATATTAGACTTCCCACCATATTGGAGTAAGGTACTTTACTCATTTCCCTTACTTCTTCCTAAGTTTTAGGGCATATTTCTAGACTCAGGCCGTCACATTTGGCGATTAGAGTATCTATGAGGTTACAATTATTCATCCTAAAGTTCTTGAGAATCATCCTAATATAGGTTTCTTGCGAAAGAGCTAACATATTTATTGAGCGATCCATCTAGATCTGAATTTCGAGGATGAACTCAATTTCACCCAGATTCTTCATGTTGAAACTCGATGACAACCATGTTTTAATGGTTATTAGATACTCAATGTTGTTTCCAGCCAACATTATGTCATCCACATACAACGATAGGATCACAAAAGAATTATCAGAATGTATTAGATAGACACAATGATTTTCATTGATTATCGTAAAACTATAAGATATTACTTCATCGTGAAATCTTAAGTACCACCGCTTGGATGACTGTTTTAAATCGTATATTGACTTTTGAATTTGACAGACCTTATTCCTTGATCTACTAAAACGAAACCAGAGAGTTGTTCTATATATATCTCCTTATCCAAATTTCCGTTAAGCAAGACAGTCTTTACGTCCATTTGGTGTAACTCCAGATCCATACTCGTGACAATCGCCAATAATAAACGAATCGATATAAATTTGACTATAGGAGAAAAAGTCTCATGGTAGTCTATGTTTTTTGTTTGCATGTAACCCTTGGCTACTAAATGGACCTTGTACATCTCTATCAATCCGTCAACCTTTCTTTTGATTTTGAGAACTCATTTGTTCCCAGTAGCCTTTCTATTCTTAGGTAATTCAATTAGGTTCTAGACCTCATTGACTCTCATAAATTCTATTTCCTCGTGCATGGCCTTTAACCATTGGTCTTTTGTTGGACCTTCGAGAGCCTCTTGGAATGTCCTGGGCTTTTCATCGTCCTCGGGAGTCACAATAAGGATCTCATCTTTAATCGAGAAATGACACCGAAGTATATGTCCTCGATTACTCTTATAAGGAGGGAGAGCCTCCTCACCTCCAGATGGATCGCTCCTATTAGGACTAAGATTCGTAATAGGATCTTGAGTCCTTCCGTTGGGCTCAGCTGAGCCACGAGAATCATCCATCTCATAGAATGTGTTGTTTCGATTGATTTCTCTTTTCTTAGGGAAATCATTCTTGAGGAACATGAAATCATGAGACTCAATTTCAATGACAGTGCCATTCTTATGCTTTTCTAGGAACACATATCCCTTGGAGTGTTCAGAATATCTTATAAAGATACAGTTCTTTTCTCGCGGACCTAACTTACTATATTGATGCGAGCAATCATGAACATGCGCGACATAACCCTATGGTTCCAAATAGTTAAGGTCAGGCTGTCTCCCTATCCAAACCTTGTATGAGGTGCTGACTATGGATTTTGTTAGGACACGATTAAGGACGTAGGCAGCAGTTAATAACGTATCTCCCCAATAGAAGATTGGTAAATTGGCTTACGCCATTATCGACCTCACCATCACCAATAAAGTTCTATTTATTCTTTCAACTACTCTATTCTGCTTAGTAGTAGCAGAAATATTCTTTTGTCTCGTAATAGTTCTCTTGAAACTAGGGATGACAATATTCGAACCGATCAGACGGATACCCGAAAAATCCGATCCGATGGATCGGGTTTTTTTTCCTAAAAATCGGGTTAGGGTCGAGTTATAATATTAAAATAGTCGGGTCGGTTTGGGTTCGGATTTATGTTATAAATAATCCGATCCGATTCGATAATAATTTATAAAGATAAAATTTTATTTTAATATAATATTATTAAATAAAATAAAAAGATTTTTATAGTTTTTTATAATTTATAAATTTCATTTTTATTATTGAAAACATATTATTAAATTAAAAAAATGTATTAGATTATAGTTTGGGTCGGGTATGGGTCGGTTTAAAATCGAATCGGATCGGTTTTTTAAAGATATATAGTAGATCGGGTCAGATTAGATTTTTTGAAAAATCCGTAGGGTCGGATATAGTTTTTGATTTTTTAACCCGAATCGGGTTAGGGTTGGATATTGATATTATAGTTAAGATTTAGGGTCGGATATGGTATTAGCATGATCCGAACCATAATCGATCCATTGTCATCCCTACTCGAAACAGAGTTCTTTAAACTGTTCAGACAGATACTCGCACCATCGATTGATTCTGAGAGTTTTCACCCTTAATTGTAGCTGATTCTCGATCTCGCTAATAAATCTCCTGAAAAAGTCTAGTGCCTCAAACTTGTACAAGATCAGATAGACGTATCCCAAACTTGTGTAATCATCTACAAATATAATTAAATACGTGACTTCATTTCGGATTCTCACATTCATGGGTCCACAAATATCAGAGTTGATCAATTATAATAAAGTCCCAACTCTTATTGGTTTTCCAAATAGTTTTCTCGTAACTTTTCCCGTTAGACAAAACTCACACAAATACAACTCGACCCTGGTTAGCGGCCCATCAACCCATTCATAGCTAACCGGCTCATCCTCTCTCGTCTTATGTGGCCAAGTCTATTATGTCAAATAATCACATTATCAACTACATTATCGGATGAAAAGACAATAGGAGATGAATGATAAATATCATAAAACAGAATCAAATCTAGTACATAAGTCCCTTATGGATAAAACTAGAACATGTCAAAAAACTGTCATGATAAATGAAAACTTTAGAATTTTCCAATAAAATAGAATATCCTAACTGATCAAAATATAGGATAGACATGAGATTCTGCCTAATCTCGAGAGCGTACAATACATCATGTAAATACAAAACTTGGTTACTTCGCAATATCAATTTTTATGTACCAATCATTCTCACTTCTATAAATGCTTCATTCCCCACATACAGCCTCCTCGTATGGGGACTCAATCAGTGGAACTCCACGTACGCGCTTCTGTTACGAGCTATATGGTTGGTGGCTCCTGAATTTGCAATCCACAAAGAAGAGGACTCAGCGAGTATCACACTGGATAACACATAACTCAAATCATATAAAGAAGAAGGACGTACCTTTCACTCACCACACTCATTGCGAAATGTTCATACTTGCCACACACATAGCACTGGATTTTGCTTTTATCGAACTCCTTCTTATGTTTCTGCCATTTGTCGTCAGTCTTAACAGATAATTTCTTCTTGTCACGGCCTTTGATCTTTTTATCATACTTGTGCCACGTGCGCTTAATGCCCCGGGAGTCTTTACTCGACTCCGCCATATAAGTATGATCTAAAATAGATTTAGTCACCTCCTGACGCTCCTCTTTAAGCTCACAATGTCTACTCACATCTATGAAAGTACGTACACTCTCAGTGTGTATGAGCTAGGTCTTAACAATATCCTATGAGTTTGGCAGAAACTGAATCACTCCCAGTATCTAAAACTCATTTAATATAGGCTCCCCCATACTCTTCAGAGAGACAATCATGCTCGACATATGCATAAGATGCTACTTCATAGTATGATCAGACCTCTTCTAATACGTGATAAACTTGTAGGTCATTATTTTCAACTTAGGAGATGACCGGGAGTCGTAATGCTCTCTTAGAGCAAGCTAGATCGATATCACAGTAGGATACTGCTCATATACCAGGATTAGCTTATTGTATATGCTGCTTCGAAGGATCACCCTAACTTGGCCATCCTTCTTCTTCCATGCACGGTACGCCTCCTGATCCCGTCTCACCTGTGGCATGGTACTCTCCCCAGAGTCCTTAATCTTGTGCTTCAGAACTTCTACAAGTTCTTGTTTCTCGAAAACAAACTGAACCTTCCGGTACCAAATTTCATAATTGTCACCGTTCAGCTTGTCTCCTTTCACGAGATCCAATATGATAGTTTTTGTAACAACCATAGTCTTTGTCACATAAAAAAGATGGATGTTAGTAACAAATGATACTTAATCTCATAATTTCATGCACTCTATGAATCAACATGACCCAAATAATTCAAGTACAGACCCCAAAATGAACATATGAATCAACAGACATCATAGACCACAATCTGGGATCGCATCTTACCATTCAGACTAAAATTTGGTATACAAAAACTCACAATTAATCACATTTGTTGGTATAGAACCATCAGAAAAATCACATTTTCCATTCCAGCAAGACTTGATGCGTCGTCAGTGGGTTCACGCGCCTACACAAGCGTGGAAAGCAAGCCAGTGCGTGACAGACACGTGGCTTGTCTGTCATGCGCTCTCATGCACCGTCTAGGTCATGACCCGGGTCAGAGCGCTAGTCGGATCGGATTTGGGTCAGAACTGACCCAGTCCTGATCCGAGAGCTCATGCGCCTCAGCACGTATGAGCTCCACACACTCGCACCCCTACACGTCATGCGCTTGCCGAGCGTGTGACGTACATGCTCCCTAGAACCTAGTCGAGTCTTCTCTGCCTACGGGTCCTGCAACCGGGTTTTTTGACCTGGTTGCCAGAAAAAGCCTTTTTAGGTATTCTTGACTCGATTTTTGGAAGATTCGTGCCTTAAACTTGGCGAATTGAGAGTCCAAAATTTCGACTCTTCGTGACCATTTTTGAAACTCAATTTTCTGACAATAATAACACACAATATTTATATCAAAATGAAGACCAGTATGTCAAAAACACATATGGACCATTCTCATGCAATGATTTGCCCTCAATCTCGACAAATTTGGGGTTTTAGGGTCTTGATTACTATTTACAATCAAGAATTTCGATCAGAATTTTCATGGCATAAACGTGTTCAAAAAATTATGAAAAATTCATTTTCATGATCTATGTGTCATTGGTAATATCATGGTATAATTGGATTCACGAAACTCATTCGTGATTCGAATTCCAAATTTAATATCCTATACTTTTTATATCCAAATATTTCGAAAAAAATTTATTTTTAATCAATCTAACATACTCTGATACTAATATTAGATTTTATGACACAATTATACAGCGGAAGTATTATAATAAATTTTTCAAAATCATAAAATAATCGAGTTCTCTATATACCTCAATGAATAATGTAGAAAACTCAAAAAATCACGAACTCTTTTCTTGAATAATCTCATAGTCGGATGATGATTACGATATTAAATCACTACCATAATTTCATAATATTTTAATTCTTAATCTAATAATTAGAACGTCGTAAAAAATTTCTTACTCAAAATTTTATAAATCTTCTTAATGAATTTTTTCTCTCGTGTAATCTTACTGATACAAAACTCAATAAAAACAATGTCTCAGCCTTGTTCTATCAATTGAGTGCACTTACAACAACTTCATCAAGAATGAGAAAGTTAGTTATCAAAGTCTTGGGATAATAACAGTTATTCCATTATCTCCATTTTAATTTTAAATTATTTTATTATGATAAAATACTCTTACGTGGATATTTGCCAAGATAACCAACCATAGCGCTACTCGGAAAAACCAAAATGGGCTTAACTTATTTATGGAAAAATAAGGTTTTATTAATAGAAATCAAAAAATTATTTAATAAAAATTTAAATTATTATCATATTAATAATATTTATATTTGAAAATTAATACTTATTTTTTTATTAATGCGACAATGCCCTCAGTTCTTTCTTTCTAGAAAAGTCACAAGGGATGATCAGTGTTTCTTTGACCCCGATATGGCCTAAAGGCACACCTGTTTGATAACGACATGACACTCTGCAATCTTTCTTCAATTCACACTCAGCAACACAATGCGTAATCACTAAGAATATTGAGATGACGTCGTTTTTGTACACGTAGGAAACACTGCATCCTACGCAATCGATCGAGCAAAACAAATCAGTTTCCATTCGATCTTGCTTCTCCAAATTCCGTTCCCTCTCTCTCTCTCTCTGCAAAACCCCTAAAGAACATTAGAAGACGATGACGAGCGAAAATGAACCGGCAAAGCTTCTTCTTCCTTACCTTCAAAGGGCCGATGAATTGCAGAAACACGAGCCCCTCGTCGCCTACTACTGTTAGTCTCTCTCTCTTCACTCGTCAACACAAACCCTAGATTTCAAACAATTATTTCACTATCTTGACTAGTGATTTTTTTTTTTAAATGAATTTGATGTTTCTGCTTATAACTTACAGGTAGACTGTATGCGATCGATGGGGGTTTGAAGATTCCACAGAGTGATCGCACAAAGACAACTAATGCCCTTCTTCTTTCTCTCATGAATCAGCTCGAAAAGGTTATCTCTGATTTCTCCTTTATATCTTCTGTTCCTCCTTTTCTTTTCTTGAATTTTGTAAGTCATTAGGCTTCCATTTAATTGATCTCTTTGAATAACTCATTTCCCAGAATAATCTGATCATCGCAAACAACTTTTTATTGTTGTTACATTGTTCGGATTTGACTTTGAAATCAAAATTGATGTCCAACTTTAGGTGGTGTTCTTGATTCCCTCGATTGGTTTTAGTTCTATTGCTCAATTAACTCTGATAACCCTTTTGAAATTTTGCATAAATTGCCAGGACCAATCAAAAGAATATCTTGAGAGAGAGTTAAATATCTTATTGTAAGAAGAAGCCAAAACTATTTTTATTCCAAAGAAATGAGAGGTTTAACATATAATGGCTAGGAAGTTCATTTAATCGTAACCCTTGGTGTGAATTCAAGTTTAAAATAACTAACCTCACTCTGGCTCAAATTGTGTCAACTTGCCACCCTCGTTTTGGTTCAGTTTCTGAAACTGGAAATTACAATATGATTTCGCATTTTATTTGTAAATTTAAGACTTTCAAGTCCCATATTGAGGGACTAAAAAATTTGTGAGATTTTCTGGCTTTTTAGTGGAAAACATTTTGCCAGTGGCACTGTTTTAACTTAGTGGAGTTAATTACCAGAGGTTAGTTGAATTATTGGATGGGGACAGGATAGTTGAATTATAGCCAAACATAATCCGCTAACCCTGCTCCCCCCGGCGAAAAGCATTTCATCTTAGGGGCAGTTTGTTCTATTCTAAGGAGCTAATCACATGCTAATGCGATTTTGGTGCAATTAAATAAAACTTTATGGGTTCGTTTTTTTTTTTTTTTTTTTTGGCTTCTCTAGAGAATATTTGGCCTTCAAGATGTAGCATCTTCTTGGAGTGCTTCAAGGTAGCCTGTTCATGCAATCCACAGTAACAAAAATTTCAAACATTATTGCTGGAAGATTTTGTTGATGCTAGTTTTGGTAAAGTTTACATGTTTACTAATGGAACTGTGCAAATTTCTGCTTTTCATGATGTACATTTGGCCCTGTGTTTGAAGCTTAGATCGTAAATAGTGCATTCATTATTAAAGTCTATATCTCTTGCAGTATTCTTCTTTCTAATGTTTTTCTATCTTGTTCTTTACAGGATAAAAAATCTTTGAATTTGGGGCCTGATGACAACTTGCATTTGGAGGGATTTGCCTTAAATGTCTTTGCAAAGGCAGATAAACAAGATCGGGCAGGGAGAGCTGACTGGTATGTAAAACCTTCAAACAGATACAAATACCTTTTTCGAAATTTGACATTAGCTTTCCTTCATCTTTGGTTTTTTAAGGTTGCCTTTTGTCGTAGCTTTTTTAGTGCATTTATACGTCCTTAGAAAGTCAGACTGTTGGATGATGTTAGTGTTTGGTGTGCCATTAACAAAATAGTATGCTTATATCCCACTATTTGAATGGAAACTTACCTTGTGACTTATACTTTTATTCTCTTCTCTATGAGAAATTTATTGTTAGTGATAGTTTTGATATGAATCTGTCTGATTTTTGTTGCAGGAATACTGCTAAAACCTTTTATGCTGCAAGCATCTTCTTTGAGATTCTTAATCAATTTGGTGAACTTCAGCCTGATGTGTGTGTCTGTCTCATGTCATTAATTTCCATATCGATATTTCCTTTGGATTCTGTAGATTGATCAATTATAGTATGTAATGTCAAGTTATTACGGATTCTATAATTTTTACATGAGCTAAGATAAATTTCGTCTGATTAATAAAATGCACTCATTTGAAATGCATTAATTTTACAGCTAGAGCAAAAACAGAAATATGCAGCATGGAAAGCAGCAGATATAAGTAAAGCCTTAAAAGAAGGAAGGAAGCCTGTACCTGGTCCCCCAGGTGGCGATGAAGATTTATCAGTATTATCAACTACACAAAAAGGTGTCTATGTAAGTTCTTAACCTCTCTGACTTTTCATATAAGCCTAGGCAATGATCTCATTATTTAGAGTAACATTTTAGATGGACCCAGTTTTATAATGCTACTCTGAATTGTAGTTACTGTATGTGTTGGATTTGATGTGTTGAGGTTGCTCCAATTAAAGCACTATGATTGTAAATCACATCCTACATTTAGCTCTAGAAATGAGGACCACCTCAAGGTCAGATCTTAGTTTAGAGAAGGCTGAGTCATCTGAAATTGACAATTGTGAATATTGTTGTTACATCCAGGGTTGGATGAGAACCCAATGCTGGTGAAAGAAAAAAATTCTGCACTGAACCACTAGTACTGGTGCTTTCTTAAATGCATACTTGGTACATTCCATAGACTTTTCGCTGTGAAATGGCCTTCTGACTAGCAGTGATTTTATAAATTTCAGATGCATCAATCTGGATACTGACATTTACATTGTCTCTGAACTTATCTTGTTCAGTTTTTCATTGACACTTATGGGGTTCTTTGATACACCTGTACTTCAATTACTTAAAATCTTTCAAGCATGTTAATTGATTTCTGTTGCAAGTCTTGTTTGGAAACAGATTACTGGTGAATGTCATTTATGAAGGAATACAAATCTCTGTCTCTCTCTCTCTCTCTCTCTCTCCCCTCCCCCTGCAGGATGTTGAACCAAGCAATATGGATCCTTCTGTGCTTCCTGAACCAAAGCCTGATCTGGTACCCAAGATGGATCTTAAAGGAAGTGACACACAATCTGGTGACTTTCTTCCTTCACCTTCTGCTTATCCTACTAATGAGTATCCTTCCCATGTTTACCACCCTCCTCCTGAAACCAACAAAGCTGGAGATCCCACTTATTCTCAGTCATATCCAAAGCAATTCTACCAGCAAGAACCCCAACTGCACCATACAAAAAATTTTTCAGCTCAAGAGACTAATCATGAATCCGACTCTCCTGATCCTCGAGGGTACTTGGCACAAGATCATTCACCTCAGGAAACTTACCACCAGCAACTGCGTGAAGGAGACCCCTACTTCCAAGAATCTCCACAGCACCCACAACAGAATTACTGCTTTCAAGAAGTTTATCATCAACAAATCTACAAGCAGGAGCAAAGCCACCAGCCAACACAACAATATTCATCCCAAGAAACACTCCCTTACTCTTATCCCAATTTCCAATCTTATCCAAGTTTTGCAGAAAGCAGCTTCCCAGCTGTGCCAACTCATTCTCCTTCCCCCTATCAAGGCCCCGACGCTTCCTTCTCTACCCAGTCAGCTCCTCCTGTTTCCAGCCATCCTTCCATTGCCCAATTCAGCTCAATCAATGGTAATGGGATTGTTTCAGAACCTCCTAGTCAGCCTAAAACATACAAATATGACAGCAATTACCAGCCACCGCCTGAAAATGTTTCAGAAGCACACAAGGCTGCAAGGTTCGCTGTTGGGGCTTTGGCATTTGATGATGTGTCTGTTGCCATCGACTTCCTTAGGAAATCACTCGAACTTTTGACAAATCATTCATCCGGTCAGTAAATCTAGTACCATTGTGCTTGGATTGGTTCCAGCTGGGCTTCAGTTCTATTTTATCTTGTCTTCTCTTTCCCTTTTTGTATGGTTAATATGTAAATAATTGTGCTTGTACTAATTCCAGCTTGTCTTCAGTTCTATTTTATCTTGTCTTCTATTTTATCTGGTCTTCAGTTCTATTTTGTATTGTTAATATGTAAATCACAATAGATTTCTTTTTTTTTTTGGGGGGGGGGGGGGGAACATTACTTAAGATGTACAACGTTAATTAAGATGTACAGAATTCGTGAAAATTGGCTGCTAGCAGCGCATCCACCGGTAGCTGGTAACTGGTCATTCTTGGTTTGCTGGTTCTAGGCAATCCTCATTTAGCCATTTTTGCTGCATCCGCAATTACTGAGCATTTGTTGTTACCACATTGGGGTTGTTACCACATTGGGGTTGACTCTAGCTTGTTCTGTGGTTAGTGATAAATCTCAACATGCTCATATATTTTTGTTTGTGGTTACTGATTTAGGTTTTGATGAAAGTTGCATAATTATTTTTTACATCCAAACACGGGACAGACAACCCAAGTGTATGTACATGTACTAGGCATCACCCACTTGGCATGGTAGCCGCTAACACTTTTTGGCCAGTCTTCCACTCCTCACAATTATATCAAGTCATAAACTTTCCAAGTTTCCAATTTGGGATAAATTCCCACTTTGAAAATACTCAAATTGATAACTCTATTACCTAATTAACGTGAGAACACTGGGAAATATGCAAAGTAACTCATACCATTAAATAGATTATAAAAATCCGTCTTGCATGTAAATAGTTTTCTTCTTGTATTTTTTTACAAAAAAATTGTTTTTACATCTCGAACCCGTGATTTTAAGGTCACACGAACCCGTGATTTTAAGGTCACAATGGAGCAACTCGTACCATTAAATAGATTATGAGCACATAAAATCAACTGTTCCTAAAATGACACCAGAACCTGACTGTCCTTAGGAACTTCCAGGGTTGAATGCAACAGCTAAATTATGTTTAAGGCCGTCATTCAAGGATAAGGATCATAGGGCAACGTGTTCCTGGGTCCTGCCAATAACCTTCTCCGATGGCTCCTAGGGATTTACTGCATATCGTGGTTAGACATTGGATTATGGTCGACAACATCTAATTGACATCTATACGAGGTTAAACTTCTGCCTCAATTTGTTTTCTTACTTTGAAAATCCTATGGATGAATCACTGCCTTTGCTATCATCACCTGCATGACTAACTTTATCTGCAGCCTTCCTAGGAAAAGAAGAAACAAAAGCCAAAAATACTTTAGTTTTATCCAGAAAAGAAAGCTCCAATGCAAACAAGAACTAACGATAACAATTATGTAACTAGGTGTCAAAATTATCCTACAAAGACTTCCAAAATTGCTTGGCGTGTTCCAGGAACCTAAATCGAGGACAATTTGATGAGACATGGAAAAGGTTAGATGTCCTGAAATTTAGTCAAAACTACGTTGTCGTGGTCTGATGCAGCTCTCTGTTTGCATTACAGTGTGATGTGGATGACAACTACATTGTCTTCTCTCCTAATATTCCTTGTTTCTTGGTCTTCTCGTCCTAGCTTTCCTTTACAACTTGGCGTCTCCAAACAGTTTCATCATTTGTCTCTTGTTGATACATTGAGAGAAAGAGGCTGTAATGGCATCAAATTTGTGTCGGTTTGATGAGAACTCGGGCCATGAAAGACTTCCCAAGGGAGAGTCAGGTGATCGCAAATCAGGCATGATGGAGTCGTTTGTAGATTTCATCACACCATAGTGTTTCAAGGTACCAAATCACAAGAAGCAACATCAACATGAGCAACAGTGGAAAAGGGTAGGCCCACTCACTTTGGAAGAGTGGCTTTTAGGCTCTCCGGATAGAAAAATGAAATGCACAGACCAAGATAAGCTCTGTCTATTGCATCATTTAAGAACAATTTTCCCATCTATCGAAAGTCCACGTAGGGACAAGTTTTCAAGTAACAAGTTACTGAAAGTTGAAGAAGTTGACATGAAAGATTTTGAGGTTTCTTCATTAAGCAGAAGCCAAAGTGGGAAGGCAAAAAAGAAAGTAAGATTTAGACTGCCGGAGGAGGCTGATATAATTGCGAAGATGTTGATGACAGCACAGATGATGAGCGTACTATACAATCTCCATTGTGAATAGGGTCTCTAGATTGGTATTCACAAAAATAGCAATCTTTAAACCACTGGCCAGTGAACTAGATTGAATTATGCTCGGTCCTGACTAGAAGGTTGGAGGGTCTAGTCTTCACCACAGCTACGACCCCTCCTAATTATAGCAGCAAATTCTGCAATGGAATGAATCCATGGACTTAGGATTCATGTTGTTCAACAAGCAGTGGTCTTTTTCCCCCCTTTTACTATATATATGTATTAAAACCCCTACTCGTGGATGGGCTCTTATAAATATGTATGCTGAAAAGTTTTGAGACGTGGTCTGGTAGAAGTAAGAATCAAAATCCTTGTGTATTGTGATTTTCACGTCTATGCTTTGAAACAGAAGTTGCTTGTTCGTAGCTATCCTAACCTTTTCATTTGTCAAGGTGATTTGTAGGTCCAACTTGCTACTTCGCCATCTAGGAATTCTTCCGTTCCGAACCCACTAGTTTGTTTTGGACTGTATTGGTTTTATTTGATTGCTTATGCATGTTCTTAATTTTTAGACCAGGTTATCATGACGGTGTCTTTGCATTTTCCTGTATTTTATCCCTTCACTTTTCTTTTGTTCTATCTGAGCCCAATAGAGCTAGAAGAATATGATCTTGGAAACAAAGACCAAGAAAAACTCACTCCTTCAAACTCATCTGGGTGGGAGAGGGGGGAAAAAGCGAGGAAGTGAAATTGACTCTGCCCAAACCACCTTCTTTTACTTTTTGCATTGGCACGGGAAAGGTCCTCATGATCCATTCTTGTTTCTTTTGGTATATCCAATATCCCAAACATGCATCCACATCCATATATAATCAACACTACTTTCCAATCCAAGTATGGACACAGAATTGAAGCCTTTTTTTTTTTTTTTTTTTTTTTTTTTTTTTTTTTAAAAGTTGAAGCTGGTGCTCCTGTCTTCCGCACAATTTTGACAGTGAAAGATTGAATTCCCCTCATATGAAGTGTTTGAAAATATATCAAACTCCTTGCCACGCGGTATGGTTCCTCCAAAATAGTTGTATCAGACATCTAAAAAAGCAAAAAAGCCAGGCTAAGAAGGGATCTTCCCAGAGATATTGTTTCCGGAAAGCTCTAGCAATCATAATGCGCTTATGTTCCCAAGGGATGTGGAAATGCTACTCGTGAAAGCATTTCTTGATAAGTTGAGGACATGCGGGCCCTCATGATTTCCAATGGCTTTTGGAATCTCTCCCTCAAGCTTCCTTTAAAAGTAATAAGAATACTTTTTTCTGATAAATAGGGAGTCTCGAACTTGAGACCTTTACAAAAGGGAGGGGGGACGGTACTAATTAAGATATAACTCATTCGTAGTGATAAGAATAGTTTTAAAAGACATTTTTAAACCTATACTCATTAGTACCATGGTGGAATGATAGTAAGAGTTGCCAGAATTTGCATTCACATACAATAACTAATAACTAAGAATATTGGGAAAGTGATTAGTGAACGATTTTTGTTTTAATTAGAACAATATCTAACTAATTCTTTTAATAGAGAAAGTTGATAGATATATCCCAAATTATTTGACGTATATATGGTTTCAAATATGTCAAAATCTTTCTGAGAGGTTGCTACTTTTAGAATAATGACATTTCTAGTATCATTGTTCAATAGTTCGAGTAGTTAATAAAATCGAAAAGAAGTCAAATAATTTTTAGTAAAATCATTGAGTTATTTAATATCCATGGTATTTTTTTTTATAATATATCAATATATAGCACGGTTGATTTTCTAATACTTAGCTTTTCAAGACGTAGAGTGTTTGTTTGTACATCAAGTATGCTACCTAATTTATATACTTATTATTGATCATTTGCAATTAAAAGGCAATCAAAACTGTTTGGAGGGACAAATTCAAAGGGTGCCGCCAAGATGGCAGCTGCTGCTGCCTGTCCGTACCTCTCACATGACCACTTCTTCACAGGACAACATCTTTGGATGACAATTATCCTTGAGAGTGCCGTTAATTTGAATTGATGCGCATGTGGAATAGAATTAGAGAATGCTAGTAATGTCTGAACAATGAGAAAGAAACTGAGCGAGCTGCATCAAAAAGCCCATGTTTTTCTTTTCCTCTAGTCAAGAGATTGTCTTCTTAACTCATATGAAAGCCCGTATTGTGTACTCACATAAACCACTAAGGATCAATCAATTTTCTTTTCTTAGAGATGAAAGCGGTTTGTTCATGGCAATGATTATCTTTTCTCATGCCAAGGTGATTTGTAGGTGCAACTTGCCTCTTGGCTATCTGAGAACACTTCCATTCTGACCCAATTAGTTTGGTTTGGACTACATCGGTTTTATTTGAATGCTTATGCATGTTCTCACGTTTTAAATCAGACTATCATGACAGGATCTTTTGCATTTTCCTGGAGGGGGGAAAAAAAATTCCTTGCCTTTTCTTTTACCCTATCTGAGTCCAGTAGATTAGAAGAAAATGTTCATGCAAACAAAGATCGAGAAGAATAATACTACAGTTATCTGGCCATTCCCTCAAAGTCATCTGGGAAAAGGGGGAAAAATGCAACAAAGTGCAATTGAGACTGCCTAGACCAGAGTGGGTTGAAACGGAACAAGGACCTGTTTAATGCTACTATTGACATTACTTTCTCCTTTTAACTTTTTGCGTTGGCACACGCACACGGAAGGTCTTCATGATCCATTCTGGCTTCTTTTAATATATCCAATACCCAAATATTGCCCCAAACATGAATCCACATCCATATCCTATCAACACCACTTTCCAATCTAAGTCCACCAGTATGGACCCAGAATCACTGCCTTCTTCCAAAGTTGAAGCCGGTGCCGCTGCCCCTTCTGTTTTTCCGCACAATTTTGACAATGGGAATCCACAAAGGGCTGAATTCCCCTTATAAGAAGTGCTTGGAAATGTATCAAACTGCTTGCCACGTGGTATGGTTCCTCCAAGTTGCTTGTCTGAGACATCTAAAATGGCAAGAAAAGTCAGGCTAGTTAGTTGAGGAGGGATTTCCCCAGAGAGATTGTTTCTTGAAAGGTCTAGTGATTCTAATGCACTTATGTTCCCAAGGGACATTGGAATGCCACCCATGAAAGAGTTGCTTGATAAATTGAGGACATGAAGACCCTCAAGATTTCCAATGGCTTTTGGAATCTCACACTTAAGCCTGTTGTTTGAGAAATCAATGGCTTTAAAAGTGGTAAGAATCCTTTCAAAGTGCACTTCTAGACCTTTACTGATCAGTACCACCGTGGAATGATAGTAAGAGTAGCCAGAATTTGCATTCAGATACGTTAGTTGGGACTCGTTGTCATTAGACATCATTGAACTCCAGCTCTGGGTAATGCGCCTGTGAACTCATTATGGGAGATGTCTATGATGTTCAGTTTACTGAAGACTGCACTGCCGTGTGGCTTCTCTATGGGGCCATAGAGCATGTTAGACCGAAGGACAAGAACTTTCAACTCAGGAAGAGCTGCCAACCAGGAGGGAAATGAATCGACAAGTATGTTGTTTCCAAGATTCAAGATCTCGAGCTTTGAGCAGTTGGCTAATGATTTTGGTACTGAACCTTGCAGCTGATTGTAGCTTAAGTCCAGAGATGTCAATCCACTTCCACTTGAAAACTTGAATGGAATTGTGCCTCCAAAGTTATTACCTTGTAAATTTAGTATTTGCAAGAAATCGGGATAGGTGGCCATGCATGGCGGTAGAATGCCACTCAACTTATTATATGACAAATCGAGGAATTCAAGATAAATCGCGTCACAGAATGATGGAGAGATTTCATCTTTGAGCTTGTTATTTGCAGCCGAGTAGTAGGTTGTTGGGGTTCCTGGAATAGGGAGTGAACCTTGTAACCTGTTTGACTGCAGATCCAAATATGAAAAATTTGACACAATTGCACCTGCAGATGCATCAAAACCTGACAAGGAGTTGTGCGAAAGATTTAGTGTGTGGGGTACATCTCCTCCCATACTCAACAGCCACTTTGGTATCAAGCCACCAATATTATTTCTTGACAGATCAATAACAGCCAATTCGGTCTGTCCTTTTAAGAGGTTTGGAATCACCCTCAAATTGCAAGAAGACAATTTCAGAATTTCAATTCTGGAGCTCCTAGAATTGACCGAGTTGTCAGAGATGGTGAGACTTAGGTTGTTCTCTGAAAGATCAAGGCTCCAAAGATTTTCGAGTGTGTAGAATCCATCAAGCTCAATGCTACCATTCAAATTGTTCGATGAGAGATCAAGCAAAGTCAGGTTCACAAGTTTAAACACTGATCTCGGAATCTGGCCATGTAACTTGTTGTGACTTAAATCTATTTTCTCCAAGTGATAGCTCTGAAATTCAGAAATATGACCATCGAATTGGTTGTTTTGGAGAAGTAGTTGGTTGAGTAGAGGCAGAGTAGACAACCAAGATGGTAATGCCCCACTGAGACTATTGTCGTGTAGATCTAGGACTTGAAGTTTTGAATGGCCAAATGCCCAAGAAGGAAGAGGACCTGACAATCTGTTACTTGATAAATCCAAAGAAGTGAGGAGCGTCAGGTTCCCAATCCAATATGGGAATGGGCCACTGAAGTTGTTGTTACTGAGATCTAAGATGGATAGACTTTGAAGTTGAGCAAATTCCTTGGGAATTTGTCCCTCCAAGGAGTTTCCCCACAGAGTCAGAAATTCAAGCTGCTTCATATTGGAGAGAGATGCTGGAATCTTACCATTCAACTGATTGTCCAAGAGAAGCAGGTATGAAAGGCCTGAAATGTTTCCAAGCGATGCAGGAATGGACCCAGAAAGGCCACATGATTTGAGATTTAAATACTTCAATGACTTGAGTTGGCCAATTGAATCTGGAATTTTATTATTGAAATGATTGAGGGAGAGATCCAACAACTTTAGTTGTTTACTGGAGTTGAACTCTGGCAGACTTCCTTTGAATCTGTTGGATGCTGCATTGAGCACTTGTAATCTAGGCAATTTAAGAAACACCTCCAGAGAATTCATTCTCAGCGAGCAGTCACTGAGACTGAGAATAGTGAGAGTGCAGGATAAGTTCACCAATGACTCTGCCTCAAATGAGTTGAAAAGCATTCCATCAAGAACAAGTTGGCTTAACTCTGTGAAGTTTTCAATAAGCTCTTTCAAGCTACTGAATGTAAGATCATTGCCAGAGAGATCGAGAGAGACCAGTTTGGACAAGTGGGATAGTTCTTGAGGGACTTCACCCTCTAAGTCCATGGAAGAGAGGCTGAGATTTCTCAAACTTGACAGCTTGGCAAAAGAGGGTGATATCGAAGCGCCATTGAAGTAATTAGAAGCAAGACTAAGGCTTTGAAGGTGAAACAGGTGGAAGAGGGTGCTGTTGGAAGCAATGGTGCTACCAAGAAGGCAGCTGTTGGTAAGGTCGAGGCCAATCACATGACCTGTCCGCAAATCGCACGTGACCCCTTCCCATGCGCTGCAGCAATCTGTTCCATTGTTCCAAGAGAACATCTTTGGATGACAATCATCTCTAAGAGTGCTATTAAATGAAAGGAGTGATTGTTTGAATTGGAGGAGTGCAAGGCTCTGGTCATGTGGGCATAATTGAAGCGCATATGAAATAGAATTAGACAAGACAAGTAATGTCTGAACAATGAGAAGGAACCTAGTGAGCTGCATCAAAAAGCCCATGATATATATTTTTTTTCTTTCCTTCAGTTAAGGGACTACCCTCTTAACCGATATGAAAGTACTTGTTGTATACTCACTTATGTAAAAGACTCCAGGATCAATCAATTTCTCTATCAGCCAACATTCAGAATGTCATTATTGACGTCTTGAAGGGAGGGCGAGGATGTTAAAGTGACTCATCCCACATCGAAACAGAAAAGGCAACCCATTTTTAATGACTCTGCAATCCCACGTCGCCTTTTGCTGGAAGAAGCCACCTTAGTTTTTTTTCTCTCTCTCTCTCTATATATATATATATAAATGTGCTTTGTTTTGATTTTAAAGCATCCCAGTATAACTGAGTTTAATAAAAGACATTGCGATCTTTTAAGATCTGTTTTTATTATCTCTTTTGTATGGTGATCATTTGGGGCTTAGGAACACTTTCCTACGGCATTCGTAGTCTTCTTTTTTAGTAAAATTTTGCTTCTCCCTCGCCCGTGGACATAGGTCTATTTGACCGAACCACGTATATTTTGTCTCTTTTTATTTAAATTCTGCATATTTAAATTTTGTCATTTTATTTTCCCTGTATATTTAAATTCTGTATTTTGTTATTTGTCTTTTGGGTTGTCAAAAGGCCATCCGGAAAACTTCCTATTGGTTCTGGATCGGTCCTAACAAACTGGTCAGGAGCAAAATTTCACTTAAAGAAGAAAACTACAAATACCATAGAAAAGTGTTCATAGGCTCCAAATGATCACCATACAAAAGAGATAATAAAAGCAGACCTTAAAAGATCACAACGTCTTTTATTAAATTCAGTTGTGCTAGGATGCTTTAAAATCAAAACAAAGCACATATATATATAGAGAAAACTAAGGTGGCTTCTTCTAGCAAAAGGCGATGTGGGATTGCAGAGTCATTAAAAATGGGTTGCCTTTTCGATGTGGGATGAGTCATTTTAACAAATCTCCACATTGACGAATCCCAACATTAACAAATCTCAAATTTTCAAGTCTCAAAAGTACTTCACCTTCTCCACAAAAGCCCTAATGGGCTAATCAACAGAAACGGATACAAAACAAAACAAATCCAAGCACTGCTTGAACTTATAGACTAAAAAGGCGGTTTTATAAACAAATCCGCAAAATTGTTGACTGAACTCGAACAAACTAATGCACATACCATACTGCCAACTGCACTCAAATATGGAACCTGTGCCAAATCCTCCTCTTCAAATATCTGAGCAGCAGATAGCCAAAAATGGCCAACAAATGGAGTACTTGCGAACTTTGCATTTTTCATGCCAAAATTTTCAAAATAATTATTCTGGGTCAAGAATAATTCTCCAATTTCACGATCTCCCTGAATTTCCAAAACCAAGAATCTTCTTAACTACTCCCAAATTTTGAATACCAAATTCACTACTTAACTGCAACTTTAAAGTGAATATTTTTGACAAATTCTTGGTAATAATAAGCATGTTAGCAACATAAGACAACAAATAATAATAGAATCAAATTTTTAAAGATGAGAGAGTATATATGTACCTTCTACCATACGCAGCATATACAGACTTTGTTTCAAATAAAGTTTGTTCTCGACTGTTTTCTTCATATACAAAGTTTTGAGCTTATTCCACATAGCCTTAGCCGTGATCTCCATAGCTACCTCCCGCAAAACCTCATCAGAGAGATTCAAAATAATTCCATATCTCGCTCTTTTATCTATCACAGCAAATTCTGAATCTGTCACATTGGCTGGTTTAGCCTCTACTCCTTATAATGCCAAATCAACTCCGTCTTGAATCAAAATGGTCTCCATCTTAAGTTGTCACATACCGAAGTTGATATTCCTGTCGAATTTCTCGACCACAATTTTTGTTATTGTCATGTTGTCAAAAAATTATTATCCAAAAACTTCCTTAAATAGCTTAAAACTTTGATACCAATTTGTTAGAACCTGTCCAGGACCAATAGGAAGTTAACCAGATGGCTTTTTGACAACTCAAAAGACAAATAACAAAATACAAAATTTAAATAAACAAGAAAAATAAAATGACAGAATTTAAATAAAAAAAAGACACAAAATATACGTGGTTCGATCAAATAGACCTACGTCCATGGGTGGAATAGGAGCAAAATTTCACTTAAAGAAGAAGATTACAAATGTCGTAGGAAAATGTTCCTAGACTCCAAATGATCACCATACAAAAGAGATAATAAAAGCATACCTTAAAAGATCATAACGTCTTTTATTAAATTCAGTTGTGTTGGGATGCTTTAAAATCAAAACAAAGCATATATATATATATATATAGAGAAAACTAAGGTGGCTTCTTCTAGCAAAAGGCGATGTGGGATTGCAGAGTCATTAAAAATGGGTTGCCTTTTCGATGTGGGATGAGTCACTTTAACAGAGGAGACAAAGGCAGACGCTTATCCAAAGTCAAAAGTTGATAATAAGATAGTTGTTGTGTGAATCGAGGCCTAAACCGAGTGAAAAGGGCTGCTCCTTTCTTGGTCTATTTTCATGTGCTTCATCTAAGGAAAGTGGAACTCAAGATACATAAAACGAGAATTTGAGCTAACTGGGTCAACTAAATAGTATCTGATTTCAGAATTTAAGAATTTCCTCGGCCCTTTTTATCCCATCTTTTAAAATTTCACTTACTCGGTGCGGAGGTCTATTCGTAAGAAGATTATTTTCAAAAGTTTATCACAGATTGCCGGGAATTTGTCTTTGTTCTACTTAACCCATCCTAGGAATGGGAAATGTGCTTTATACTACAATTTGGCTGCGGACTTCACGCAAGAACAAAGTCATATTGGGAAAAAGAAGCACAACAGCCATGATGTATGGTGGGTGTCACCAGCATTGGCACTAAAAAAAAAAAAGAAAAAAAAAAAGGTATGAACTTGTGATGGAAAGTGGTCTCGAGGGAAGAAAGTTGGTCATTTGGGCGTGTGGTCATTCAACGCGTGAGGAACATCTGCCAACGCACCGTGGAGCACCGCAAGCGTGTAAAACTCTCAAGGACTTTGTCAAGATTATGATTTTTCTTGCCAATCACTCATATCACCTTTTAGGCATCCCTGATGTTATCTATAAATGTTAGACTTGGATGACACAATCATATACAATAGAAGAATGGTAATAAAATTTTCGGAATAACAAAAAATAGTAGAGTTTTCGGTATATATCAATGAGTAATATATAAAATTCTGGAAACCACAAATTCTTTTCCCAAACAAACTTGCAGTCGGATGATGATTACTATATTAAACTACTATCATGATTTCATAACGTTTCAATTCTAAAATTGATATTCAAAATGATATAGAAAATTTTCTACTCAGAATTTTGTAAACCCTCTCGATGACTTTCACTCACCCTCAATGAATGTGCAATTTCAATGAGTAATCTAAAGAACAATGTCATAGTCCTTGTTATTCTAATTGAATGCATGCACATCAATTAAGAAAATGGGAGTTAATTATTCAAGTCATGGGATAATGGGAATTATCCTATTATTCCATTTCCAATTCAAATTTTAACCGTGATAAAATGTTCTTACATGAGCATTTACCAATATCTCTCACTTGCATTGTCACAAAAATCACAATTCATGTGATCTTACCACATCACTCTACTGGACTTTCATACAGAATTGAACGTCATGCGACTAACAAATATACCTGCAAGTAAAGACTTCTCGATGCACCTATTAGGATGATCGAGTAGCTACCGTCAGTATAAAAAAAAACTCATTGTACCCCAGATTCAAGACAAATTACATCCATTAAGCCATTTTCTTTATCGGAAGTAATCTAAAAAAATTGCTCGACTGCTTTTTTACTATTATGTTCGAATCCCTACATGGATAAATATAGAAAATCGATCGATGAATACAACACGATGATATAATGCCGATTGGTATTTCTTTTTTCAAACTCGAATCTATTAGTCTCAACTCAGCTACTTTCCTAGATCTGCCCCTTAAATCTCAATTTATCTTTCGAGCCATAGGTAAATAGACTAAAGTAGCAAATACTGAACCAGTATTTCAAGAAGCAGCCGAAAGTAATAAGGGTATAAGAGATCTCACCCAATAGATTTCAGGTCTCGCACAATGGGGTTTGGGGATAAATATCAAATCATTGTCTCAAGTAATATGGCTCTCACTATCCATAGTCGTCTTATCACATGCGATATGAAATACGTGCCACAGTATTATTCCTCCACCTCTCAAAAGGGCATATGTTAAATTTCTCTAACACTGAGTAGGTATAGGACTCAATTTACTCCCAAGACTTTACGCAGAAATCTCAGAGAGATTACTTCAGAAATGATATCACTAGTCGCAGAACATACCTGAGATTTCAAATCTGACTACTTACAGACAACATGAATGTTGGTATTTCCATATCGGTCATATCGCATATGATTTCATTCTGAACACGTATTAGGGCAACTTATGTTATAGTAGAGTCACTCTCAAGACCTCTTACAACTAGAAACCGTCTCATTCTCACTCACTTAGAGCTAGAGGTGGTTACTCATGTGAGAGAGTCGACTTTGCCTGCATGACATATCTTTTATCACATCATAGAATATATAAATATATATATATATATATGATAAGAAAAGAAAAGTACATTAAATAAAATATAACTCAAGTGTGACTGAATAATATACAATAATCATATATATAAAAGTCAATAAATTTCAATGTCAAAAATACAGTATAAACTGAGAAATGTAAAAAAGTATCCCAAATCCAATGACTCTCTATACCCTAAAAAGGAGTCTTTAGTAATGGATTTGGTGAAGGGGTCAGCCACTATACTGTGTGTAGAAATGTACTTGACGATCATTTCACCCTTTTCGATAATATCTCTTACGAAATGGTATCTGATATCAATGTATTTGGTCATACTATGATATTTAGGATCTTGAGTATAAATGATAGCGGCCTCATTATCATAGTAGATTATCACCGATCTCCCACTATTTGCCACAATCCTTAAGTCATCCAATAATCTCCGAAGCCAAACACTCCAGAATTGCAATTGAAAAAGCCACGAATTCAGCCTCTATCATAGATAGAGCCACATAGGTTTGCTTCTTACTGCTCCAAGAGATGGTACTGCTATTGAGCAAGAGAGCAAAACTTGTTGTCGATTTACGTTTATCCAGATCGCTGCCCTAATCGGTGTCTGAATATCCCACAAGGTGCAAATCACCTCCTCCACAACACAAGGAGAAGTTTACAGTTCTCTTAAGATATCGAAAATCCTTTTCACTGCTCACTAGTGACCACTCCCAAGATTTGACTGATATCTACTAACCAGACTGACTTCATAGTAAATGTCCAGTCGTGTACACAACATCACATACATTAGATTTCCTACTACACTGGAATAAGGTACTTTACTCATTTCCCTTATTTCTTTCTGTGTTTTAGGGCATATCTCTAGGCTCAAGCCGTCACATTTGGCGATCAGAATATCTATGAGATTACAATCACTCATCTCAAAGCGCTTGAAAATCTTCATAATGTAGATCTTTTGTGAAAGAGCCAACATCTTTCTCGAGCGATCCCTCTGAATTTGAACTCCGACGATGAACTTAACTTTACCTATATCTTTCATGTTGAAACTCGATGACAATCATATTTTAATGGTCATTAGATACTCAATGTTGTTCCCAACCAACATTATGTTATCCACATATAATGACAGGATCATAAAAGAGTTATTAGAATGTGTCAGATAAATACAATGATTCTCCTTGATCATCGTAAAACCATAAGATATCACCTTATCGTGAAATCTTAGGTACCACCGCCTGGATGACTACTTTAGGCCGTATATTAACTTCTGAAGTCGACAGACCTTATCCTTCTGACCTACTAGAATGAACTCAGAGGATTATTCTATGTAGATCTCTTTATCCAAACTCCCGTTAAGAAAGACAGTTTTTATATCCATTTGGTGTAATTCCAAATCCATGCTCGCGACATTCGTCAAGAGTAAATGGATCGATGTAAATTTGACTATAGGAGAGAAAGTCTCCTCATAGTCAATACTCTTTGTCTGTGTGTAACTCTTGGTTACTAGACCGGTTTTATACCTCTCTATTGATCTGTTAGTCTTTCTTTTGATTTTGAGAACCCACTTGTTTCCAATAATGACCTTTTTATCATTTGGTAAGTCAACTAAGTCTCAAACCCCGTTGACTCTCATTGATTCTATTTCCTTCTGCATGGCCTTTAACCATTAGTTCTTCACTGGACCCTCGAGATCTTCTTGGAATGTCCTGGGCTCCTCATCATTCTTGGGAGTCAAAATGAGGATCTTATCCTCAATCAAAAAATAACGACGAGGTACATGACCCCGAGTACTCCTATGAGGAGGGAGAGCCTCATCACCTCCAAATGGACCGCTCCCACTAGGATCAAAATTCATAACAGGCTCTTGAGTCCGCTGAGTTCAACGGAACCACTAGACTCATCCATCTCATAGAATGTGTAGTCTTAATTGATTTCTTCTCTCTTAGAGAAATCATTCTTGAGGAACGTGGTATCATGAGACTTAATTTCAGTAACAGTGCCGTTCGTATGCTCACCTAGGAATATATGTCCCTTGGAGTGTTTAGAGTATCTAATAAAGATATACTTCTTTTCTCGCATGCCTAACTTGTCGTATTGATGCGAGGAATCATGAACATATGCGGCACAACCCCATGGCCTCAAATGGCTAAAGTCAGATTGCCTCCCTGTCCAAAACTCGTATGGGGTGCTGACTACGGACTTTGTTGGGTCACGATTAAGGACGTAGGCAGCAGTCAATAACGCATCTCCTTAATGAGAGATAGGTAAATTGGTTTGAACCATCATCAACCTCACCATCATCAATCTCACCATCTTCAACAGAGTTCTATTCCTTCTCTCGGCTACTCCATTCTGTTGAGTAGTAACAGGAATAGTCAATTGTCTCATAATACCTCTCTCAAAACAGGACTCTTTAAACTTCTCAGACAGATACTCGTACCCCCGACCGATTCTGAGAGTTTTTACCCTCAAATTTAGCTGATTCTCGACCTCGCTAATAAATCTCATAAATCATTCTAGTGTCTCAGACTTGTGCGAGATCAGATTGATGTAACCAAAACGCGTGTAATCATCTATGAACGTAATAAAATACATGACTCTATTTTATGCTCTCACATTTATGGGTCCATAAATATCAGAGTGGACCAACTGTAATAGAGTCCCAGCTCTCATTACTTTTCCAAATGGTTTGTCGTAACTTTGTCTGTTAGGCAAAACTCACATAAGGGCAACTCGACTTTGGTTAGCGGGTCAATTAAGCCAATCGCAACTAACTGACTCATCATCTTTTACTCTATGTGACCAAGTCCACTATGTCAAACAATCATATCATCAACTACACTATCAGATACAAAAGTAATAGGAGATAAATGATAAATATCATACAAGTGAATCAAATCCAGTACATAAAATCCCTTATGGACTAAATTAGAACATATCAAAGAATTGTCATGATAAATGGAAAATCTAGAGTTTCCTAACAAAATAGAATATCCTAACTGATCAAAATATCGGACAGATATGAGATTCCACCGAATCTCAGGGGCATACAATACATCATGTAAATATAGGATATGGTTACTTCGATTGTATATACCAATCCTTCTCCCTTCTACAAATGCCCGTTTTCCACATATAGCCTCCCCGCATGGGGACTCAATCGGCGAAACTCCACATACGTACTCCTGTTATGAGATACATGGTTTATGGCTTCTGAGTTTACAATCCACGAAGGAGAGGAGTCAGCGAGCATCACAATAGATGACATATAACTCAAATCATGTAAAGAAGAAAGACGTATCTTTCGCTCGCCACACTCGTGTGCAAAATGCACATACTTGCTACACACGTAGTACTAAACCTTGCTCTTATCGAGCTCTTTCTTCTTGCATTTCTGTCCTTTGTCGTCGGTCTTAACAGATAGTTTCTTCTTGCCATAAATTTTGGTCTTCTTATCATGCTTGTAGCACTTGCATTTAGTACCCTGAGAGCCCTTACTCAACTCCGCCATATAAGCATGACCCGAAGTAGATCTAGCCACCTTCTGACGCTTTTTCTTGAGCTCACAATGCCTACTCACATCCATGAAAATACAAATACTCTTAGTGTGTGTGAAGTTGGTCTTAACAACCTCTTAGGAGTCTGGCAGAGACTGGATCACTCTCAATACCTGAACCTCGTCTGACAATGGCTCCCTCATATTTTTCAGAAAGGCAATTATATTCGACATATGCTTAAAATACTCTTTCAAAGTATGATCGGACCTTTTCTTATACGTGATAAATTTGTGGGTCATCATCTTCAACTTAGAAGTTGATCGGGAGCCATAATACTCTCTCAGAGCAAGCTAGATGGACATCGCAGTAGGATACTGCTCGTATACTGGGATCAGATTATTGTGCATACTGCTCAGAAATATCACCCAAGTTTGGCCATCTTTTTTCTTCCATGCACGGTATGCCTTCTAATCCTATCTCGCTTGAGACATGGTACCCTTCCTCAAACACAAACTAATCCTATCTCATATACTGGGTCCTTCATCTCATGTTTAAGAATTTCCACAAGTTCCTATTCCTCAAAGACAAACTGAATGTTACGATGTCAAATCTTATAATTATCATTGTTTAGTTTGTCTCTATTCACGAGATCTAATACGACAGTCTTTGTAGCAGCCATAGTCTCGGTTATACAGAAAAAGAGAGATGTTAGTGACAAATGATGTTTAATCTCATAATTTTGTGTACCTTACGAATTAACAAGATCCAAATGATTCGAGTACAGATCCCAAAACGATCGTATGAGTCAACGGACACCATACACTACAATCGGGATCATATTTTACCATTCAGACTAGAATTTGGTATATAAAAACCCACAATTAGTCATATTTAATGGCATAGGACCCTCAGAAAAATCACATTTTCCATTTCAACAAGACCTGATGCGCCATCATGCGCCGGTGGCACATCCTCACGTGCCTGCACGTGCTTGGGAAGCAAGGTAGCGCGTGACAGACGGGCGGCGCATTTGTCAAGCGCTCTCACATGCCTTTCGGGTTGCGAACCGGGTCGGAGCCTACTCGGACTTGACCCGGGAGCTCACGTGCCTCAGCGTGCATGAGCTCCATGCGCACGCTCCACTGCATGTCATGCGCCTATCGCGCACGTGACATGTATGCTCCCTGGACCCAAGTCGGGTTTTCTCTGCCCAACAGGTCCTGTAACCGGGTTTTTCAACCCGGTTACTGGAAAATGCCTTCTCTGGTCCTGTTTTCACCGGATTTTCATTGGAAACTTTAATTTATCATTTTTCAATCATCCTTATCTCGATTTTTGAAAGATTTGCATCCTTAACTCGGTGAATTAAGAGTCCAAAATTTTGGTCATTCGCAGCCAGTTTTGAAACTCCATTTGTGGCAACAATAGCACATAATATTTATATCAAAATGTAGATCATTATATCAAAAACACATATGGACTATTCTCATGCAATGATTTGCTCTTAGTCTCGACAAATTTAGGGTTTAGGGTCTCGATCACTATTTACGATCGAGAAGTTCAACCGGAATTTTTATAATCTAAACGTACTCAAAAAATTATGAATTTTTTTTCCGTGATCTAAGTGACATGGGTAATATCGTGGTATAATTGGATTCACGAAACTCATTCGTGATCCAAATCCTAAATTTTATACCTTATATTTTTTATACCCAAATATTCTGAAAATTTTATTTTTAATAAATCTAACATATCCTGATACCAATATTAGATTTTGATGATACAATCATACAGTGGAAGTATGGTAATAAATTTTTTGGAATAATAAAAAATAGTAGAGTTCTCGATATATCTCAATGAGTAATGTAGAAAACTCCGAGAATCACGAACTCTTTTATCAAACAAATCCGCAGTTGGATAATAATCATAGTATTGAACCACCACCATAATTTCACAACGTCTTAATTTTAAATCCGATAATTAAAATGACATAAAAAAATTTTTACTCGGAATTTTATAAACCCTCTCAATGAATTTCTATTAAAATATTTAATCTGGGAACAGAGAAAAATGATTTCAGAGAGTCAAACTCCTTAACAGACCCCAGAATACTCAGACCGGATATATATATAATCTTGTGATGTCAAATTAAAATCAGGCAATGCCATTAAGGTAATAGTTCAAGTGAATCACTAACTCCAAATTAAAACCTTTTTAATCCACCTTAATGAAAATCCCGTGTGGTTCAAAGATTGGCAGGATATATATATATATATTTTTTAAAGCTCAAACATCCACGAGATTTTCTTTGTTTTTTAAACCATGTATATGTTCTCCCGTATCTATCATGTTTCAAAAAATCTCCAATCACCGACATGATAATTAGTCACGATCTTTTTATTTTCTTTTTCTTTTTTGTGAAAAGTATATGATTATGAATCTTGAAAAGAAAAAAAAAATCTAATTTATAGGAGCATTAATACTAAACGAAGCATGTGACACACGTACTAGCAAAACCGGTTCTCCAAACCTAATAGCTAAAAGTTGACTAAATTGCCACAAAATTGTTCAACAAAATGGAAGATAAAGAAGTGTGTTCCCATTCCCACAAAATCCGTTATATGTTGGTCTAATAAGTAATAGTGTTAAATTTTTTAATTAAATCTTAGATATGAAACTCAGAAATAAAAAAATTACGATTGAAAAACTCTTCCTAAATTAGACCCGACAACATTTAGATCAGATTAATCAGAATATAACTCTAAATATTGATTAATTATATTAAAAAAAAAAACTTATATAAAACAAGGCGCATCACACGTAAAGCCAGCCCAACAGTCAATTTCAAATTTCTGAATGTATGAGATTTCATTAACCAATTCAACTGAAATAACTACCTATCGTTCGATCACCAGGAAAAAAGGAAAATGAATACTAAACATTATAGGTGAAGAAAAGGGTGGAGTGAATCAATTGGTTCAAAGGGTTGTTAAAATGTTTTTCATTCGTTCAAATTCACGTGGGTTTCCACAAAATTAAATTTTATTAGTTTATATTAAATAAAATAAAAATAAAAATAAATGGATAATTTCGTAAATATTAAAGAAAGACAAAGGTAAATTTATCTAAAAATTTTATTTCATTCTATTTCCATCCACTTTAGGACGAAAATGATTTTTTAAGAGGGAAAAAAAAGAATTACACATCACTTTTATTTCTCTTCTATATTTTCTTTCTTATCAAACAAGTGAAATGTATTATTTTTTTCTATTTTTACTTCCCCTACTCTTTTTCTTTCATTTTTTACCCCAATTAAATTACCTTTTAAGAGAAAGTAGCCATCCCAAAAAGCTACAATAGAAAAAGAAAATTATAGGTAGCTACCACATATACACACACCAACCAAAAAAGGGGTCAAATGCACACACAAAAGGAGAAAAGAGATTGTGAAGATATAGTCTCTGCCACCGCCACCGCCACCGCCACCACAGCCCCTCCATTTTGAGCCTTCCTTTATCCTTCATAATACTATTTATTAAGGTAAAATTAATTCTCAATTTATCGAAGCACTTCATATTACACATTGACTAGATTATCAAAATATTAAGTATCAAAATAAATTAATAGTGATTTAATATTAAAAATATTTGACTTTCTTTAGTGTTATTTTTCACATTCGTAATAATATTTACTCTATTGTGACTGTTTAATTGAATCAATGGATATTTTTATATTATTTTCTTATTTAATTCCTCTAACCATTACAATAAAATGCATGCCAACAACAAATTTGGGTAACAAAAAGATGTTGAACTTAGATTTATCGATAGTAACATTATTTCAAATGTGGAAAATAGTAATTTTCTCTTTCTTTCTGCACATCATGAAAAATGAAAACCATAGGCTTCTTTTCTTTTTAAGGGAGGAAGCTATGCAAGAGAAAGAGATGCAACTATGTGGAAGAATTGAAGTTTCTCAAGCAGCTCTTTTGCATGGCTTGTGCCTCGCCTCTCAATTCGAGCAAATAGTTCCTCACTGAGTCGTTCCCCGATGTGCGCATCGACTAGGACACCGCTGATGGTCCTGCAGGTGGTGACTAGAGCCTTGCCCACATCGGCTGGGTCATCGGGTCGAGTCACCACAAGAGGACTTCCTCCTCTAAACACCTCAAGCTTGTTCACGGCAAACGAGCCATTGGCTTCCACAACTTCCTTGAAGTCTTGTACGCTCGGCGCATAGACTGGAATGTTGAAGGTATCACACTTTTCGATGCTTATAAGGCCCTGCATATATAATAACAACGTAATGGAATGTAATGTTTGTATTTTTCTCCTCGTTCATCGTGGGGCAATGTTATTTCAATATTGTAAATTGTATATAAAAACCCATGCAAGGGTACTTTTGGGCTCGAGGGCAAAAGCAGACAAGCATACAAAAGACAACAAGGAATGATTACCTCATGGACAAGATCAGCCCAAGCATCTTGAAAGTGGGTCCCAAAGAGAAGGCCTGCCCCACCTTGGTCTGTTGGGTCCACTGAAGTCCGGCCCAAACAAACAAGAAACATGGACCCACCCCTCTTCATTTCTTGTGATCTTGCTTTCAAGAACCCTGCTAAGTCTGTTTGGAACTGTCTCTTGTATGCATTTGCTGTGCTCTCGTTTGCACCGTGGATGAAAACCCTTCCTCTGTTATAAGCCCCTGAATTCTTGTCCATCACACTCTCTGGCACCTGAGGCCCACATAAAATAGAAATTTAAGTGTGAATAACGTAAACTAGATATAACTAGCACTTAAAAGATATCAAACACACCATTTACACTTGTCAAAGAATTATTATTATTTTTTTTAATAACCGAGCAAATCAAACACATTCATCATAACTAACGGATAGTTGGCATAGTAAGAAAGATTTTAGATCTATTAATCAAAACTTGATTTCAAATCTTGAAAACAAAAAGAATTATATTGGGAGAGCTTCCCCTAAAGAGAATCTGATAACAGTTTGAATCGAATTAATCAGAGTATGACTTCGAATATCGATTAATCAGGAAAAAAAAATCTACCACTACAGCCCAGTTGCATTTGACAGGTTCAAACATTCCTGAATGGTATCACTCTAAACAAATATTCATGCACGCCATGGGAAGGTATTTTTTTGTCTTCAAAGAATTGAGAGCATCGGCCCTTTTTTGACTTTGGTGGGACAAAAAGAACCGACGAGCATTCAATAAAAACCTCGCTAGCACTTGGACATTGGGAAGAAAATCATATGGGATAAGATCGAGAAGTGATCAACTTAAGTAAACATAGAAAATCAAACATTTCCAGACCACATATTTTATCCTAGTAGTCCTTGTTCTGCCGCCCTCAAGTAATTTTCATCATTTACGCAAAAATGTACAAAAGGTATTAAAAGGAAAAAAGTCATACAACTTTATTAAAGAAAACAGGATGGATTAGTCTATAATGGTTACAATCCTCTCTCTTAATTCCGTAATCTAAGTTTAAATCTCATATAAGAAAAAGGATAGAACTAAATAAAATAGTCAAATGACACTTTTTATAGTAAAAAAAGGTCAATGGTTCATAGCTTACTAAGTAATTGTCTCACAAATTATGTCAAGCAAAAAAATGGTATTTGCCTAAAAAAGGCGATTTAGTTGGCTGAATGATACCAACACTACTGTAAAACCGGATATTTTCGATTAACACAAATTTTTAACAAAAAAAGTACAAAATTTTTTACCGAAGTGTTCTGGAAAGAAAGAGAAAAGGGAACAAAGAAGAAAATGAAACCTGAGAGAGCCAATGCAAGGAAAAGGCAGAGTAGAAAACATCAATTGATCTAGCCGGAAAAAGTCTCCGGTAGAACGATCCGGGGACTCCTGCAGCAAAGTAGGAGCGGTGGTCATCCGCGGCAAGACACTCCTCCATGCTACCACCATAACTGGCAAGTGGGGGGAGGAGTTGGAAGAGAGTATTGAAGTCATTTGAAGGGAGGTCCGAGAAAAATGCTGAGAACTCTGGTGGCTCTAACCCTAATGCCTCGTACCGTTTGGTCATGTGCTTGATGATCGCATCAACGATGGAGATGGTGTTGTTTCCACAAGAACAACCTAAGTCAACCACCGCGAAGGGGACTTCCGGTGAGTCTAGCTGCACTCTATCTAGGGTCTCTTCTAGATGGTGAAGCACGGATCTTGCATGTTGGGCCTGCACGCATACATTTGTGAATCATCATCGTGAAATTAAGCATGAATGTTCAACTATTATTTTAAATAGAAAAAATAAATAATAATAATAATAATAATAATAAAAGAATACCTAAAGCAGCCTAAAATTATTTATTACTGCTTCATTTTAAACTTAGCAAAGATATACTATTTTCACCGATCATCCCCGGATCTAATGGATGGATATTAATAAAGTTTTTTAAATAAAATCTCGATTTTAGTCTTGAAAATGGAAAAACAACACCGAAAGAATCAACCCTCTAAATTGGGCCTATATATGCTTGAATCGGATTAATTAGATTTTCGAATACCAATGGTTAAGTAAAAAAATAGATATAATGTTTTCAAGTTAAAACAACAATTCTTAGCCCTAAATGGTTTATTTTTTTTTTCAAAAAAATTGTTTTACCCATGCTGCCAAAAAAATTAAAATAATAATAACAGTAATAGTAGTAGTACAACAATTCTCCAAATGGGTTGCTTTTTTATTTTTAGATATTTTTCTCTCCTATTAAGATTGATAACTATAATAAATGATGAAGTTTCACAAATTAGGTAGAAACATTCTTCAAGAGAAAAGATGAACGACAAACAACACCTGAGCTTGGGAGTTGTTGGCATAGCTACCCTCTCCCTTGCCTCCTTTCATGCTAAACATGTTCTCAAGCTTCATGTTAGACACCACAACGTTTTCTCCTTTGAGTGCCATATTGTTGTGTTTTGGACTAAAACTTGGTGTAAAAGAAGAGGGAAACTGGCGGTTTATGGCTTTGTGTGGATATTGGTAGGGTACCCAAGGCCTGCAAGTGCTGGATATATATAGAGTGAAGAAGGCTTGTGTCCATATTATGGTTAGGGGACAAATGGAAAAAGGGATATGCTATTATTTATCTTTTCTATATGTTTGGTAAAAAAATGGATAAGCTATCGTTAATAGAGATTCAAAGTCAAAAGAGTGGGAGGGGGAGGGTAGAAAAATATTTCTTGCCTTCGAAATACCACATTATTCATATTTTGAATTATCGCAGTATTGATATACTAGTGTCAATGTTTGTTATCAAAAAAAATTCTAATTATAATATAAATAATATAAATAATTCTTATTTCAAAGTTATTTCCAAATTATATCCGATAAAAGAGGATAATCAATTATATCAATATTAAGTCAATTTAATTTTAAACTTTTTCTGATAAAAGAGATTTGATCATCCTGCTTAATGCTTATGTAGCAGTTCAAACCTACTGCCACTTTATGGTGATACACATATTACTATGTTGATCTTAGGTTATCCCAAATTCAGTATCTTTACAAAGTTGATTGCAATGGTGTGCATGTTGTATTTTTTTTTTTTTCCTCTTTCAAGCATTTTCCAACATTTTAATATATGATATGATATCATCGTTTTACAAGGGCCAAAGGGTTTGATAGACACGCAAAGCAAGTCCAAAGCCAATGTCTTACATATAGTTTGAAAAATTAAAAGAAAATAATAAAAAGAATTTGAGATACCCTCATCAAACATCATCAATTAGAAACTAACAAGAAGCTCGATAATAAAAATTCCTCAACTCTGTAGTATTCTTGGAACACGTAGTGACTGGATAATAAACACATCGCTCTCTAATCCTTGTTGGAACAATTGATTGTCTCATGAGAAGAAACATAATCTAGAAAAGAATGAATTTTTGGTCCGACAATATTTAGAATTTATAGCTAGATGTGACCAGTTTTAGTTAATGTCGATCATATAGACTTTTTTTGGAGTTTATAACTATAATACAGGCATCCAATTCCTAACTGACGTAATTACTTTAAAGAGATTTTAAATTCACAACAATTCTAATTATTGTAATTATTTAATTCACATGATTTGTAATAATTAGATACAATTATTAAAAAAAAAATCACGCGCTCACACGCACACATATATTACATAATTTTTTCATATAAATTGAATGGATATTTGCTATGTATAACCATAGTCGCTGAGTATTGTGTTGAATGTTTATAACTAGTATTGAATACCATGAAATGTTACACCTTAGGTTGAATTATGATTTTTTACACTAAATTGTTTTTTTTTAAAAAAAAAAAAAATTCACCACGCAATTCTTATGTGTTTTTTTTTTTCCCTTTTTAGGAATTTTTAAAAGAATATTCAATATCTTTTATATTCTGAAAAATTGTATGTTGGTATCACCTCTTCACCCTTCTTGGACCAAAAAAAAAAAAAAAAACACTAATAAGAAACTAATAAAGCTCACCAGCAAAAATTCCTAAGATTTGTCTATATTCTTAGAGCACATAATGAAGTAGTAAACATTGGCTATAATCAGATATTAAATTAAATAATAAATATATCGCTTTCTATCCTTGTTGGAGCAATTAATTGTCTCGCGAGAAGAAACACGATGTAAAAAAGAATTAATTGTTGACCCGACAATATTTAGCCTTATTAGATTAATTTAAGGAAAGATGTGACTGGTTAAGTTCATGGTGACAATTTCGGAGCTAACAATATGAGAAATATTAAACTTTTAATTAACAATGGTATAGGCAACCAAAAATTTTAACTTTTCTGGGAAGAGATCATCTCTTCCTATGATTTTGAAATTTTAATTTCAAATGAATATATTCAAACAGAGGATTTACTGGTGTGCTCATCTAATACCTAGTTGGTTCAGTGGTTGAATACTGATATTTTTTAAATAAAATTTTGGATTCGAGTTTTATAATATAGAAAATAATATTGAGAGACTTACCCCTTAATAGTCTAAATTAGCTTAAACCATATTTAATCAAACTTAACTGAATATCGATGATTAAAAAATCGATGATTCAAAAAAAAATGTTTACTTATCCAATTGTCATTATTTATTAGAATGGTGGTGATTGAAACTTCTGTATTTAAGGAGGGGGGGGGGAGCATTCGACAAAACATGTAATATACTTACAACAAAGAATGACAAATATATGATGTTCGGTAGGGTCCTTGTGTATTTTTTGTACTTAAACTCTCTTTTTGAAGGGGTTATGGTCATGCCCTATTTTCTCTGTGGACTGAGATTTAATGAGGACTTTTGCTTTTCGAAAATCATAATTAAGTTTATGAATGTTGTTTACTGTTCTTGATTTTTTATTGATATGATATATTTTGTTATTAAAATATTTCGATTTTCTGTTTTAGGGTCTTCTATCTAAATTTCAATTTAAATCTAAAAATAAATTGATTTCAAATTATACGGGGCACATCTTTTTCGGTTTCCCCTCTTGTTGTTCTGAATCATCAATTAGTTTATAGGATGTCGAAAAATTTTGTTTTTAATTATAAATTTAAAGCCTAAAACACTTCCAAATAATCAAGGGGAAGATTTTATCAAATTATAATTTACAATTTTGTTACAAAACAAAACAAGTGAAACATATTAGGGATATTTTAGCCGGCATTTGGCCAAGAGCACTCTAAAATCTGCCGGTAAAGGTCTACTAATTAGTAAAAATTTTGCACATGAATATGGGACGGGGCACAAACATCCAGTGGCATTTGGTTTTACATAAATGTCGACAATTATATGATGTGTACATATGTTGTTTTATATACATCGTACTTGAAATCTCTGTCTTTAAGGGATAATTAATCATATGATTAAACTTTGGTTTGTATTTTCGTTTCTGTCTCAAAGGAAGACATGTCTTTCTTGAAATTTTAAAATGACCAAATATATTATTGTTGTCGGCGTTTAGAGGACTTTGTGGGAATAATTGTAAGCATAATGATGATTAACATAATGACTTTGTGGAAATAATTGTGATTAACCGCTTTAAACTGCTAACTATTGTAGATTATTATAGATTACTTTTGGGGATTAATCCTATCTCTTTAAAATCTTCGCAATGTATCAACCGATCGTCATTTTAGTGAATTGGGGTGTTAAATCTTTTAATCAAATTTCGAACTTGAAACTTGATAATAATAAAAACTACGTTGGAAGAGTTCTCTTTAAATAGAGGCTCGTAGATATTCGAATCAGATTAATCGGAGTATGAATCTAAAATCGGTGGACTGAGGGAAAAAAAAAAAAATCTTCACAATGTCATTCTCTCTGAAACATGATTTTATTTTTTTAATTTTTTTGGGGGTGGGGGAGGGGAGAGAGAAATTAAAATCATTTTATTTGCCATAGTAGGAGAGAGGGAGGGTGTTTTTGTACATTTGCAAATTGTACTAAAAGTTGTGATAGCAACATGCACAAATTTAATTAAAAGGATTAATTTAATTAATAACGTAATTAATGTTACGAACTTCATGATTAAAGCACTTTGTATAGTTCAATCACTTCATAGGCATAGAGTAGGATTTTCATGGATACAAGAAAAACCTAGCAGTAGCACCATGGCTTTAGAGGCCGGTTTCACATGCACTTTTAGAAAGGTAGGGTTAAAGCAAACAATATCTCTACCCCCTGATGAGAGGACTATTAGTCCTGTGAGCAAGACAACTCTCTCTCTCTCTCTCACATTTGCATGATCTTGCCTTTTTGCAGCATACTCTTTCTTTATCTGAATTTAGTAGACAATGGCGTGATAATCGCCGGAGCGCGTGAAACTAGGCCGGACCATTTTTTTCTGCCTTTAGTCTTTACACCTTCAACTACCTCTTAAAGTATGAGTTTCCTTTGTGTGTAACATGATATAATATAATATAATTATACGGATTAAAATTAATATTCAAATGAGTTGAGTTTTTTTTTTTTTTTTTTTGCCCCGGCTTGAAGTCATCATCCAGTATTATGGGTTTTATCCCGACTATTTTAGGTCGATCCATGGTGGGGCGGCAATCGGGGGGGTGAATCTCCCAGTATGGTTTTTTCCATTCTGTCAAACTCAGACATAATTAAAATGTCTCAATATCCTTTTGCTGAGCCAACTTTGGTGTTGAGTTTTATCTTATGAAATGGTATGATAGGGGTTGAGGAATCATGGATAATGGTGGTTTTTGTTTAAAACTTATGTATATTTTTTTCTCAATTTTGTTTTGGATATTTGTGAATGAAACCGGTAGAAACTTCTTTATTTGATTATTTTGATTTAAATTTACTTAACATTATTAAATTTAAATTTGTGAATCTAATTTGAGAAAACAACATTATACTTTTTTGTTTTTGTGAATCAAAATCAAGAATAAGATTGAAATTCGTATAATTTATTTAAATTAATGGAATGACAATAATATTTAGAAATGAAATCTCTAAATTATGGGAATTTTGAAATCTAAATAAAAATATGGATTTCTTAAACCTATTACTAAAGTTTTTGATACCAAATCTAATTCTGATTAGGGACTTAACTTTTGCACTTGATATGTCATTGCGCTCTTTATCTTGCTATTTAATTTAAATTCTTTTTTTTGGGGGGGAAGGGGGTTTGTGGGGGTGAGGGCCAACCCAATTGCCCTTTTGGTGGGTTTAGCGATGCCTTTAAGCCCAAGGACCTAGCCACACACAACAATATGATCAAAGTTGCCTAAACCAGAGATTATCAGTCTTTTATAGTCCTCAAGAAAAGTCTAATAATCATAACTTTCTCTTTCATTTCGATTATTCTGAATTCAAATCTTAATATATTAAAAAAAAATTCATTCTTTAGAAATTCTACTTATTAATCATCTCTATATATTAATTATTTTGACCTAACTTAATACAATTTGATCAAGAGCTGGCTAAAAACTTTTGTTTACCAAAAATTTCCTCTCCCTACCTACTTGAACAGCAGTGAATTTCGAGAATCACAACTAGGCTTTGCTCGGATAGAAGCTAGGTCAAGCCCGTCAGCCCTTTATTTATTTATTTATTTTTTTTGTCAGGAATTTTCTTGATTCCTTCTGCATGATCATGACTAGGGAAATTTAAAGTTGATTTGTACAATGAAGGGTCAATTTTGGGACCAAGTAAAAGGAAAAGTCACCTAGGTATGGTTAAGGAATTGGTCAAAAGGTGGCAGTTAAGGTCCTTTAATTCCCTTTTTGTCTATGCAAAAGATTTTATAAAAAGAAAAGAGGCCTAAACCCTCTTCTTTTCTTTGCTTAACATAAAGCAAAAGCTCAAAAGAAAAGAAAAAAGGCCTATCCATTTTGATTGTCCTTTTGGATTTGGTAGTTATTTCAACCGAACATGAAAGCATTATGGTATTGCTTTATCAACGATAGTCAAATTAATAAAATGGATAGTTAAATTTTTTAATTAAATTTTGAATTTAAAATTTAGAAATGAAAAAAATTATGTTGGGAAAGTTACTCCTTAAAATCCTATAGAAAGAATCAGATTAATCGGAATACGATTTCAAATACTTGTGAAACCAAAAAAAGATTATACTATTGTTTTCTTTTTTTTTTGGTATCATATCTTAGATATCGTCCGGTATCCTGGGTTTTGTCCTGACTAATCTGGACCGATCATTACAGTGACTTCTTTTGGAGGGCGAGTCTTTCAACGGAGAATACTCCATGCACATGAGGGTCCAATACTCCTAACGAGAATTGAATCTCGATCATTTTTAAAGGTATTCAACCTCAATCCAATCCAAATTTATGATACTATTGCTTTCTTAGAAGTCACAAGTATCCCATCAAGTAGTTGGGATGGAATAGCCCATTGTAATTTTGTTTCACTGTTTTTGTGCCATTCTCTCTCTCTCTCTCTCTCTCTCTCTCTTCGAATAAAGAAAAAAAATGGAAGTGATCAAATCTTTAGGTGAGGGGCCACTTTGTCAAGGAAGTTTGAACGTTTTAATCGACTCTTAGCGTAAGGGTACTAAATAATTGTTCTAAAAGTTGAAACAGGGAATTTGGACTATGACTCGGGAACTGTATTTTTCCCCTCCCTGGCAAGGCATGGGCGGGGCCATGTTTATCTTTGTGGGGTCCAAATGAACCCATTAAATTCTACAAATACTTGAAATAATCTATGAATATAGAAAAATTTTTGAGACTTTTATTCGATAAGACTTGGTTTACAATGATCAACAATGTAAACAACAACAATCACCACCGCTATTAAATTTTTATTCCATTAAATGAAATCATTTATATCGATACTTTTATATTATTTTTTATTTTATATCGTATATCGTATACTCATTTATATAAACAATTTATCATTAGCGTAAAAGATCTATACATAAATTTTTGTTTTAATTTTATACAATATTATAAAAGAAATATGTATGGCAGGTTAATATAGGAGATTCATGATTTTACGATTATATATAATGAGGGATATCTCTTTATTACTAAATAAATAAAAATTTTTGGATCCCAGATTTACTTTTTAAAAAAAATAAAGAAAGAAAAAGCCATTTATTGTATTAACCATCTCTCTATATCTATTTGTACATACCATTTCTGTATTTTGCATCGTGCTATAAAATCTCAAGTATACACATACTTAGAGATAAAATATTGTGGATAAATGCATCGAAAATTTACTATAATTTCCAAATGGAAATTTCAATTCATAGATTCGACAAATCAGGAAAGAGAAAATGGAAGTAAAAGATTTTACCGTTTGAACTGTTCTTGAGAGACAACAAAAAGCACACTATCAAACTATGAGATTAAAACAAATTACAATTGCGGTAATTTAATTTATATTAATGTAATACCAAATTAATACACCTGCCAAAAGTTTTAGATGTAAGAGACTTTTTTCCCCCCTTATTCTTCTATTTCTTGTATCTTATGATGCCATGTAGTCCTCGTATGAATTACATATGGTCAAGAAGAAAAAATTCAAAACAATAACTTTTTTTGGTTATTTAGTAATTCAATTCCTGTTTTACTATTTTCATTCGGAGAAAAACCAGAATTCTATCCTAAAAACTAATTGTTAAACTGAAAAATAATCATATTTATATATATTATAACATGAATCTTGTGTTAATTGATATCGAATTTAATATCAGCTTTCAAATTCGATACACATGCGCATGTGAACTTAATTTGATATTCGGGATTTTAAATTTACTCTGATACAAAATTAGAAAATCATATTTTTATATTAAAAGTTAACTATTAAGATGAATGATTACCATATTTATAGACCATTTATTAAATTTTAAGTTAATCAATATAAAATTTAATTACTGTCCCCAAGTGAACAGTTCAGTGACAACTGTCCCCCTCCCCTAGGAGTTAGATTCCTATTGTAATCAAAATAAATAAATAAAATTTAACGTTCCTTAGAGACAGTTTATACGGTAAAACATCTCCACTTCTATTCTCTATTTTTCCGATTGGATTTATTTTGATTGTATTTTCTTATACCAAAATATATTATATGTATATATATATATATAAATTAACGATTTTATTTAAGCATAATACCACTGTCCCTCGGTAATATGAATGTGAGGCATGCAAATTTTACAGAGAGTGTAATTGATCCCACTTCGAAAAAATTCTAGCTGAGCCACTCTATAAAGGAATAGTGAGTAGAATTGAGCATGGGTTGAGCTAAACCATGCTCCTATACATAATATTAAGGAATAAAAATCAGACACGGGCCATCCTAGACTTGTAAAAGAAAGTCGAATCCCAAGTCTGACCCTAAAGAAAGAGGGAGGAGGGGAGGAGGGAGAACATTTAACCTAATTTTAAAAAATGCCCACCCCCCCCAAAAAAAAAAAAAAAAGATCATCCAAGTCCTTCCCAAATGCAAGGTTGGGCTAATCGGGCTAGGGGTCGTGAGCTCATGCACGGGTTTAGTAATCAGCTACTGTTTAGAAGCTAAAGCATAGTTTTCTTTCTATGAAAGTGAAAAATATTTCTTTATTTTTATATAATAACAATTTCGTGATATTTGAACTTGGAGCAAAGAATCCACTGAAAAAGAAAAAAATCACATTCTCTGAGGATCTGTTAGGAGGGAGACCATAAAATAAGCAATTTAACCCTAGAATGAACGAAATTAGACAAGGACTGCTTGATCCCTCTTTGCTCTCACACTATATAAAATAATAAATAATTTTAAAACAAATTTATGAAAAAATGGTTTTTTTTTTTGGGTCACAAAACTTTCGATTATATGAAAATTTTTTATCACAATTGTTTTTTGGAAAGCACCTTTTTACTGCAACATGGTAAAGCTTAGATTTTAATCACTAAAAGACCCATCTTTTTTTCTCTGTCTTTTTTTTTTTAATTGATTTTTTGTCTGAGTATGAGGATCACTCCAGACAATGGGATAGTAATAGGGACACTGCCACAAATGAGTATCAATTTTTCTTCATCATCTTCTTCTTCTTCTTTTAATAGGGACAACATATCCAAAGAACGGGCTTTGTGAGGCTTAAAAGAGACAACTGCCCTTTATCAGCTCAAGAAAGCAATACGTTGGCTTTGGATTTATTAGGCAAAATCATACGTAGAGGGGATAGGTACTCCAACGTTAGCCTATCTACCTTTTTTAAGTTTGTAGTGCAAATTCGCAGCAACTCCAATCTAGACTACTTCCTATTACTCAAAATGAAAATAACTAGAACAAACATTGAGAGAGAGAGAGAGAGCATTGTGTTCAACGCACAAATGAATGGCTTGGAATAGGGTTGATCGGGCTACAAGGCCGAGATGATCTCCTCAGATCTCAATGTATTTGGTCGTTCTAGATTTTGTCAATAACAAAAGGGACTTGAAGCTTATGGAAGAATCGTAATTATTATTATTATTATTATTATTATTATTATTATTATTATTATTATTATTATTTTGAACTATATTTTTGTTAGATACAAGCAATCCAAGAACGAGGCTTTAATGCTTTGTGTGATCCCATAACACCAATCCATAGTATGGACAAGACTTTAAGAAAAGAATATCTCCTAGGTCTTCTAGGCATAAGAATTTTTGAGTTCAATCAATACTCTCTTCTCTGATCTTGGGAATTGTTCATTGGCATGAAATTTAGGATACTTATATTTATAGTTTATACCCATTTTTTAAAAAAGAAAAAGGTTGTCCCAAACGGAGAAAATGGAAAGGATCAGGAGATAATGCTACTGATCTATTTTTCAATAGATTTTACCTTATAGGTCTGTAGTTATGAAAGAAGCGTGCCTAACTGTAAGGAATACAACCAAAAAAATTATTTCTGGCCATACTAATTCACATGTGCTTGTTCCCCCATTGAGAGAGAGAGAGGACGAAAATTATTCAATAGGCTACCAACAAACAACAAGCTTTCATGAGAACTGAGGGAAAAGTGGGCAAACCATTTCCCATTTTTCCTCTTATTACGGAGAGAAATAATTTGAAAAAGTCAATCTCTTAATGGACTTTATAGTACTAGAATCGGATTAGTCGAGCGAAATCTAGATACCGATCGATGAAAATTAAAAAAAAAAATAGAGGTGACTCGTAGTAATTCACATTTCTCTGGATTTTTGTAAATATGAAATTTACTTTCAAAATATCTTAATACTAATTCCATGCACAATGAAATTAATTAACACTTATTACTGCAAATTTTCTTTAACAACAAAATTTTAACTTGATTTTGAGTAGCACTTGAAACACACACAGTAACAACCTCTTTTGCATTCTAAGAAGGATAAAAGCTCACATGAACAAGCTGGAAACAAGTCCACCGATTAGAAAATTGGTCTCTGGTTTTGATCCAAGTTATATGCTGGGTTACAGGCATAAATGATAAGTTCTTTAGTAAAATCATGAAAGAACTCATTGAATATTAAGCTTATTGAATGAAGAAAACCTTTTTTTTTTTTCTCCTTAGCAAAAGGCCGGAGCAGCAGCATAATAAACCCCCAAACACCTAACCAGAAGGGCCCCAACTCTAGAAAAAACAATTCAATCATAACTACTAGAGTGAAACCACATCAACAGGTTAGGATTCCAATCATTCACAATATAGCAATACAAACAGGCTCAAACTCGTAAGGATGCCGACAGGGGTTCTGAGTAACTAATCTTTCCCATTTATGGGACTTCTAGCCTTTAGAATGGCAGACATACCACCCTATGAAAAGAACCAATGAGTTTCAATCTTTTCTTTGGTGTCTGTGTGCACACAAAGTGTAGAGGCGAGGCATAGCTAAATAGCACGTTAGAACGTGCCTATGACTTGGGCTCATGCGTGCCTACCGGCCGCTCATCCCGAATATGTTTGATCACTACGTTGGGCTTATCAATCTCACAGATTTATTTACTGTGGTTGTCACTCTAAGGTGGACAACCTTGAGTACCGATCCTTGATACCATCTTCTTTAGGTCAGTTCCCTTCCCTCACGTTTGGATTTGGCTTACATTAAGCAACCATGTTAAAAAAAAGGCTTTGGTACCAGGAAAAAAAAAAGGCTAGAAACATTGTTCAGATAAGTAAAAGGTTGTAAATCTGAAGCATCTTCCAGAAAATGTCTGCAAAGCTAAGAATGTACCAAAAGAATTGAATGGAAACAAACAGATATTCCACATCCTCGACCATGGGTATCCAGGACACAGTGCTGTCATCCCCTGCTAAATCGTCAGCGGTTGGGTTTGGCTATGGAAGCATGCAAACTGCAGAGCTTTATCTATATCAGAAAAGCACTATGAGTTGCTTTGAATTTCATCACTAGGTGATAAAAAAATAAGTATAACGCTTTGGCCACTAGAAAGGGGCATTCAAAAATTCTAATTGCACTATCTTTTATGCCAATGATACAAAATAGAACTGCTACATATTTTACAGGTCACGCATGCCAAACTTTCCTCTAGCTTTCAAACGCTCCATCTGCTCAGGACTGGACCGTTGATCACCTGTCTGGCAAGAAACGGCACAAAGAAAAACAAGGATCTGTAAAAACACGGTACAACAAAACTACCAGGAGGACAAGGCTTACACGAAAACAATCATTAACATCTAGGCGTACGATTATTGAAACGAATCACATCAGTAAATCTGGGACCTTAAAAGAGGCAGCATATGCACCACACATGCAGGGCAATCACATTAAAGAACCAGCAATTCAGAGTCCTCATGACCTCAAAGAGGTTTTGATTCTGAGGGAGATCATTTTCTCCCTTTTGGTTAAGATGGCTTTCATGGGGAATAAATTAGTCATAACTAAAATTTTCCTGCGCTTGAAAGCCCTAATTCTTTGGTTCTACTTATTATTAACTAGATTCAGATCATCTTTAGATGGGTTGCCTACTTATCCTTGAAGGGAAAACAAATTTTGTGGGAACAAGTTAGCCAAGAGAAATAAAGAGCACACAGAGAGACTAGGAAGAGAGAGAATATAGAGAGAACAGAAAATAAAATTAAGGATGCTAAAAAATTATATCAACCAACTTTATGTCTAACCTGAACCTATATCCATAGACAAACAATCCAAAGTTGTATTGTAAGTCTAAATCAGCCTGGGTTTCCACTAACAACAAACCATTCAAGTTTCTGATTGATGAAGTATGCAAATTTTTAAGAGAAGAGGATAGAAGGTTTGAACTGAAGATTATAGTTAAAAACTTTGTATTCTTATTCTGGGACTGCAATCCTTGACAGTCCCACATTTGTAATATGTTATACATCCACTAGAAAACCGACTTGACAGTAATATGGCCTCAGTCTTTGAGCACTAGTGTTCAGAATAACCATAGAAATAGTTTGGATTTAAAATGATTTTGAAAAAATTGGAAGACCAGGGCCCAAAAAGGTAGAATTAAGTGCATGACATTCGTGTACAGCACGTAGGTTTGTGCAAAATAAACCAGTGAAATTACAGTTCTCGACTGAGGGAGCATTTAATGCCCTTCAACAGTTACAAACATCCAGTCTAGCTACAAGATCTTCAGACAACTGAGTACTTGGTTCACTAAATGTCTCTTGGACTCATAAATATAATATGCCTAAATTACTAACAGATAAAATTTATATGTCTCCAACTACTCCCTGAGCCAAAACTTGCCTTAATCGATTGAGACAACATTAAGGAACTTTTACTTGCACTTGTTGCAAATTACTTGAGCCAATGAAGTATCTTTCGATGGTTTGAGAGATTGTACAACCTCACTGAATTTTGTGAGTTGTAAAAGAGTGTGGGAACATTCTTGGGATTACAAAGCACTCCCAATAAGAGTTCGAGCAAGAAAGTACAAATGATAGTACAAGATCATAACTAGGTTTCATCTTTGTGTTATTGAAGATCAGTAGTGAAGAAAGTGATAAGTAGGAAGCATGAGGTGAGAATATTGGCTAGGAAGATAGTACAAGATAATAAGCTGGTGTTTGGAAAGTAGAGGTTGTGTAGAGGAGGTTAGGTGAGGTTTTCAATGCAAAAGATTATTGATATAATGACAATTTCAGTTCTTTTTATTAAGAAATTTGACTTCATTAGACGTCCTGTATAAAAAATAATAATGAAGGAATATAACACACTTTAGATTACAAATGTTACAAGCGGAATAAGATAAAATTAAGGTTACTAGAGAAGAATAGAGACTAGTGAAGCCTTCCCAAATGCAGGATAAGCAAATTTGATCTTTATGTTACTGAAGAATATCAGTAGTGTGGAAAGCCACAAGTAGGTGGCACAAGGAGTAGATGTAAGTCTAAGAAGAGCAAAACCTCTATAAATAGATGCTTTCTCTCTTATTTATTATTTCCTGCATTGTTAGTGCTTGCATTGAATTTATCTTTGATATCACATTAATTGTTGTGCAAATTAAGCAAATTCTAAAAAGGTTATAAACAGCTAAAACTGTTAACCAACTAATTCCTCCCTTAGGCTGTTTGAAACATCAAAAGTAACAAAACAAACTAAATGAAATATATATATATATATATATATATATATATATATATATATATATATACACACACCAAATCCTGAAAAACAAACGAACCAAAATCGACTTTTTCTGGTTAACTCTCCAATCTATACCCAAAATGCATCACGGAGGTTCTTGCCTAACACATACTACTAGAATAGCATAACCTTTTCAAGCTTTATCAAATTAAGTTTTTAGAAACCACACCATTTTAGCATGTAATTACGGCACTGAGATTCTATCAAAATTTATCACCATGTGACCTGACTTCCACTAACAGAAACTAGGTATACGTAAGATTCTATTAATGAGGCTGCTGCTGCCAAAAGAATTAATTTCACATGTTTCCAAACAAATTTTCTGTACATAAATACGTTTTTTTTTTAAAAAAAAAAAAAAGAAAAAAAAAAAGAAGAACTGTTTGTCCTTAAAATATTCAGAGAAAATTAGAGAGCAGTTAGAAGAGTTGAAGAGTTTTATAAAGATTATAGCTTAGAAGATTATAACCGTTTTCCTCCTCTAAGGATTTCTCATCCTTGGAGTTTTCTACATTCTTATCTCATCTAATGCATGTTCTTTTGCTATCCAAAAAGAAAGAAAAAAGAAAATGTTCAGAGACAATAATACAAATCACCTACCAATATTTAATTCCCGAAACAACTACAGACTCCACAAACAAGCCCAAACACAATCTCAGCCAGCATAAGATCACCAAAAGGAGCAGATTGTGAATAAGAATACAAGCAGGACAGAAGAGATGCACATAGGTTACAGTAGAGTACCTGATTGACAGCAGGACTGGATCCTCCAGCAGACAACCATACAAATCAACAGTCACTGGTATTTGCATGGTCATAGTTAGCAAAAAACAGGCCTGAATAGTCCTTTAGGTTCATCATAAAACCACCTGTAACATCAAACATCTCACTTTAGAAATGCAAGGCTTGGAAAAATATGGATGAAGCCCATATGTCATTCTAAGAAAATCTCAAAGAAATTGAACATAAATAAAGGATAAACAAGCTCTCATGCTACAAGGACAACGCAATAGAAAGTGGTCAACCAATTAAAATCCTATTATAAGCACAGTTGTTCACTCCTACCACCCTTCACCCCAAGGCTGCCTTCCACTATGCAAACATTTGGGAAATCACCTCTTAGAAAGGGAACCGACTCTGATGATTTCTTGGACCCTCAACTAACTAAAAAATGAGGACTCCCACGTCAACACATCTACACACTGATCAGAATCACCTCCCCATGAATAAGTATAAAAAATTTAACTCCTCCAACTCCCAGTCACTGCCCCCTGCCAATCATGCCAAGCAATGATCCAATCATTCCTAAGTCTTTCTGATGACCTTCCACATGGCATCCAAGTCAACACACCCACATCAACACATCCACCGCACTGATCTGAATCACCTCCCTGTGAATAAGTATAAAGAATTCAACTCCTCCAACTCCTGGTCACAGCCCCCTCCCAATCATGCCAAGCAATGATCCAATTATTCCTAAGCTTTTGTGATGACCTTCCACATGGCATCCAGGCCCAGCACCTCCCTAGAGATCCAAAACATTGTGCTCCTGCTTCTACCTTGCTGGCAGCATTTCTCCCCCTCCATCAAGAAAGTAGGTAGCCAGTTGACTTAGGGAGTCCTATAGAACTCATGAAAGAATCTTATTCCAAGCTCTCACCTTCCATAGGCCTTTCAATATATCTCATTCAACCAAGCTGAACTTATGCTTACTAAAGGCTAAACCCTAATTTCCCCCAAAAAGCTGTACAATTGTTCCTTAGCCTAATTTTTATTATTTATCAAGAGACTCTTCCTACTCCCACTTTTTTCATCCTCGTAAGGGTGTAATCTAGTGAACTAGCATCCTCCATTCCTCAAATTTGAGAAGAGGTGGTTACCCCATGCCATCATTCTTTTAGAAGCCTAATTAAATAATAATAATAATAATAATAATAAGGAAAATATTAAGGCAGGATTTAAATTCATGATAGGGCTGGAAATCTCTTTAAGAGAAGCAAAAGGTGGATTTTGTTATGTTTTCACTGATATCAAATCTGCTAAGAAGGCTATTTACAAGAGATAGACGCCCTACAAGTGCTCAATGCGGACAGAGATAGCAAAGATCAAGAAGACTTACTCTCCTAGATTGGTTTGGTAAGACTCTTATAAAGAAAGAATCTAGCAAGGGATTGGAAAGAAACATTAATGTCAGGGAGGGAGATTGTATTGCTACTTTGCCATAAGATTACTAAGAAGAGTTTTGAAACATTTTATAAAAGGCAAAACAAGATCCAGTTAAGGAACTCAAGTTGATCGTAGCGGAGGTCACCAGTTCTAAGGAGGACATTTACTCCAACGAAAGGCATTTTCAAATTTAAACTATACCACAAATTGGTTAGTCCCTTCAGATTTGAGGAGACCAAGATGGCATCAACATGGAGACTTACACAAGCACCAACATATTATAATTTCACCATGGATTTCTTCTAGAACTGTTGAGACATTGTATACAAGCATTAATTCTACCATCACAACTTATCTCTAGTCTAGGAGGGATGAGCCATTCCACTACTAAGGAAAAGCACTTCACAAACATTGACTTGATTAGAAATACATCTCTTTATTATAGAGGTTTAGCTAAGGCCTCAGCTGATGACTAGTGATTGTGATATATTCCAAAATTATTAAAGGCATCAACTGAGTATTATCTTGATTTATATATTTCAAAAGCTGAGTCAGATCCTATGACTCTCGTACCTAGAAATATTTCTGGTTAGATCTCAAACTAGATTTAAAGAATAATAACATGAAAAAGAAAAATATCAAGGAATACAAGTCACCAAGTACTGAACATTAGAACTTACGAAACCAATGATAACTAAAAGAGCAATACATACACGACACAGAACGTAAGATTTAATGTGATAGAACATAGAAAGAAACATACTTGCACAAAAAAATTGGCCGCATTCCACCATTTTCCTTGGTCCCAAGTTGAGCTCTTCTATCACTTTCCTTCTCGAATGCATTTGGAGGTAAAACTTTACATGGGCCTCGAATCAAGCCAGCCATTAAGGTGCTACCATGGTTAGATTCATAGACCTAATTACACCAACAGTTCACTTAAGCAAAAAGAGACATAAAATAGTTATGGCAATTAATAATATGGTCCAAGCTCGACATCATTGTGCAAGCTAAGTATTGATGCATACAGCCACACACAAACAGGGCCAGGGTTGGTTGGAGGGAAGCATTTGGTAAATCTATTGGGCCATTCTTCCTCTAAAGAGGTTATGTGCAAAAATACTGATGGAAACTCTCTTTCCTTGTTGCCATATGTTGTCTTTAGGTGGATAAAAAACATGAGAGGACCAATGACAACATGAAATCAACTTGTGTCATTTTGAGAGGAAAGAAATCATTCGTCCATCAACACACATTTAAATGGAAAAAGAAGACCATGTGGCTCACTAAAAGTCTTTAAAAAAAAAAAGTATTTGTGGCTAGAGATAAGAAGTACTAAAACTGTGCAAGAAACAAGATGTGGCTTAAAAGTGTTCACCTAGGATTTTGAAGACCACCCTACACAGGATCATACTTCGTCCAGGTTAAAAGGCACCAAGATAGAAGGTATAACAAATCAGAACAGAAAGTATTTACTCTACCTCATTGCTTTCGGGTGCACATGGACAGCCAACAGCCTCTGGCAAGTCTCCTGGAAAGTAGCATCTATTGACCATAACCCACTTTGACTTAGTCTTGCTATCCTCCCACATGGCCTGAAATGAAAAGAAAGACGAGAAAACATTTAATGTAGGAATAAAAGGAATAAAATCAAGGGGGTAAAGGACACTGCAAACAGTCTGTAAGTAAACTTTCTCTTGAATACAAGAACTATAAGTAATTTGGCTAAGCAGTGATGAGAAGGCTGTTTAAAAGCTAATGCTACTCAAATATGTAGGTAGCATTGGTCTTAATATTACAGTCGATTTCGAAACAACTTCAAATGAAATACTACTAAAATTCTTGCCTGGAGCCTGGAAGGTATTAAGTTGCCATTGCAAGAACGGAAAAGAGCATGATCTTGCAGTTTGTAAACCACTCCATTGATACAACAAGACTGGTAATATTTCTTCTCATCCACAATCTGAGAGATATCCCCAATCCAATCAACCGTACACGTGCTGGCTGATGGAAGCCCAGCGTGCTCATTTTTACCCATCTGAGTTCCAGAAGTACTGACGAGATTTGCTTGAACGGGATCATCATGATCTTGCTTCCTTTTCCTTGGGTTGTACCCAGAAGTTTCTCTTAAATGGTTTTCGATGTCATTAGGTACCACAGTGACTTTGTGTAGTTGTGGTTGTCCAGATAAATCTTGGGCTCCATTTGGCTGGTCTCTTTTGTCCACCTCTTGAGGTGTGGATATCTGTTGGGCATGACAATCAGAGGAATTAACATCTGGATCAGGACATTTCTGCATTGGCTGAAAATGATTATGCTGACTATCACTTGATATCCCAATAGAAGAGATTTTCATCGAATCAGGATGGCAGATTCCAGAAGAAGGTTTGTCTTCAATCTTAACATTACTTGATGGTAAATTACCTTGCATTTCCTTTACAATTGATGTCTTTATTTCAGGTGCCAAACTAGAATTGTTACCACCCACAGGTCCAGCAGGACTCTGAGAATCAGTGCTTCCATTTGCTGTCATCCTCTGGTGATTGGGCTTTTGATCAATAATTCCTCCTTGCTTTTCTGAAGATGTTGGAACTCCAGAAACATTGGAAGACACTTTAGGTGCACTGATGTTTCTCATGACCCGGCCATATTTGGGGGGCAAAGGCTTCCCATTACTTAGTTGCAAGCACTTGGGGCAGTGCCACTCACTTCTTGGAATACCTTTTTGATTATATGACTGAAGACATTTTAAGTGAAATCCTTTCTCACATGCATCACAAACAAGTACATTTTCCACCTCATTGATGGTAAGCTTGCACGCCTGGCATGTCATAGCCTTATTCATGTAATCCCTCGATGGAGGAGTCCATGTGGGACGTTCAGGAAGCTGTGGTTGTAATAACCTTTGGACAATTTTTGCAATTTCATTGCTGTTATTGGATATTGATGAAGCCTGCACAAAGTTCACGCCCTGCAGAGGCTGATGTATGCTTGGCAAGTTTGAAGGTGCATGAGTAGCAAAGTGTCGAGGTGTTTGATTGCTTGTTGCAGGAGGGGTGATCTGTGGGACAGTTCCATCTGAAGTTCCCTCAACCTTGGCAGAATTATGATCCAAGGCATTATTTTCCAATCCAACGTTAACTGGGGAAGCAGATTGAGATAGTAAAGATAGAGTAGGAACTTTCTTTTGATGGTCACCTGCAGAATCAGCTGCACGTAGATTTCAGACTTAGTAAAGATCCTTCAAGCAAGAACTGGTTTTACTACAGTTAATATGTGGACAACAGATAGGACAACTTCCAACAGTTGACAAAACATGTGAGGAAAATAAGCATATGAAGTGAAACAACTCAGAACATTAAATTAAATATGGACATAACATAGAACACAGACACAAGCAATATGACTAATTCCAAATAAATGAGACAAGACCCATTTTTCTAATTATCAATAACAAAATAGTGTAACTGGAGAGTAGGTTAGATTGGTTCAGAGCAATGAAAAGTTGTAGAGCACAATAGAATAAAATCAACAGGAGTGACAGAAATGGCCAGATATAAAAGGATATGTCATCGTGCAATATAACTACCAATATCACTTTAAATAAAGCACAATTTGGAAACTTCAAATTATCAATAACAAAATAGTGTAATTGGAGTTAGATTGGTTCAGAGCAATGAGAAGTTGTAGAGCACAATCGAATAAAATCAACAGGAGAGACAGAAAAGGCCGGAAAAGGTCATACAAAAGGATATGTCATCATGCAATATAACTACCAATATCGCTTTAAATAAAGCACAATTTGGAAACTTCAAATTATCAATTACAAAATAGTGTAATTGGAAAGTAGGTTAGATTGGTTCAGAGCAATGAAAAGTTGTAGGGCACAATCGAATAAAATCAACAGGAGAGACAGAAAAGGCCGGAAAAGGTAATATAAAAGGATATGTCATCGTGCAATATAACTACCAATATCGCTTTAAATAAAGAACAATTTGGAAACTTCAAATTATCAATAACAAAATAGTGTAATTGGAAAGTAGGTTAGATTGGTTCAGAGCAATGAAAAGTTGTAGGGCACAATTGAATAAAATCAACAGGAGAGACAGAAAAGGCCGGAAAAGGTAATATAAAAGGATATGTCATCATGCAATATAACTACCAATATCGCTTTAAATAAGGCACAATTTGGAAACTTCAAATTATCAATAACAAAAATAAAGTAATTGGAGAGTCGGTTAGATTAGTTCAGAGCAACGAAAAGTTGTAGAGCACAATCAAATAAAATCAACAGGAGAGACAGAAAAGGCCAGAAAAGGTAATATAAAAGGATATGTCATTGTGCAATATAACTACCAATATCACTTTAAATAAAGCACAATTTGGAAACTTCATATCTTTTTTTCCCCTTTTTGGGAGGGGGAGGTGGGGTTGGGGGAGTAACTCTTGGTTGAATTAAGTCGGGCTAATACTACTTATTTGATTTCCTAAGGTTTCTCGCATTACAAAGCTTTCAAGCCCCCCCCCCCCACAAAAAAAAAAAAAACAATAAACTCATTTTTAAGTAAAATGTGACTTAACCAAATCTTTTGCAAAATAGCTCTCAAATTTATTAAACTATGATTTTAGCCAGAACCTTTAACTTGAATTTAAATCCCCACATTAAAAGAAAAGAACTATGAACAATAAGCCTATCACATCCCTTCCTCACCATCCTTGTATCCTCAGTTACCTGCCCCCATGTCTTACACATTGCATGCTCGCATTCCTCTCAGAAAAACCGCATGGCTTTTTTTTGTTTCTTGAAACAGTTCTTGGTGCAACATCCTCCTGGGAGGAGGTTAATGCTTTCTACAATTACACATAATCAAAAGTTTTAAAATGCATATCCTACTCTAGACTCTGTCCCAGGTGTACCCATCAAGACACAAGTTTTCAGGTACTAACTCTTTTGTTTTTGTCTTTTTAAAGGACCTTAGACCCAAAATTTTAAGAAATAATCAACTAAGACAAAAGGCACCGGGATAGGGGACATGAAAGAAACACACCAAAATAAGCAACATTGTGAGGCCTTAATGAATTTAAGAAGTAAGCCTTCAAGGTAAAGTGGAGAAAAGCTTTTGAGATAATTTAAATAGCAGGGGCCTGAAATGAGCATCTTCTACTTCCAATGCTAATTATAAGCATCTTCTGCTTCTAATGCTAGTTATAGCAAATTTGATTGACAAATAAAGAATTTTTCCCAAAGATTTCTATATGTGGATTGTGTCTTTGCCTAATGACATAACTGTGATAACAGTTGAATGTGATGGCGGAGTTAACAGCCCAAATGTTTCCTATACATTACCTATGGTTAAACGTGAAAGCACCAACTTCAGATAGTATTAGCAATGAGAAGAAAAGACAAGGTTTATAACTAAGAAAGGAAACAGAGCTACCATGAACTTGAGGTGCTAGAGGAGAGCCATTAAATCGTCCATCCAATCTAAAATGTGCCCTTTCGACTTTAGGCAATGGCGGGGCTGAAGAATCCTTTCCTGAATGACTGCTAGCAAGGGTGGAGGAAGCAATTGGTGGCTTTACTTCATTTACAGGCATATGATTGGATAAAGTTGTAGAAGTTGCTGGAGATAGATGGATCAGTGCTGATGTAGGTTGAACACCTCCAGTAATCGGAGCAGAACTCAGTTTGTCAGATGGAAAGGCACGAGAAGAAGGTGATACCCCACGGTTTTCAGCCCCTTGACTCAAGTTTGCTTGCGACCTTTGAGATGAATATGCTGCCGCATGTGCAGCAAATGCCTTTGATTCTTCCATCTAAACAAAGAAGTGCTGAACCAAATTAATACACAAAAGCAGGATAAATATACATGTGAGTGTAAGTGTGAGTGAGTGCGTTCATTCACAAGCTCAAAGTGCTTGATGACAACCATATCTAACCAGTAAAGCACTTCCATGTAAAAGGCCGAGTAATGATCAGAAAGGGCATTTATTCTATCAGACAACATAGAAACAGAGGGGAAAAAAATATATAAAGGGCTACAGGATGTGTTTCCAAAAGCTCATCTGCCGTCTTATATCAGCAGCACAAGAATAAAAAGCAAAAACAACATCAGTCTAAGTAGTGCACACCATCTAAACTGCAGCCATTGATGCTGCTTCCGTTTCAAAATAAATAAATAAATGAAATAGCTATACTGAACCACTGCATTAATTCAACTTTAATAACTTAAAAATGATCTATCTCTAACAAACCTCAATACTGAAAACTTTAAATTGTAGTGTAGGCAAGTACGGGTGTACTCGGTTTTCATCCACTTTTCCACTATGTTCTAGCCAAACCAAAATGAAATTGTGACCAGCCAAAAAAAGGCCCAGAAACTGATCCAAATTCAGTTTCAACCAGAATGGTCAGCTTTCGTTGGTTAGAAATATAAATAAACAAAATGGGGAGAGAGAGAGAGAGATACCCAAGATCTTGTGTCTCTTGAGAGAAACGTAATATGAATTGGAAGGGAGAAAATGAAAAAAATCACAACAATGAATCAGACATGATGGTGCCGACATCCATGGCAGGCAGCAGAGGAAGGAGAATGTAAGATTGATTAGGGTTAAGTTGAGGCATAAATAGGACTCCAGGAGAAGCAAGGTAGGTAAATGACAAATGGTAAATGGGGATTAGGGTTTTCTATGGTAAATTAAATGACTAGTTTCTCCCTATTAATAGTGCATATAAATAAAACAGCTCAGGCGAGTCGGTTATTAGCGGGTTATGAAATTTTAAAACCGAAACTGCACCAACCAAGTTTTGGTAATGACCAGAAAAATATATTAAGGCCGGATGTCTGGCCCACAAAAACATTCTAATCTATCTTCACCCACACTGCAAATTCTGTATGCCACATCGCTACCTCCACTGTAAAGCAGGAAAAAATTAGCTTAAGGGAAGGAAAGGGAAGGGGTCCACCTCACCTCCCCCTTCCCTTGGCCAATCTCACCCTTCACTTAATGAATGCGATGCAGCGACCAAGGCCCCTTTAAAAATCTTTTCAAGCCTCATATTGTGTTAACCATCATATTGTGTTAACCTCATATTGTGTTACCGGTCAAGTCAGTTTGGCCAGCTGGCTGACTTTTTCAGCCGTCTAGGCAAATCCGATCTTAAAAATCATTATTAACTGTCATTTAATAGGGACACATTCTGAAAATTGCAGCAACAAATTGCAATGAGTAGTTTTCACATTTTTATTACCATAATACTGTCAAGTAACCAAATCATTTAGGTTCAAGTCATAATATGGAGCTTATATCTTTAAATACTCAAGATAACACAAAATCAGGAATACACTGACTAAATAAGAACAAAATTAAAGTAAGGAAGACAGATAGTTTCGGGTTTCAAACTGTACAAATTGCCTCACTTATGGTAAGTAGCATCAAGGTTGGTCAAGGAGTAAGATTAAATTCTGTTTCCAAACCTAAACAACTTTGTTGCATAACATTGTCACAGAAGTGCTTTTGGCATCAGCTTTATCTACAAAACCAACCCAACCTCTGCTTCACTTGCAGAAAACACACTACACTCATTGCATTCATTAACTTTGTGTTATAAATGTAATACAAAGACGTGACACAGCTTGATAACAACTGTACTCTTTGGGTGAAAAAAAAAAATCTACAAAAGGTGGCTTACATTGTCACTTCTATCAACACCCATAACCAATAAAATGTTACACCCGCAATGCAAGCTGATTGGATCTTCTGTTCCAAATACTTTGAGTCAGCTACCTCTACTTGTTCTCTCAATTCATTCACATGCACATGTTCCTTCCCTAATTAGACAGACACACTAACACAAACAGAAACATTTGCAGCACTTTATCATGGCTCCATTACCATCTTTAACAACAATAATCCACAAAATTACAAAAAAGGAATAAATTTTAATCTAGTCGAGAGGAGGTTTGAACTGCCAAGGAACAAAACCATAACCCTAATATCATACACCGCAAAAAAAAAAAAAAAAAAAAAAAAAAAACCCAGCAAGATAAACACCAAGAATTTTAACAACAACAATATATACGACTACATGAACTAACAGAAATCTTCAAATCACTATAGAACCTATAATCTAATCAAGAAGGAAGCATTGAATTCCAAGGAAAAAAACATAAGACCCAAATTTCACGAAATGTATAAAACAGCAAGAAAATCAAAATCACCTTCCGTTTTGTATGCAACAACTTGTCATTGATAGACATCTTGGGGGTTCGAAACCCTAACCTCAAATCCTTAGCCTTGTTATTAAGCCCTAGATCTTCAATCACAGACTCAATTGCATCCTTAGACACAATATCTTTCGGTGCAATTGCTTCGCAAATGTCCACCAACTTGGCTCGCGCCTCCGCCATCAATTCCTTCTCAGAATCCGTTGGACTCCTCCCTCCTCGCACTGATCCCATCGCCGACAAGACCAGAACTATTTCCGCCACTCTCTTCATGTCCCTAGCCCCATTTTTACAAACCCTAGCTTTCCTTTTCACCTCACTGGCTTCAATTTCACCGTTCTCTCCATCAATCATCGGCCTCTTCTCACCACCTGGCACATCCAAATCCTTGGAATCCGATTCTAACCGATCAATTGGCTCGGCACTCGTCTTATCCATCTTGAAACGAATTGAACGAGGGAATCAGGGGTTAAAATCCATAAACAACGTCCTTCTATCCTTGTTCTGAAGAAACTAAGCTGTTTTGACGGGAGAACCTCCGGAGGAGAGAGAGAGAGAAACAAGAGAGGATAGAAACAGAAATTAGAAGATGAAAACCCTAGCGAGGAGAGAGAAAAGAGGAAGAGAGAAACAAGGGAGGGAGAGGTTCAAAATTTTGAAAAGGATGAAAATACGTTAAATCAAAACCTTTTGGCGGGTAATTGAGTTTTAGAGAGAGAGAGCTTCGTAAGTGAAATATGGTGAGGGACTACGTTGTGAGGAAGAGAGAGAGAGATGGGGCGGTGTCGGGCAACTGAGCAGAGGATGAGAGAGAGAGAGAGAATAGAGAGAGAAAAAAAGAAAAACAAAGTTTTTATTTTGTTTTGTTATTTACCGATAATCTCCCAATGTCTTCGTTATTACCATTCTATCCCTTTCTTTCTCGTTTTCGCCTCCGCGAAGTTACCTGCGTTTTTAAGCCTTGCCCCTGCCGTTTTCTCCCCGCACGCTGTTTTGTCAATTTTCCTTTTTACGCTCGATTTCCTTTTTACAGAAATAAACCCTCAAAATGCATTTTTTTTTCTCTTCAATTTTCTCTGATAAAATGTTGGAAAGTATTCTGTTCAGTAAAGTACCTTTTAGCCACCATTGAAATTAAGTCAAAATAAAATAAATTCTCAAAAAAATCTTTGACTATTACTATAAAAATATATTCTGCAAGAAAAATTTTACTGTACAAATATTTTTCTGAATATGATAACTTTCTAGGGAACAAATAATGTCTAAGAAAATAAATTTCTATAAACAGTTAATACTTTATAAGCACTTATTAAAAGTTATATTTTTACTAATAATTAATTTTGAATAATATGAAACCGTAATATATACCCTTTTAATGTTTCTATATGAGTAATATAAAAATAGATAAATATTTGTAAATCTTGACATACCTAATAAAAATAATATTTTCTAGTAATCCTTTCATGACAAATAAAATTTAAAAATATTTTAATATTAGTGTAAGAGTTTTACTTGACTGCATTTGTGGAGTAAGACTTTGAAGAGCAAATAGTCCTTGTTATCGTTTTATTGATTTAATGATAAATTTTGTTTATCATTAAAATTTAATATATTTTACTTTAAATTTAATATATTTTAATAAAATAAAGGGAAATCTCTGTAACCCTAGGCAACTACTAAATAAATAAAAAAGAAGTTTTTAATGACTAAATAGTTTTAAAAAGTAGACTAAATAAAAAAAAAAAAGATTACAAAAGTTGAAATTTTTAAAATTTATATTCCTAAATATTAAGAATACATCAATATATTTTGCAAATCTTCAATATTTATAATTTAAACTCAATTATTCCTTGAATTCTCACGCAAGAAACATATTAATTTGATTTTTAAAAAAATCTTATAATATCTCCTGAGATCTAGTGCCACGCACTTAAAAAAGAGCATTACTGTCCAAAATGCTCCAAATTTATTCCTTTTTCTTCCTTCTTCTCTATAAGTCTCCTCATTCAATCCTAGCATATCAAACATCATAAAACATAGTTATTAGTATAATATTTGTTTAAAAATAAAGTAAAATCAATCACAATTATTACACCAATTTATACTTTATCAATAGGAAGTGCATTTTTCTCGGGTATGCTTCAGGGGTAAAAGGATATAGATTGTGGTGTTTTGATACCAAACCTTCAAAATTTGAAATTAGAAGGATGTTAATTTTAGTTAATTCTCTATGTTATCTTCTAAACAGTCCTCTAGTTCATGTGGTGCAGATGATAGTATGCAAAAACAAGTAGAGTTTGAGATTAACAGTTCTGATCCTTCTAGTAAATTTTTTAATAATCCTTTCATGACAAATAAAATTTAAAAATATTTTAATATATTTTAGTTCGTGAAAATTTTATAAAATTTGCAATTTTTCATAAAAGATAATAAAATTCATTATATTAAAAATTTTTTATATTTAAAACTCAATCAAATTTTGAATAACATGATTTTAATTTTTCAAGACAGACCCTATAGATTTTGATTCTTTTCCCTCTAAGAGAGATTTTCATAACATTTTTAGGTTTTCTGTTTTGTTTTTGTGGAAAATACTTCAATGTTTGATGTATTGAGAGAGGAAAAGTCTAATATTAATATTCAACTATCAAACACTAAATATTTTTTGCAAAGAGACTGTTATCACGTTTCTTACCTGTGATATCGAAATTATCAAAATATCAATTTTACCGTTACGCCAAGATTTACCTGTGATCTCAAAATTATCAAAATAGTAATTTTACCGTTACGCCAAGATTTACCCGTGATCTCGAAATTATCAAAATAACAATTTCACCGTTAGGCCAAGATTTACCCTCTCTCATTGTATAAAAAATCAATTGCACAAAATCTCAACTTTTTGAAATGATTCCATTTTAACCTATTTTAAAAGAAAAATCGTGACGACCCATCTATCATACTATAAGGAACACAGCGGTAGATAAAGTCTTATTATCATAAGGAAACGATTTAAAGTACATAATTATAATATGGGGGATCGTTACTACATCATATATAGTTGTAGCTTAATGTGGCCAAAACCTCCACTTACATCCTACTTAATTTTGTTCTTTATTCTCACATCCTGAAACTGGCACCTTAGCATACACTTGAAAGAAGGGAAGAGAGGGGATTAGACAGAAGGGGATTACCTAAACAAGTAATATCATTACACAACAAGCTTTCAGGTGATGAGGAACTTAGAGAACACTTGTATATGAGGTAGCACAGGTTGCAGAAACGTAAGGGGTGATACAAGGAAAACTAAGTTTGCCATGCACGAGGCAGCAGACACTTAAGCACGAAATATCATAAACCCGCACTGTCATCACATTTTATGAAGATCAGATAAGGCCGGAACGTTTCACAAACCTTCCTCAAAATTGAATCGAGGGATTGCATGGGCTCGCAGTGGATTCTTCATCATAGTGATGAGCTCTTGCTTCTCGGATAGATCCACATCATCACCATCAACAACCCATTCAAAATGCCAAACCAAATTAGCCACAAAATATTCTAAATGCATCATGGCCAAACCCCAACCGGGGCAAATCCTTCTCCCAACGCCAAATGGCATCATCTTAATTTCCCTAATCCCGGTCATATCAAATCCCTCCTCTTTTCCCATAAACCTCTCTGGCTTGAACTCCATTGGATTTTCCCAAACTTGCGGATCCCACCCCATTTCTGCCAGCAAAAAATTCACTGTAGCATTCTTGGGTATAACATAACCACCAAGAGATACGTCTTGAATCACTGCATGAGGCAGCGCAAAATGAGCAGGAAGGTGTCTTCTCAACCCTTCTAATACCACAGCCTTCAAGTATGGCATTTTCTGCAAATCGTCTTCACTAATTTTTTCGCTAACAACACATCTAATTTCTTCAAACAACTTGGATTGGATTTGTGGATATTTCACCAAATTCGCCATAATCCACTCTAAAGCAGCGCTAGTGTTGTACGTGCCCCGTCCAAAAACTCTGAGCACAGCCACATAACTTCTTCTTCATTCAGCTTTCTTTTCTTGTCACAATTAAGCAATTCTAAATCCAAAAGCGTATCAAGATAGCAACTACTTTTTCCACTCTCCATCTCTTTTTTTCCTTTCATTCTTCTTCTTATAAGAGGCAAAAGAATCTTTTCTTGACACTTTTGCTTCGATTTATTCGGAAAGGGAAAAATCTTTCTCGGATCAAGTTTCCAATATTTTAACAAAGCTTCACCTTGTGCAATCCCGATTTCTTTAATCATATTTTCGTCAAGTTTGTCACCAAAACACATAAGAACAAACAAACTCAACAAGGCAAATTTTAAGTGATCACGTACATCAAAGTACGGTGCATGTGCGTTGGATTGACATGCAAGACGAGTGATGAGAATTTGGAGAGCCCATTTGCGAGCATAAGAGTATGACTTGACTCGCGAGGGATGGAAAAACTCCACCGTGAGGTTGCGGCGGAGGAGGCGCCAGGTGGGTCCATACGCTGCATTGGCTATGTTGTGTTGCATGGTGGCTATTTTGGAAATGGGATGAGTGGAAGGCCTGTCCGAGAAAATGGTGTTGTTTTGAATGAGGGCCTGGTGGGCTAGAGAGTGACTTGAAATGAAGATATTGGGTCGGAATCCGAATTTGAGGGTGATGATCGGACCGTATTTCGGTCTTAGCTCTCGGAAGATTTGTTCTACTTCTGCGGTTGATTTGGGGAACCAAAAAAAGTTGCCAATGATTGGAAAAACTGGAGGTTCTGGTGGAAGCTTGCCAGAGATTTTGGTGGTGGTGAAGGTGGAGAAGAAAGAGAAGAGGTATTTGAGGATGGGAGAGAGGCAAAGAGAGCATATTATGATTAACCAAGTGTCCATTAATGAGAGAGAGAGAGAGAGAGAATGTTGTTGGGATGTATTCAATTGTGCTTGAGCTCGACTTATTTATAATCTCATTTGAGGGGTGAAATTATTTTCACCTAAAGAGTTGCGTCCATTTTGCATCACTTAAACCAAAAATTATTTTCACGTGATTTTAATTGATTCTAGGTCACAAGTCCATGCTTATCCTAGGGGTGAAACTCCCTACCACACAGGATATAACTTAAATAGAATAGTAATATAAAAATTAAATAGAATAGTGACTTATCTAGTTATAATATAAAATTGATTTTTACTGCATCAATAATTTTTTGTTACTATCACAAGAGTGGAAAAAATAGATTAGATAAAATTTAAAATGTAGATTTCGATGAAAAAAAAGATACAAATTAGTGAGGAAAAGAAAAAAGTGTTAAACATAAAAATAAAAATATTTCTATATTATTTTGTATTATATATACCTAATAATATTAAAATTACAATAAATACTAATTTACTATTAGATAATATCGTAATATCAAATAATTTCATTAATTATATACCTAAAAAAATAAATAACTAAATTTCTAATCTTTTTAATATATATATATATATATATATATATATTTCTTATATAACACTCCTTACGATCTTTATAAGATACGGCTTTTATTTAATGGTATCGATTAAAGAATTCTGGTATTGGGTTAAGACAATCTCCAAAATCGAAGATTTCAAATTCAAAATATTTCAGTAATTTAAAAAAAAAAAAAATGACACCATGTGATTGTCTGAATTATTAGCTGGCACTTCAAATAATTTATTTTATCGTACGAGGATGTCCTGGATGAACATGTGGTGCGAAGCAAAAAGCAGGTCAATTATTGGCTTTTTCCTTTTTATCTGTTTTCAGTAAACGGCCGGGGCCCTCCCCTTTCATCTCTCCACGTCCTTAAACATATACTGCAGAGAATATATGTGTAATGGGTGAAAGAAGATAAGAGACGTGGGTTTTCATTTGGAGAGAGAGAACGAAACCCTAATATCAAATGAAGTCACCCTTGTAGAGTGAGAAAGAAAAACCTTAGAGAGAGGGAGAGAGGAGAAGTGAGAAGAAAGAAAGAGGGAGGTTGAGAGAGAGATCGACTCTTATACTCTATATTTTCTTTCTTGGTAAAAATGTTTTCTCATCCATATTGCCATTTATTGTTGTGGTTTGGTGCCTTTCCTTTTTTTTTTTTTTTAAACTTGATCACAGATATTCGAAAATTAATTAATCTGATTTAAGTAGTTGTAAAATCTAATTTAGGCACTGACTTTTTTGATATATATTTTTTATTTTTAATACTCAAATTTAAAATTTTAGTTAATAGAATCTAATGTCCTTTTCCCAGACCCAAAGATGATCGGCATGTTTTGGTTCTTTGGTATAATGTCAAAAGTATCATTTTTTTAGTTTGTGAAAATAAGATATAAAACTAAAAATCATTTTTATTCTTAAGATAAAAGTAAACTTAATTTTTGTACTCTTTTTAGGGAATAGGTGATAGACAGGAACAAAAAATGGTTTAATTTATTTATTTTTTTTAATTTTGCCCCCATATATTTTTAAAATCTTGACATTATGCTTATATTCTGCCTCATTCCTTCTGTCTTATACTTTAACTAAGGGAATACTTAACATAGTATTCCGTTTGATAGACTGAGAAGTATCCTTGATAAGCTGAACATTCCAGGATAAGCTGAAGATTCCACGAGAAACTAGATTCATTAATCAGAGCACGTACATGGCCCTCTCTCATTAAGTTCTTCACAGGGATCTGGATCTTATAAGAGAACCTTTCATTAACAGATCTCTACCAAGATGCATCTTCACGTATACCATGGGTTAGCACCCATATGAGCCAGAAGGGAAGTGGCGTGAGCAAAATACTTTCTCCTCAACATTTCACCGTGTGCAATAAATAGTGTCAATATACAGTGAAATAGATGCTCCTTTTGCAAAAAGGGGTAGGGTTACAACCTCTCGCATGGAGCAACAGGGTTATAGAATAAATAACCCAAATGTAATAATTAAATTGGTAGCCATACTCCACTGTCTATCTAAGCTCAGAAGCAAAGGGACTCCAGACTTTTACAACGCGATGCAAAAATCACTTGCTAATTAACATCCACATTTTCTGGAGACACGCCCTCTTCTGCTTGCTCTTCATTTCATCAGAAGCTGCCATCATCAACCATCTCAGGTTAAGGCATTTCAACGAGAGCAAGGGATAGTAAATTTGATACTCGTCTAACAGCACATGGAACATCTTGGATGAATATTCATTCAACTCTATAGTTTTGAAGAAACAACAAAAGAATGTGTATGTTCTGCCTTATGAAACAACACTCTTCCATTTAACACACACTCAAAACTTACACCACATGGATATAATATACCTATATATATACCTATCTACACACCGCCTTTCTTTTTTTCTTTTAAATATATTGCAGAACACCCAGTACAGAATTTTGTTCAATCTAACACAATCTGACATGCAATGCCACCTTAAATGAGCAACCGCTCTTTGCTTAAGCCTGGTAATGCAAATTTACTGGTAGAAAATTGAGAGCAGATTTGTATGGTGCCATTTTGGAAATGCCACGTCACTGCATATCATAATGGTTGAATTGGTGCAGAGTATTTCAGCATCCTGAAACATCATGCCATGAATAGTAGGCAGCTGATACCCTCTCTCCAGGTAGAAATTTAATAATGGCACTATAATGTTGTTGAGGATCCTTGATATTGCAACCTGCAAAAACCAGAAAGTTGAGGGTTCCATAAATGATTAGCGAATGGCTTCTTTTGGTTTGGAGGATGATAATAGGCTTACAAGGAGTGAACAAACCAATGCTTTGGTCTCAAGCAACTGAACAAGCATCTACAAAGAAAACTACTTGACTCTTGTATCTTTAAGATATTATATATATTTTCAAAAAAAATTGAATTTTTGGTGTCTTAGCTGGAGGAAGTTCCAGAGTTAAAAATACCTAAATTGAAAGACAAAGCATTTGCTTAAATCAGGTTAATTAGGATATGAATGTACATCTCCAATACATTGGATATCTCATGAGAGATTTGTTGGCCTTTACTATTTACTAGTTGTACCCACATATTCTTGCAAAGTCATTCCATCCAAATAATTCTTAAGATATGAATTTAGCCACAACTCTGAGTTCAACTTAAATATAGAAATAAGACCCAAATCAGAATAACAGGGATTCTCATCATATTAAAGAACATGTCGATCCTAAGCCCTTGATAACTAAAATTATTGTTTTTGATGATCGTAATTTCTTTTCAATTCGAACATCCATAGTAGATTGTTGCATAACCAATGTTTCAGAAGAGCAAGGGTTAGTTATGACAACCTGGCCTAAGGTAAATTCAACCTGGAAGCTCAAGATAGACATCAATAAATCAGTGAATTTGGCATTAATACCTAAAAGGTTCGAAGGACAACGTTTGGCCTATGGAAAATGTAGAAAAGCCAATCAGTACCCAATATTTTTACACGGGAATACTAAATGTGATGACAATTATGCCAATATGGATGAGACCATAAGCTTTACACAAACTAATTTAATTCTACAGCATAATGAAATGCAAGCTTCACATGACTAAGGCCACCAATCACAAGCAAGTCAAAAGATGAAGAATATTCTAGTATTAACCAATTCACTAGTTGCAAGATTCCTTCATTTTATCCATCTAAATCAAGGAGAAAATCCCACACATCTCTCATTATCAAGAATTTCACTGTCATACTTAGGCAAACAAGATTGAATTCTCAAACCTGAATTAGGGATAATTTCAGTTCACCAACTTTGCTCCACTTTAATGATAATGTAAAGTCATCTAATTGCACACTGGCAGTCACGTTATTCCCGATGATTCCAACAGAACCACTAGCAGTCATTTCCTGCAGCAAGAAGTTTCAAGGACTGTCACTACGACTACAAAAGATTGACTCAACAAAAAGTTTTATTTGCATGAGAGTATATTGAAAAAGAGAAGTATCAGGTCAGGTCAGAGATCTCTCATTTATAAGGCCGCTAACATTAATGAATGTAATTTAGAGGACACAAACTGTGAATGCAACAAATTGACCATTCTAAAATCCTGAAATTTTCGGGTTAGAGATCTCTCGGTTTAGAGGGCGAACCTTAATGCAAAAGTGGATTGCTCCTTTGGTCATCTCAAGATCACGTGTTTGAGATGTGAAAATAATCTCTTTGCAAAAATGCAATGGGAAGACTACATATATATGCGCCCACCCTCCCCCTACCCTGCAGTAAACCAGGGAGCACTTTGTACATCAGGTGAGCCCTTTATCCTCATTCTTATTATGAATCACTAAATCACACACTCTTTACTTTTTATATCCAACACATATCAGATGCTTGACACAAATCAAGCTCAAGTAGCTGTAAATTTCACAACTAAACGTCTTCACTTATCCCAGATGGATTACCAGAAAACTGAGGATCCACAGCATTAACGCTCAATCTGCTCCATTAATTATAGTATTACTCTATCTCGACTTCCAATCATCTTCATTACAGCCTTATCTTATTTTATTTATTGGTTTTTCAGGCTTAATAAGGAAACCCAAGCAACCAAATGTTCATGTTCGATGCTAGCATAACATGCTTGAGAATTTGTAGATGGACAGTGAGCTGGTACAGCATGATGCTGTTTGGTTTGGCAACAATCATTTCGAGGGAACCTCCTTTTTATTCACTACCACCCACCAAAAAGAATGAAGTGCCTTATGCAGCTCAAAAGAAAAATATGCAAAAAGCAGCTCATTGAGTTTATTACGCAGTTGTCACAGACCAGGTAGTTCTTACCTGTGAAAGACAAGCAACTGGAATAGGTTGTCCGTCATCTAAAACACTGATATTCAGATCCGAGTGCATGGTAATATCAATGTGACCCTCTGAAATTTTAGTTCTAGGAGGAGAAGATATAGCAAAATGCAAAGTCATATCATCATTTGGGTACTGCCTGTACAGTTCCGGGACAAAATACATCCAGCCAGCAGTGTTCAGAAAGGACTGGTCCATGAATTTATCAATAGTCCAGTGCATGGTATTTGCCTAGCAAAGACAGCAATAGTCAGATGTAGGAACCAGTATATATACTAAAAATCAATTGAATTTGCATCTAAAACTTTAGTCTAGTTATGCATGTGAAGTCCATCTAGTTCACCAAGCAGATTTGTTCATCAAAGAAACAAAGCAAAGCCTTGCCCTGCTGTGGACCTTAATGTCTTGTCTTTTTATTAAATTTCTCTCAAGTTCCAACGTTTTTAAATAAAATAAACTGGAGTTTTGAACCTGATTATCTCGGTTGTGAGCCTAACTGACCCACTTTTTGAGCCTGAATTACATCTGTCCGGATGTCAAACAATACCTTAAACAGGATCCTTGGGCTAATATCAAGCCTTCGGAAATATAATTTTGCAGCTTAAATGTATATTCATGATAATAAAATAAATAATAAAAAAATCCTTTCATTTGCAAAACTTAGCATCATGGACAATGTTACCATGTAAAGATGTAGTTGGTGCAAGTAGCTAGCTTAAAAGCACAGTTGACGGGTGGGCAACCAGAAAGCAGTAGATCTTAAGACTTGAAAACTTACATTGAAGTAAACTTCTAATGCAGAATTGATGACATCTTCACGTATTGATAACCCAGCCATCTTAGTGAAATTCGTGCAGGATTCCAGAGACTCAGACTTAATCCGATGATATTTGGAAACAGCAGCTACCGTTGTTGGTATGAATAGTCCATTGATATCAAAGTCAATGGACGATTTACCTAGCACGATATCGTTTACGAGAGTAACGTTTAAGGTAGCAATCCTAGTTAAGCGGATTTGCTTCGGAAGTTTCCGTAACAAAGCATCAAACTTCTTAATTTGTTCTCTAAGTTTCTCAGAGAAAGCATCTTGAACCGCAGATTTCAATTTTCCTTCAAAAGCATCTACAACTCTGACACAATGAAAGAGGATCAGTGGCACTAATTTTTGGAGTGATTCATTCTCTAATAACTGCCTTCACTTCTTTTTTTTTTTTCTCTTTTTAAACTTTTTTACTAACAAGACCCATAAAGCCAAGACAAATGGAAATGTTAAAGGCTTCAGAAAGACAATGTCCACAGACAAGGGCTTCAGCCATGCAAGGAAAAAAGGTGCTCCTAAGGAACCATCAAAGTTACTTTGGTCATCAAGAAAGAAAACAGAGTTTAAAATAAAGTATTCCTGTATTGATCATCCTTCAAGGAATGTTCTCACAAAAGAATAAATTACTAAACCACCACCACCAAACCCTTAAAATTGAAAAATTCCAAAATGAGGTCCTACTGTCAACAGGGGATTGTAAACAGCACTTTGGAGCCTATGGTTGATTGAGACTTACAAAACTATAAGTTCCAATTTGTCGATTTCAGTCCTAAATTAAATTCCATTTAAACCATTTGACAAAAGAAATCTACTGCAAACAGCCCGAGTTCTGTCCGTAGTTTATGCAACACGTGATTGGTCATCTTGGATTTCTGATTCTATACCTGTCCCATCTTGAACATTAGGCACATATCCTAGTAACTATATTCCAAACTGTAACAAGTGAAATGCCAGCCCTCTTTCTGAAGATAGTTTGATAGAAATAGCCACAACAGGGAAGTCAGAGAAATGTCTGACATAATAACATGGAAGGAGTGATTGGCTATTATATTGTATATATTATGTAATTGCAAGCAAACAGGTTGAGTATTCTATGAGCTTTTTCTCTTTGTTGTATGCTAAGATGGGCATGCATGAGCACCTTTTTCCCCCTACCTGGGTGGGCTGTGGGGAGGGGCACATTGATACCACAAGGCGAGAAGGCCAAACAAAATGTTATTTGTAACAAGTAGTTTTGTAGTTTGGTTAAATGGTCGCATTTTATTCAGTTCTGCTATTTGATGGTCTAGTGCAAGTTAGAGCACACAAACATGGACACAGTTTCAATTTTGAAGTGTCCATGCTTCATACTCCATAGCATGGCATTATGACATATTCATGTCTATCAGAGAAAGTACCTTTTGGCCCTGTCATTCTTCAAATCAATTTACCTACCAATTCTCACCGTTCCAAGCAATATATAAACACACACACACACACAAAATCTTTAAACAAAATTAAAGGGTGTGAAATGGATTCCATACGTTTGATAAAGCCAAGACGCTCCACCATCCAAATCTATGGAGATGTCACCCACACGGCAGTTGCATTCCACTACTGATAGCCTAAGAGTTCCTTGTTGGTTCTTCAAACCCACAATAAGCCCCAGTTGCATACCTTCAACCTTTGTACAAGCAGCAGCACAGCACCCATCAGCTCCGCATTTAAGGAAGATACAATCAAGTTGATCATAAATAATCATAAAGATATATTTTATACATAGTAGGAAAAAGACTTTTATACACATCATTAGGGCCCATCATGCAGGGAACTTTTCAGTAATCCATCATAGTCCTGAGTGATCCACAGTTTCCAAAAATATCCACTATTATCATCTTTTATTAATATCCAATGGAGCTAACAAAAGAAGGGATGAACAATATCAATATATAACACATGGATTGATATGGACAACATGATTGATATAACTAAACTTCACTAGAAACATAAAAAGGAATATGAGGAAAACTATGTTTTGGAGAAAAATAGAGTATTTCAGGAAAAGACATGTTGGAAGTCCTATACCTGAACAGAGGCATTCCCTTTATCAGTAATCTCGACAGGCACTAACCAAGTACGGTAGGAATAACGCCAATTCATATTAATGTTGGCAGTGGCATTCAAGGCAACAATGTCAAGACCTCTCACTCCAGTCTTCACGGAAGAAGAAGAAACACTCACTTCATAAATAGTAATGTTCGTCAGATTCATGTGAACATTACCCACAACTGGAATTTTCTTAGACTTCTCGATTGGGGGTAGCTCAAGTGGAGTGAGTGAAGAAATTGCCTTGTTTATCAACAAGTCCTTCACAAATTCAAGACCCACATCAGAAACCTCCACAGAAATGAAACCCTCTTCATGGGTGTCTGCAGAAATGAAGAGGAGGGAGAAAATAGTGAGGAAAATTGTGGGTGCCATGAGAATTCGTGAGAGACCCATGTTGGGATTGAGTGAGAGATTAATGAATTTGAGGGTTTGTGAGCTTTTTATATAAGAAATAGAAGATTCCGACAGAATATTATTGAGAGGATTGAACTGATTTTTGCTGGGTTCAATGTTTTTATTTGGCTAGGCGGAGTTTGTTTGTACGTCGTGAATTCTGGGGTTTTGTGCGGGCGAAGGAATTTGAAAGCAACATGTGAATTATTTTATGGCTAAAGGTTTGTTCGTCTATAATGTAGGTTTAGTGGAAATTTTGGATTTTTGTTCATTATTACGTTAATTTATTAGCAATGGCCATTAGGGTTCTGGTCATGGAAATCCTGTAGCATACACGCTTCGGATTCGGACTCCAGCATTGCCTCGTAGGAGGAGGATAAATGGAAAATAAGAAAACATAAATTGAAAATAAAGTGGTTCATATTTGATTGACAAATACTTTTGAAATGATATTACAAAATTTAAATTTAATATTTATCAGGAATAGGGAAAAAAAAAGCTATTCAAATTACATTATTCAATTACTTTTGGATAAAAAAGAAAGAAAATTAACTTCATAAAATTAAGATATTTTATAATCTGATTTTTAATGATTACTGAAATATTTGAAATTTTCCCACATTCAATTTTATTTTTTTTTCATATAGCGTCAACCGTAAAAAAGATTCCATGTGTTGCTTCTATTGCTCTTTTGAACTCTTAAGGATAGTAACTATAAAACATGAATTGTGAAAAATAAAATTTTTCTTAATATTTTTGCAAAACAACAACAATAATATGGTTTTTCAAATTTTAAATTTTAAAATCAGTCATTTAAGAAATAAATATCAAAAAAATAAAAAAAATAAACTTAAAAATATAATAGCATTGATTTAATTTGTGTGAATTCTGTTACGTTATTCATTCCTATCTAAAATTATCTTCTCGACTAAATCCATAACTATCATGTTTTTATAAATAAATTACATCTAAATTTTCAACGACTTATCTCTATATTTTATTAAATTTTTTATATTTAACTTCTTGGTTCTCCTGATCAATATATTTTTAGATTTTCATTATACATATTGAATGATATGTCTTTGTAAAAATTATATTTTATAAAACAAACTAAAGAAACACTTGGACCTTGCAATACTAGTGCAATCCAAACATTTTTCTTTTCTTCTTTTTTTTTGGGTAATATCTACTATTAGTTAAGCAATCTTGGCAATTTGATGTTGTTAAGCATGGTAAAAGTTCTAACTTAAAGTATCTTTGCAAATTGACTTTTCATAATATATTTTGGGTAATATCAAAATCATGCATAATTGACGGTCCATTTGAATAATTAATTTAAATATAATATTAATTTATCATAATATATTTTGAACATATAATGTCACATTCAATCCAACACCTTTTTTATAATATTATAAATCTTTTGTACTCGAAAGAGCAACACCATCTAGAAAGTAAGAAGGGTTTGCTAGAAAATTTAATTTTTTTTTTAAATTGTTGTAAATGTGTTTTATATTTATCATTATAGAGTACGTGGGAATTATAGAATAAAAAAATATGTTGTTTGGTTTTCAAAGGTTGCCTTATTTTCTTTAATATAATAGATGACATATGGATTATTTCGATGAATTATTACAATATAAATATAGAAAATATCTACAAAGAATATAATATTTAATATTTGAAATCTGAGGTGAATAATCAAAAACAGCATCCACCAGAAGGAGGAAAGAAAATATTAGAGGACAAAAAAACCGAGTATATTAAAAAATTGGAACATACGCAAGCAAACACTAATTGCTAAATTTATATTCTCAAAAAACTTGAAAAACAATGGAAAAAAATTCTTTAAAAGAAGAAAGTCTAAAAAATCTAAATTAAAAAATTATATTAAATTTAATTAAATTTAATTCGAATTAAATTAAATTTTAATAAAAAAATTCACTCCCACCTGTTTTTACAACAAGGATGATATGAGATGCGCTTGCTGGTGCCCTGGACCTACTCATGGCACGTCCTATATTGTCTTTTCTCATTAAAAAATAAATAAATAACAAAAAGACATCAATGAATGATGATTAATATATTTTTTTTTTTGGGGTCATATTATCACCAGCCCCATGTATAAAATCTACGGTGTACCGTAGGGAGCTATAATAGTTAATACCAAATAATGAGTTTAGAAGAATGGAGTTTAAGATCATAGACTAAAATTCTAATACAAAAAAATATATTAATATTGTAATAATTTTAATTAGTTTTATGATGAACTTTACAAAATTCTATATTTTTAAGAGAATTTTTTACTTATAATTAAAAAATTAAAAGTAAAATAAATAAGATATATAAAATTTAGTGATTTCTCAAATATATGATCTTAAATAAGAGTCTGATAGCTTCTCGCAGTCGTAAGTTTCGATTTATTTGTGGGGTATTTATCAATTATGAATTTCCTTAGTGCTATAATAATAATAATTATATTGATTAATTTTTTCTAGATCGAACAGTTTATAACTTAATTCAAAAATTTTATAATAAGTCAACAAAATCTTATGCTCGTGCTAAGACAGATCGCTTGGTGATGTGATTTTAGTAGGGTAAAATTAATTAACATATCTCCTGAATGAAGAGAAGACTACCAAAGGACAATTGGCCTCTTTTTTTTTTTTTTTTGTTACAACAATTGGCTTCATAGTAACACTCTTCCTTCCCTCTCAAGTTTGAATCAAGTTCAAGTCTTCCCATCCCTTACAATTTATCCAATAAATAAATAAATAAATAAATATATATATATATATATATATATATATGACACTCTCAAACAGTGGTGGATTCAAAACCCAAGGATAGTGAGTGTAAAATATTGTCATGGAACAAAATGACCCAACAGTTATCTGTGTGGGGCCATGATTATTTTAATATATAAAATTTAATAGAATTATTTTTATTTTAACTCCCGCCCACTCTTCCACGTAGCTCTGCCAATGCTCTCAAAGATGTTTATACGTGGAAGGTTTTAATCCTATGGGTTATTATAATTTGATTATCTATACAATTGAAATACTCAAACTATTGCATGTGATGATTGCTTCATGGTTGCATTTCTTTGGTGAATGAAAATTTCATTTTTCATAGGATGAACCTACCAGTCGAATTGGAGCAAAAAGTCAATAGAATTGGCAGTCTTCACCTCCCCCATCATTTCCTCTTTGAACCCAAAACTAATAAGTCTCTTATGGGGAATTACTTTTGGAACAATCAATTGATATGTTGAAAAATTATAGATCAATCTTGGATTTTAGTGCAAAAATTTTAAAGCCAATATTGACACCTTGATCACCAGGAATATCTCTGTCACTAGTCATGTGCCAAGCACAAATAAAAGCAAAAAAAAAAAGGAAAAACTATAATTAAAAAGGCTTGCATTTTCGAATGTATACATGCATAAGAAAGGAATTGTGTAATTACTTTGTACAAATGGTAGGTAATTGCTTCCACTCGCCTGGGTGATAGGTCTACCACCATTACTATATTTCATATTTTTTTTTTGTTGGGGGTTCGGTGTCATGCATGTCCCTCTTTTGGCAAGCTTTTGCTTCAGGATGGAGCTTGTGGTCAACACCATGCTTCTTGTTTAGTCCACCGCTTATCTTCAGATATTACATGATATAGATTTTTTTTGGTAATATTTATAAATATGATATTTATGATATTTTTAATGATTTTTAATACTCTTGTGTTTCTTGTAAATAAAACAGTAAAATAATTGGTGAATACTAAATAATGATATAAATATTTATTGAGATTATAAATTCAGTTGAAGTAAAAGTTCAATATTGAGGAGAGAGTGAAGTCAATCCAACGATATAGATACTTATATACACGCAACATCAACATTTTCACTTGTTAATCCCCAACAAAGGAAAAAAAATGTTATTGGCCAATTATATTGCTCAATCAAGGTCGAACCGGACAACTCAATCAATAGAGTCTCTCCACTTTCATCATCCCTCTTTCAATTCGATCTTATTTAATTGCATCTCTTTATACCAACAAAAAAAAAGGTCGAACCCTCCACAAAATCTAATGGACGTAGCAGTAAAATGTTGCATTCCCTTAATCATAAGTCTCAGGTTCGAGCCACAAGAATGGAGAAATGAAATTTAAAAAAGTCAATCCCTTCATGAATTCTACAGTATTCGGATCAGATTAGTCATACAAAACTTGGACACCGTTCGGTGAAAAGGGGAAAAAAAAAAGGGTCGAACCCTCTGTGACCCGTAAACATGAGTCCAATCCAGGTATCGTGGGCCGAGCTTAGCATAAATTTAATTTAAAAAACCAGTAGGCCCAGCCTGCCCAACATGGGCCGTACCCAGCACAGGTACAGTTTGAGCGAATTAGTATTGGATCGTGCTTGGGCCATTAGTTTAGGGCCCAAGCTTTTGAGTCATCCCTCGATTGTAATGTTTGATTGAGAGAAAATGTAATTCCAAACTTCAACGCATGGGGATGGACGCTGCCAAGGGATGTGCGCCGACGACGGAGTAAAAGGCAGTGCCACATTAGGGGATCCATGGCCATAGTCTTGATATCATTGCGGGACTATCAAGATGATAAAAGATGATATAATTTTGAAGTATACCAATGATGACGCCAAAGACTATATTTTTAAATTTTTATGTTTACGTTTTTATTTATATTTTCAGTTTTGTATAGTTTTATAATCATCCCAATTTCAAATTCTTATATAATTAAAAAAAAAAGTCCTAGAATTTTATAATAAGGACGAAGGACACCGAAACGGGATCCAAGGTGAGGTTTCAAGAAAGTAAGGCATGTACCTTTTGGCTTGAAAAAAAAAAAAAAAAAAATCTCATCTAAAAATATTTTAAAATTAATTTATTCGTTTTCAAAACGCGACATGCATTGTTAATGAATAATATCATATCGCATTTTAAAAATGTGACTTGATACTATTTAGTTATTTTATATGTCACATGTTTAAGATATGATATGATATTATTTATATAAATAGTTTATGTTAAATCTTAAAAATGTGATACGAGAGTGTTAATTTTAGAATATTTTTAGATAAGAAGTTATTATTGTGAGAAAAGCATCGCAATATTTCCAAAATAAATAAGGAAAATAGAAACTCGTGACTTTCTTGTACACTGACACGCGTCACGTTTGCCCAACGTTGTGGTTTGTTTGATTGCTTAATGTGCAAGTTGACACAATAACAGAGCATTAATTAAGAAAATGGGTCAACGGCGGAATCATATCAAGCAAGAAAAAAGAATATATAATAAATATAATCTTAACTCCTTATCCTTCAACACCCACTTGAAATCAAGTTTGAGATTAAAATCGATTCGACATAAATAAATTTTTAAATAAAACTAAAATTTCATATTACTTATTAATTTTTAATTTAAATAAAGCCTATTAGCAATAAAAGTCCCAATTTATTAAAAAAAAATTGATTTATGATAAATATAGTGAATTTTATAATAAATAAAATCTTATTAATGGGAAAAAACTTACCTTATAATAAAATTTCTTTTTGCATTGAAGCGGAAAATTTTTTATAAATCATATTTTTTATTTTTAATACATCTTTGTTTAATACAAATAGATTTTATTCAAAAACGGGCATTAAAATTGAATTATGAGACCATATAACTCTCCTCCTTCTCTTTTTTTTTTTCATCAATTGGTTTTTAAACTTTTATTCGACTAATTCAGTCTGATACTATAAAACCCATATTAAAATATTCATTATCTCAAATTTATTAATTTTTTATTTTTAAGATTAGAAATCCAGTCCTTCCCCCTCTTTCAATAGACCCCGTTCGAGGTTTTTCAAACTTAACATATATTAAAAATAGAAATCCAAACCCTTATTCATGCACGCATCACAGCCCTCGAGAGGGTAGTTGACATGTGAATACTACATACTAAATAATGGGTCCCAGGGAAAGGGACCACTGGCCCCACGACTCCAGCTATCCTTTCGGATAATTTGGACAATGAGAAACAAAATATTTCTCTAACTAATAATAAGATTAAGAAAAATATACAACTTTGTCTTAACAAATCAAAATTTTCTTATAAACAGTTTTGAACCTAACAAAGCTTTCATTTTTATTTTGTTTTTCAATAATGTACCATGTGCATGAATTATTATATTGCCATGAGAAAGAATCTCTATAAGAAGGCAACAAGAAAAGAAAAAAAAACACTACACCAATTTTTCTTAATATAGGACACTACTTCAGGCAAATAGTAATTCATCTCTCGCTCCCCCTCCCCCCAAAATGGACACTACTTTCTTCATCATCATCTACTGTATATGCCTCTCTCTCTTCCTCAAATACATCATCTCCTTGTTCTTCAACTCCACCACCACCAAAATCTACGGCAAGCTTCCGCCGGGACCAGTTGTCAGAAACTTGTTATGGATACCTAAATCCTCTGTTGAATTAGAAGTCATACTCCGTAAACTAATACCTAAATACGGCCCTATCATCGCTCTCAGATTTGGATTCCGAACAAATATCTTCATATCAAGTCACTCTCTAGCCCACCAAGCTCTTGTACAAAACGGTGCAGTTTTCTCCAACAGGCCCCCGATTCTTCCCATCACCAAAATAGTCACCAGCAACCATCACAACATGACCAATGCCCCATATGGTCCCATATGGCGCCTTCTCCGCCGCAACTTCACCGTGAAGTTCCTCCATCCCTCGCAAGTCAAGTCTTTCTCTCATGCTCGCAAATGGGCTCTCAAAACTCTCATCAGTCGTCTTATATGTCAAGCCAAGTCAGAAGAAGGTGTAGTAGTAGTTCGTGATCATTTCAAGTTTGCCATGCTGCATTTGGTCGCCTTCATGTGCTTTGGAGTTACTCTTAATGAACATGAGATCATAGAAATTGAATCTGCGCAACACAGGGCTATGTTGAGTTATTGGAAGTTTGATTTTCTCAATGTGTTTCCAAAGATGGGGAAGCTTTTGTTTCCACATAAATGGAAATACTTCTTGGGGGTCAGGGAGAGTCAAGAGAAGGCTCTTTTTCCTCTTATAAGAGCAAGACTGAATGCAAAAGAAGAGATGCAGCATAATGCGAGAAGTTGCTGCTACGCAGACACCCTTTTGAATCTAGAATTGCCTGATGGTGATGAGAAGAGAAAGCTCAATGAAGGGGAGGTGATGACACTGTGCTCTGAGTTTTTAAACGCAGCCACATTCAACACTGCAACAGCTCTCGAATGGATCATGGCGAATATGGTGAAATACCCTCTAGTCCAATCCAAGTTGTTTGAAGAAATCAGAGGTGTTATCCTTTCCAATGAAGAAATCAGAGAAGAAGATTTGCAGGAAATGCCATACTTAAAGGCTGTGGTATTAGAAGGGTTAAGAAGACACCCTCCGACTCATTTTGTGCTGCCTCGTGGACTGACTCAAGACACAGCTCTTGGGGATTATGTCTTGCCCAAGAATGGGACAGTGACTTTTATGGCGGCAGAGATGGGATGGGATCCACGAATTTGGGAAAATCCAATGGAGTTCAAGCCAGATAGGTTTATGGGAGAAAGGGAGGGATTTGATCTGACGGGGAGTAGGGAAGTTAAGATGATGCCATTCAGTGTTGGAAGAAGGATGTGTCCAGGGTGGAGTTTGGCCATGCTGCATTTGGAATATTTTGTGGCTAATTTGGTTTGGTTTTTTGAATGGACTGTTGATGGTGATGATGTTGATTTGTCCGAGAAACATGAGTTCATCACAGTGATGAAGAAGCCACTGCAGGCCCGCATAATCCCTCGATTCAATGTTGAGAAAATATGTGCTTAGATATAGATACAGGTGTGACTATGTAAAGAGTGACAATGTATGTGTATTCAATTTATGCAATAATATTTTTGCACCTTAGTTACCATAATATGTCATTAATAATAATTAAAAAAAAAACTATAAAACAAAAACAAAAACCAACAAAAAAAATAAAAAGGACCACGCCAAGTGGTATTAGGCCTCATTCAAGATGTTCAAATCTTTTATTTATTTATTTATTTTTTTGGTACAAGGAGATGCAATCAAACAGGATCAAATCGAAAAAAAGATGATAGAAATGAGAAAACTGTACCGCTTGAGCGAGGGACTTCAAATCTTTTAATCACAAAGCAATAGAGCCGTTTTGCTCCATTTGAAGCAAGAATATGGTCCGATTGTTGATTTGGCATTACCTCAGCCAGCGCACAGAGCCACAGAAAAGCTGTTTCTGATTGGCTAGAGTCGATCACCATGTGAGAAGCAAATTGACCAAATTAAAACCCCACAATGGAGCAAAGCTGACCCGGAACTTACAGCAGAAAAAAATGCAGAGATGGAAATAGGAAAAAAGTATCAAAATTTTTGCATATAAATGAACAAGTCCAAAACATATGTTTGTGTTTGTGGAAGACAGCCGCATCTTTCAAAGACAAGCATTTTCAATACCAAAAGAATTGAAGAAACTCTTTTATATGACCCCCTCATTTTCTTTCCCCAAAGGTGAAAATGTTTTGGTGTTCTTCTTTTTTACCATTGATAACTGCACATTTTTTTAAAATACACACTAATTTTACAAGTCAAGACCAAAACCAGTGGAATTGGGGAGGAAAAAAATTAAAACACAAAAAATGCAAATTGATGAAGGGTCCATGAACCATAGTCACTGGCCGTTCAAGAATCTGCTTTGATGAACCTCATTCTTTTCTTCTTTGTTACACAAGGCAGTTGTACAATATGTGAAGTGTATAAGCCCGTCAAAAAATTCATGCAAGTTGAAGGAGAGAAGGTAAAGCTTCGTGAAATGGAGTTCACAGAAAGTAGTCAGGAGCTGGTCTCTTAGAAGGTGCGCCTCTTGATTCCTGCATAATGGAATTGAGGTTGAGACGAATGCAACTCTTTTAAGGCACAAAAGAGCCATTTTTAAGGGAATATCGAGAAGAAAGATTGGCCCTTGAACAAGATGATGAATATTACACACGTGTCATAAGACAGACATCTAGACACAATATAATGCTTCCGCTCGTAAAATCTATAGGACCAGAAAGGAAAAAGACCATTGGGCACTTCACACACACTTAAATTACCACATTCAACTTGTGCATGTGCTCATGAAGTTGAAATTGTGGAAATGCATTATGTTTAATGCAGGGGCTTCTTTAACATAAGTAGCAAGCAATTTTCTACTGTTATAAGGCTTTTTGCACACACCTGTGGAGCTGCTTCAAATACGCGGAACTGCTTGTTAAGATTTTCATCTAGCTCCAAGATTGCAGCTACATTTCCACATCTGCAATGCACCCAGGAGGTAACATTAGCCACTAGTCTAGAACAAAGAAGCTAAACATTTCCCGAAATAAAAATTTACCTGTAACAGTAATTTGGAGCTGACCACACTGTTACAATCTGGTCATTGAACATCCATTTATATCCTTCCGTAACCAATTGATGAGCACGACAAATGTAATCAATTTTATTTGAGTGGTTGAAAGAAGTGACAACGCTACCACCAAATAGAAATCCAGCACCACGAGGACTCAAACCCCAACCATCGACAATGTCTTCTGGATCTGACCACAATAGGTCACACATTGCACCATCATGTGGTACCTCTTGCTTCCTATCAATTGTTCGAATCTGACAAACAATTGCATTGATAATGTCAATAAAAACCTCAAACAAGGGGGGGCAGGGCATGGGAGGATCTTTAGCTATGAAAAGCATCGACATTGACAAGGGATACAAGAGGTGGGACATGAAGCAAACACAATCCAACAACAAAGTTAAGATATAAGGCTAAATAAAATACAAAGATCAAGTACTATGTTCATGTAAACTAAAAAAACATAATACTTACCTATATTTATCGAAAGCCTATTTACACTTCCATGTTATAGACATGAAAACATTACTCTGAATTCTATTTCTACTTCTATATTACCTTATCTTGAACTTCTTAGGGTGTGTTTGGTATAGCTTTAGGGGGATGCTTTTACTATTTGACTTTTGCAACAGTTAAAATGTGTTTAGTAACTTAGCTAATAGCCATTGGAATCACTTCTTTTTTTAACCATTTTATCCATTTTTTATTAATAACAATAAACAGATTTAAATACTTAAAAATTAATTTTACCTATCTTATATTTTTTAATTTTTACTTTCTAATTTATACAATAAAAGTTAAACTATTATTATGGTATATATCTAAATTAATTAATTGTCTTTTTTAAGTAGTTGAAAAAATTGTCTTTTCTCGTAAAATCAATGGGTATTTATATGATTTATATCAACTTCTTATGATATATGTTTGAATTAATTATTTCAAAAAAAAATTATTGATATTAGATTTATAAATTTTATATTTCAATGCATAACGATAATATAAGGAGATATATATCTTAAAAATAAAACAAATTTAATTAACACATATTTGTCCTTTTTTGTCATTATATCTGGACAATTGAACACTAATATCAATTAACAATGGCTATAGTCAATGACCATCCATCAGCCATCAGCTGTGAATTTCATAAGCTGAAACAAACAGACCTTAATTTATAATTCCACAAATATATGAAACATTGTGTCCATGAAGTATTTTTAAATGCCAAGGAAGTTTCCCAAAGGTATCTTATTGAAAATATAATATTAAAAAATGCGGAACATCAAAGTGTTTGAGTCCTACACGTACATAGCTTATTTCTGAGCATGATGGTATGATAGAGATCAGAGACAAATAATAATAACCTGCAATTGATTCTCTGACCTGGTCTAGCGTAGATATAGTAGGAGAGAGACCTCCATGGACACTAAATATCTTGTTCTCAATTAAAGCCGATAGACTGCAGGAAAAGAGCATCAAGATTAGAACAACTTAGACAGGGCAGAGGAAAATAGAATCTGAATTTAGCTGACATTGAATCACTTTGATTTTGAGCTTGCTCTTCCAAGCACAAATTTAAAAGAAAAATAAAATAAATCAAGCATGAAACAAACACAAAACTGGTAATCCAATATTGGCATGTAAAGGTCTGGCTAACAGATCATTAGTTTCTGATGAAGTCAGGTCAGTACCAGGACCTTTTGACCTGGCAAAGTTCAACAGTAGGGTTTTGAGTTTTAAATGAGATGCCGCAAGAAGGAAAAAAGAAGTTTGCATGGTACAATGACATCATGGTCTGGCGACATGCATGTAATTCATCCAAAAGTTCGGATGGATGCAGGAACTCTGAAGGCAGGGGCGGAGCCACCTATAGCCTTTGGGGGGGGCCATGGCCCCCCAAGTCTTCTGAATTCTTTTTTTTTTCCCCCAATAAAATTTTAACTTTTAACCTTTGTGTCTCCAAAGAAAAGTTGTGATCCCTCCAAATGCGTAAACCAATAAAACTTATGTATTTTAAAAGTTTAAACAATATCATATTTGATATTTGGATTTTGTGAGACCTGACCGGGATACCCTAAAATTTAAAATATATGCATGTACCCACACACACACACACACACATATATGATACACAATTTTTAAAAATATATATTTTTTACCTTTCTAAAAGTGATATTTCTATTCCCTGTGCCTATCCATCAATTATCCCTAGGAATGAAAAAAGATTGGCCGTTATACGCAATTAATAATAGCTAGTAAGAGCAAACAAATATTTTTGAGATGTCGTTTGAAAATATATATCAACACTTTCTCATACAATTTTTTCTCCTTTTTTTTTTCATGTTGACATCGTTAGTGGCCGACATTTTATCAAAATCTTTACCTATTGTATATTATATTCTTACCATCTCTAAATGTTCTTATTAAAACTTTTACCTACTGTATGATATTTAGTTGTTTTATAAATTAATTAATATTTTTTTCATAATTCTATTATTGTATTTTAGATATGATTAATATTCTTTTTAAACAATATTGGACTGTTAATATTTTTTCTATATGATTTAGATATATCAAATATTTTATTAGTTATATTGGGTAAATACAATATTTTCTATTTTTGGTAAACTCAATAGTTAGAAAATACTATCAATCGTCAGAATTAGGGCACAAAATCTATATATATTGGCTCTCTTTTCAACAAGAGTTTAACCCTAATTTAATAAAAATATAAGGATTTTCTCAGCAATGAAAATTTTGAAAACAAGGCTGGGAACAAAATGGAAAATGAGTATCTTGCAGATAGTTTAGCTATTTATATTGAAAAAGAAATTACTAATGTTTATAGTTCAGAATCGATTATAGATGAATTTAAATCATTGAAAAAGCGTAGACTACAACTTTCATAAATTATTTACTTTGTTTAATATTTTTTTGTATTTTTTATTAGAATTATGCGAATCTTTAATACATTTTTATTTTATAATTTTTATTAATTATTGCTTTATGGCCCCCCCTCAAGAAGAATTTTCTGGATCCGCACCTATCTGAAGGCATCAACTAAAATGGTTGCTGTGACAGATCTTGACCAGATTCATAGTCACAGGTAGCTAGGTTGAGAAGGGACCAAATGAAAGTCATCAGGTAGTAGCATTTTTTTTTTTTTTGGGGGGGGGGGGGGGGGGCTACTTTGTCACATTAATCTCAGAATTGCCAGATTATAATTATTATTTGGTAGGCCTCCCATCCTAAGAACCTTCAAAAATTTTCCTTAAGTTTGAGAAGCAAGAAAACCTTAAATAATCAAATATGTCAGTGCAATATCTCCAAACATTCACAGAGCCATATTTTCGCAGGCACTCGTCATAGAATCCATAGACCTGGTAAGAAATGACCAAATGGACAGCCGATAAGTCATCCAAATACACAAAAATTTTAACACAAATAACAATGGAAGAGAGATTAACCTGTGTAATTTGTCGGCTCTCATGGTTTCCTCTAATAAGGGTAATCCGATCTGGATACCTGACCTGATTCCATATAACAATTCTCAGTTGAAGATGCCAATGGGGAAATGTATAATACCAAAATATACAGGAACAAGACATCAGTAAAATAATAATAATAAAAGATAGTGCCGTGGTTATTACTACTCAGTATTGCATATCAGCAGATCAAGACAACAAGAGAACAGTGAAAGCCAGAAAGTAATAAATTTTGCAGACCAATCTTTAAAGTGGGCTCGGATTAAGATGCCCCATCAACGCAAAAGAATATGATCACAGGCTCAATGGTGAAAGAACACATTGAAACAATGGAAGCGCAACACATTATTGGAGCTAACTTTTTTTTCCCCCTAATTCAGTTAGGTGGCTACTAATGGCTACATTCACAAGCAGTTGGCAGTTAAATTTATTACACACTTCGAGGCAAGCCACTTAGAAAGTTCAGCTATTAATGGCTAATGATAATACTATGCACTAGAATTTGACAGACTTCAAGCTGGTGATTAGCCAACCACCTGCCACACACAATCTGTTTGATAGTAATTTCAAGAAGCCTCATTCACATTTCTTTTCACTAAAGCTCCATATATCCTTTCGCCCATAGGCTCAACCCACAAGCAAAACATTCCTAATTTGGAATTTCCCTGAAGTTCAAACAACCTCAAAGTTCTTTTGGTCTTTCCCTTTGGCTACTCTCGAACTTCCTGGTCAGTGGCAAGAACAACTACTTTAACCACCAGAGATAATAAAGAATAATTTCTTCCCTGTTTACCCCCATACTGAGAAAGGGGCAGAGACAAGCAATTGTCAATATGCACAACATCTGGTTTGGTAAGAAGTTTATATCTGTCAAAGAGGTACAAATAGCATACCAGCTAGGAGGTGAATTGAACACAACCAGGTGGAAAATTTATGTAGACATAGTGGGGTTAAAGATATCACACAATAAGTTCCCAATGATGGCTAAGTGCAAATGTATCAAAGCCATAGATATATATATATATATAGAGAGAGAGAGAGAGAGAGAGAGGGATCCACCTGCACAGATGTAAACTAAGAGTTACACCAATTTTTGGCCATAGATTTAATTTAAATAAAACAAGGTAAAAGAGGAAGACTATTGTATTATCATAATTTCTTTTTTTTTGGAAACTCTATATTTCTCCCTTATCTCATTCATTCTTTGTTTTTCTCTCCATTTGCATAAAGACTCTTTCAAGTCGATCATTCATCTCTCAATGGCTCAGCTTTGAGTTTTCAAAACATCATTTGCTTATGTGAGAAAAGATAGATAACAAATTGTGGTTATTAGGTGTTGCCCAAATTTAAGAATTGAGATCAAAAGCCATTGCTTGTAATAGTTAGAGCTTTGATTTTCTGGATTTGACCTCTAGTAATTATCCTTATACATCATAGTTGAAAATATCATCTATTCAACTGAAGCAACAGATTTAGAAGATAGTGAAGTGCCAACAAGTAATATATTTTAGAAAGCTGAAAATTTAAAATTTTATCACATCTTTTGACTGTCTTCTTCAACATTATGAGAGCAATTGGCAGAAACAGTGAAGTGAAATTGGGCAGTGACAAGCATTGGCAATCTAAACCAAGGTGTCTCAAATGCCAATTTTCCTTTTGTTCTGAAGTTAAATCATGGTTACTGATCTTGAATGAATTGAAACAGAAAAACATCTTCAATGAAAATATATAAATAAATTTTCATTTTCACCACAAATCATTGGGACATGGCAACTTGTTAAGCATTGGATTAGCAAAATATATATATATATATATATATATATATATATATATATTGTGTTGTTATTTATCCATTCATTTATGCAACTGTACTAACCCATTATAAAAGAGCCAATGATTTTTCAAACAGGCATGCAAATTTTATTTTGATCCATAGCTTAGTATATATAATTTGTGAAGAAAAAAAAAAAAAAGACCACCCAAATATTATACGTTCTTAATTGATTTTAGTGATCAAGAAAATTGGTAAGAAAGATAAATAGAAAAAGGAATAATTCTTTAATCTAGCAATTTCCATAAAATAACCTTCAAAAAGGTAAAGAGAAAGAGTTAAATAAAAGGAAACACTAATTGTTATACTACTACTAGATTTAAGCTAAGTCCATGGTAAGAAAAATAAGAGAAAGAATTAAATAAAAGGAAACTCTAATTGTTATACTACCACTAGATTTAAGCTAAGTCTATGGTAAGAAAAATATGGAGTAGCTCTTTGTCAGCACCTGTTTAAGTGCATCCCTCCTGAAACAAATTCATGCAAGAGAGACACACCAAAGGATCATATCCCCAGCACACATTAATAAAACCTACTATATACATGGAAAGCGATGCTTCTAAATTTATCAATAACAGCACAGAGTTCAAATCCCCCACAGAAATCTTTTCTTGGCTAATTCAAATGTGGGAATTTGAGGTAAATGAAAAAGGAACTAAAGCCTCAAAACATCAAACATGCACAGAGGTTCCAGAGAGGCACCCTCTAGGCAGTCAAAGAACAGCATTGGCAACATATACTTGGTATCTCCAATTCACCAATTATACAAAGGACAATACGTGGAAAAAGATTCCCTTCAATGCAGATATTTTGTACAGTGTCATATGAGCACATTTCAATTGTCAAAACTGTATCTTAGCTTGCAAAAGAGAAAAGAAATTGATCAAACTACCTTGAGGGCTAGCAGAAGTAGAAATGTCTCGACAGAGTAAAACCCTCGGTCCACAAAGTCTCCAAGAAACAAGTAGTTAGTCCTTGGACAATCACCTCCTACTTTGAATAACTCTTTCATGTCATAGAACTGTCCATGGATATCACCACATATCTGAAAACCATGACAGAGATTACATTAATTACACTGGTCTTTACTAGCAAAATACCACAACCAAGTCAGTTCTTCCAAGTCAATATTCCTAAAGCATGAGTCCACAGAGATGTCCCAAAGGAAAGGGGAACCGACTTTTATATTTCTGAAAATCCTAACATTTTGCTCCTTACAAATACACAAGGAAATAGAAACAAAAGCGTATCTTCAGAGCCAAGAGGCATCATCATACCACCAAAGCCACCAAACTGAACAAATCAAAGATACTTCTACACATATAGCAAAGAGGTGATATTACATCTCCCACTATGTAAAACCAGGTGATCTGTAGTTTCATAATCTTTCCCACACATCACACAACTGTCCAGTGAAATAGATTTAAAAATCCTCCGCTTTGTAACAGATTGATTGTATTAATCTTGTTAAGCACCGCAGACCAAGTAAAAACTTTTAACTTCGGCAAGAACTTTTGGCCCCCAAATGAACTTGTTTAAGGGAAAATCAGGGGTGTGGAAAAAGCAAATAAGATGATGAAAGAAAGATATAAACAAAAGATTCATACATCGTCAAGGCTCTAGACTCTAGTATCATATGCATTCAGTGACGGACAAGGAAAGGCCATAAGGAGTAGAATAGAAAGAGGCCTAGGAGATAATTTTTCCAGAAGGTTTTTCCGAAAACACTCTTCTTCTGGAATTGCTGCTGCTGAAATTGCTCTATTTTCTTGAGTGCTCGAGTAATTAATGGATGGTCTTAAATGGGTCTTCTTTGACTGTATAACACAGTGAGACAGGTGAGCAACAATGGTAAATCCATTGGGTAGTGGATGGGCCTTCAATATGGAGCCCAATCATAAAAGCAGTTCAGGGAGAGTGGATGCTGTATGCATGATGGAGTTTTTAAATTTTCAAGTCAAAATTAGTTTCTTGATGTTTCATGTGCAGGAGGATGGTATAATTGGTCAATCTTAAGAGATAATCCCTTTTTGTCAAGACCAGATACAAGCAATAGCCTATTGCCTTTCAAAGACTCTTACATAGACCCACTTCAGACCACCATCCTATCTTGTTAAAGGTAGCAGGAGTCCATTAAGGTCCAACACCTATCCACTTTGAAAACATGTTGGAGAAGGTGGAGAGTCCTAAGGATCCAATTAAGAACTGGTGACTGGAAGGAGAGATTAAAGGTCATGCCAAATTTTTGTTAAGTCTCCGATTTGAAGTTAATGAAAGACCACCCATATATATGGAACAAAGAAATAATTGGGCACTCTTGACACTAAAATAATCATATCGTGAGGAAGATCAATAAGATTGATGAGATGGAAAGGAAAGATAGATTTTGAGCTTATTAGATCAAAAGAAGAATTTATTCCCACCAAGAGTAATCTCGTATCATTAATTTGGAGAAGATCTCATGGCATCAAGTTTTGCAGGTGCCCTGCATTAAGCAAGGAAAGAAAAACACATTTTTTTTTCACACAGTAATGGCAATTTTGCATTTTTTAAAGCAAATTGTATTAATAGCATTGAGGTTGGGGTGGTGGTTTCTGCCAAGGGTCAAGGTATTAGGAGGCTGTCATATTATGGAGTTCTATGAGGAGCTCTACAAGGAGTGGGCTGGTAGTAGGCTTAAGTTAGGTATTAAGGAGTTTAGATCAGAGATCAGGAGAGTGTTATAAATCCCAAAAGCATTTCTCCAAGGAGTAAGGTTGCAAGTTTAGAGGCTTGCAAATGAGGACAAAGCTCCAAGGCTGAGTGGTTTATACATGGTTCCTTTAAAGACAATAGGTAAGTGGCTAAGTGGGATATAATGGGATTCTCAGGTGTTGCATGAAGCAGTAAATATTGTTGGAAGCATCTACAGAATACAGCACTTTTCTGTTTGTGTTTTCGAAAAACCAGGGCCAACAATATCATTGATTTTCAGCCTATCAGTAGGTAGGATGTGTAGATAATCCCTTATCTAAAGTCTTAACATGCTTTGTGAACGGAAAACAGTTGTGGGTAAGCAGTTGAAAAGTCTCAACATGTTTTATGAAGGGGAGAAATTCTTCATGTGACTTTGATAATTTCATTATTGATTCCCTGTTCAGGAGAGATCAAACAGGTGTGATTTGAAAATTGGATATGAAAAGTGCCTATAATCACATTTGCTAGGAGTTCTAATTGTATGTGATGGGAAGGATGGGTTTTGAAGACAAATGGAGGTGGTTGGATTAGGGTGTATATTGCCACACATTCTTTTGTTTGGTATATAGCTCATCAAAAGGGGCTATTTTCAATCCTTGCAGGGTCTTAAACAAGAGTCCCCTCCCCTTTTCTTTTTATCCTGGTGATGTAAGTATTAAGTAAGATGCTTTCAAAAGCTTTGGAGTTGGACCGGTCAGAAGGATTTGGTGTAGGGAAAGAGATGAGGCTACAATTATTGCGTCCCACTTACTGTTCACCAATTTTACGGTCATCTTTTGTTAGTCTGAAGTTAAAGAAGTCCATTTAAAATGCTTTATTTTGGGCTTCAAGATTGTTACAGGCTTGAAGGTAGCTTACCCTGAATAGAAATAATGGGAGTTGCAGGTTCCTGCCTTTGATCTTGGGGGTGCAAGATAGGAAACCATCCTTTTAACTATTTGGTGTTAATCTATGTACAAAACCCAGGGAAAGTGCAATTAGGGATAGATTGGTGGAAATATATGAAAGGTTAACTATCAAATGGGTGCCTGGCTTTCAGTAAGAGGACTTCTAGGGGAGGATTTCTTTCCACCATAGTGCATGTGCGTTGGGTGACTTCAAAGTCATCATGCAGCAAATTATGGGCTTGGAATGACATGGGAATCGACTCGAGAAAAGGAGAGTTTAATTTAAAGGATGCTTTCTTTGGTCATCTTTTGGCTGGCCTGGACTTTTAGAGGATTAGTAACTGAAGATTTTAGAATGGGACAAGAGTCCCTCGTCCAATTTTCTTGACATGCTCCTTAAAAAATTTGTCTTTTGGTTTTTCTTCCAAGATTGTCTCTCCCCCTCGCTGAATTTGTTGACTGTGATTATGTAAAAACGTTTTTAGAACCACCTTAATTTTTTTGACATTGTTAATATAATCCTTTTTCCAATCCAAAATAGATAAATAAAGAAACTTTTTTCTGATCAAAAGTGAAAAATCAAAACACCGGGGGCTCCTAAGCCAAGAGCTCCAAGTCCTGTCCATCTTAATCCACCCAAGCCCACTAAAGAAATTGCACGTTCCTCAATGAATCAAGTATAGAACCCACTTTTTGAACACTCAAAGGCCTCGAGAAAACGTTAGATGAGATTGTGCGCGTCAAACTTTAAGCTGATGCCACTAACCTTCAAAAAAAAACAAAAAGAAGAAGAAGAAGAAGAAAGGAATCCAAATTCTTCCCACGTGTAATTTTTTGTAGAAAAAATGTAACCTAAGATGCATTAATTCAAACTTCTCCAGAAACACCAGAAGGGGAGACGAATCCAGACACTTCAAAAATCAACTAATCACACAAAAAAAGTAGGAGCATGCATAGCTTAAAAAAGACTTACATTGACAGGAGCATCAACACGTTGAACGTTGCTCTCTTCAACTAGTATCTCCATGGCTTTGAGGCATAGAGCTTTCACTTCCGATTCCTTGAGTGGCTCGCACTTCTTCAACTGTTCTATTTGCCTGTCTAGGTCTGACATCTCTCTCTCTCTCTCTCTCACTCACGAGGAGGAACAGATTTGGGGAGAGAGAGAAGCGAGAGTACTTTACTCCGAATCTAAAAGGATCTCCTTGCTATACCAGCATAGTCCACTTATTATTCTGTATGTCCCCGTTTGCCGCCTTCTCTCCCATGTCCAGGGTTTTTTATGGTACTAAATTCAGAGTCCCCCTCCCTCCCAATTTCCAATTTAAGAGTTTTTTTTTTCCTTAATATGGATAAATTTTATTGTTTTAAAGTAAAAGAGCCTACAATGTGTTTTTTGAGGAGTAATTAAATCTTTGTGATATCAAAATTATATTATTTTATTTATCAATATTTTTAAATTATATAATTTTTTGTTGTAATTTTTTTTTTTGAGAAAGAATAGATGATTGGATACGATGGCTTATTTTATATTAAAATAAATTTATTTTTTAATAAATTATCTTTATCCGATAATTATATTAAATTCGACTAAATTCATTTTGATTCGAATTAGATTTTTAGAGATAAAACTCTCATAATATCTATTTTTTATATACTTGAACTCGAAATTTTATTTAAATAATATTAGTGTTCAACCATCAAAGCAATTAGGTGTTGGTCCAAAACAAATCTTTTATTTATTACGTCGAGAATTGAATCCAATATTATCGGGTTAAAAAAAATAGATTGTGATCACTAAATTATCTTATTAGAAACGATCTAAAACAAATCCAGTGAAATTGAATTAGGTGATTTGATAAGAATTTATTATTTAATAAATTATTAAAATTGTTAAATAAGTCAGTACCTAATGATCAATATATTTGGTAGTTTTTTAAGTAAATAAATTCAAATTTTGATAGCTACTTCGTTAACTCACGGTTTATGAAGTTGATAGTTGCTAAATTTCAATCTTTTAATTTTTTGTTTCTTTTTTTCATTTGTTGAAATTCAGCATCACCATATTATTATGTAATACTATTGAGTTTAGAAATTTTTGTAATCTAATTAATTTGTACTTTATATAATTATTTAATTGTTTAAGAGAGATTATATAGTTAAAAGGGTCGTTAGGGATAGGAAGAAAGATAGAGGTGAGCGACTTAAGAATTTGGTTATTTTCTGTAGATAGAAAGAGAGAGATTGAAAAGTTGGATATTTTTAGAGAAAGAGAGTTGAATTTTTTTTTTTTTCAAGAGGGAAATAAAAAATAGAAAAATCGTATTTTTTGAGGAAGTAAGGAAAAAAGAGAAATTGAAATATATAATATTTTTAGAGGGAGATTGAATTTTTTGATTTTTTTTTTTTAAGATAGTGTTGATAGACATCTATAATATGTATTATAATGATTATTAATTAGTTGCGTAACTTTTAAAATTTTAATATTAAAAGTGTTTAAAATTGAAATCTAAAAAACATCTCGTTAGAAATATTATATTTTTAACATGAATTTAATCTATTAAAAGAAAATTGTAATGAATAGATATGCTGTCATCTTTGACATAGAAAAAATTGTTTTTTTTTAAAATAATTTTCATGGATATTAATATATAATCATTGGATTATTATTCAACAATTATTATTTTTCATGAAACGAGATATTAAACTAATTAAAAGTTATTTAATGATGATTCAATAATTATAAATTTTATAAATATTGATACTATTGAAATCATAAAAAGATAAAAAAAATAACAAAAAAAAAAGAGGGGTATGATTGATTTCAAAAGGATTCAAACATGGAGTTCCTGGGGCCAAGTTTTGGTTGAGAAAAGTAAGTTTTTCCATGGATATGTAATTGAAAGTACCAAATTTTCATGTGGTAAAAGAAGTGTGACAGAGAGAATTTTTTTATTTCTATATTTTTATTAATTTGATTTCATTTAATTATGTTTCCTTACATAAAAAAAAAAAAAAAAAAAAAAAAATTCCTTCACAGGCCCTTAAATCCTTTCCTAATTGATTAAGCTAGTAAAGATATTTATTTCAAATAATTTTATCAAAAATGAAAAATTATAGCTCCCATGTTTAGGTTTCCCTTGGGAGTAGGAAAATAGATGGAAGGGAAAAAGTTTTGAAAGAAAAGCTATTGGATTCCTTTGTTTGAGAGCTAAAGGGACCAAAAAAGGATTTGGATAGAAAGAAGATCTTTTCAGAAATTTAAAAACTTTCTTTCCAAAAATGGAAAGAAATTGGGGGAAAAGTTGATGGATGGAAATAAAATTTTTAATATATCAATTCTATTATTAAAAAATGATACAAAATAAATTTATATATGATATATTTTATAAATGGTATAAAATGTGGTTCAATTCATATGCATCTCAAAGTGAAGGTCGCAAAGGCCAAACCAAAATAAGAACATTGGATCATCCAATTCTTCGATTATCAACAAACTAATTTTTACAAAATCATGAAGATAACATACAGGGTTTTTATGTTATTCCAATTTTGGGAAAATTTCTTGAATTTTAAAACTAAAAGAGTATAAATGTAAAATTAGTATAGACATTCTCTTTTTTTTTTTTGTTTCCCACCTGATATCTGGAGTTTTATTCTGATTAATTCGAATCGATTAACTGTCAGACCCTTTTCGGAGGAAGTCTCCCAATGTGATTTTTTTCGTACCCATAAGAAATCAAACTCATAATCATGATTAAGAGAACTCAGTTCCTTTTCAACTGAACCAACCAACCTTAATTCTCTTCTTATTTCTCTCCAACTCCGATTCAAAAGAAATTTGTTTTCCTTTTTTTTTTCCTTTAACTCCCAAATAAAACGTTCCATCCTTTCTCTTGTTTTCATTTTCGTTATACCTTATCTTTTCTTTTCTCCCCTAAACTCTCAAGCCAAGACTTAGTATATATTTTTTGTTTATTTAATGGGTCAAATTAAAACTTTAATTCGAAAAAGTTTAGTGATAATTCATTTTCAAATATTTTAAATACAGTTTATTTTAATTCAATAAGAAATTTATTAGAGTGTTTACTATTAATCTTTGTTTAACGTTACATCATACATCCTAATGGAATTTTAATTGTTGTATTACATTTGCTTAAAATAGTAAAAGTTTAAAGAATGGTTGAGAAAAACAATAAACAAAATTCTTTTTCGTGAAAAACAATTCCAGTGGTAGAGAATTGTAGTAATTTACATAAATTGATAGTATATATTACTTTTGCAAATGCTAATTTTAATATTCGTAATAAGGTTTCTCCGCAAAAATATTTAGGGGACGGAGACAACAACAATAATATTTTATCTTAAATAGCTTAATTTTATCTATAATCTATAAAAACAAAAATATTTATACATATTCATAAGTTGAATCAACAAGTTTGATGATAAACTTATGAGAGATGAAGCATAAATCCTCTATTAATTTCTTTTTTTTTTTGGAGAATAAACAAGAAGGGAACACAAAACAGAGGCAAACAAACAGCCTAGCAACCTAGACTCATTCCACTGGGAGAAACCAGACAAAGTTTACTCTTAGCTCTTAAGAATTTAATCCCCATGGCATCATTGCTCAAAAAGGAGAACAAGGAATCGGGAGGGTTCAGGAGCTCACAGATCCCCGGCCTACTATTATGACCTAGAAAAGTAAGATTGTCAGCACATTATTACGTTCTCTGAAAGTGTGATTAACCTTGACTGTGTCAACTTCCACCATAAGGGACCTGCAATCTTTGATCAGAGCACTTAAAGGGTGATCATCATTGTAGGTTTCCCTTAATAAACTCACAACTACTACGGAATCAACTTCAAGCTCAATGTTTCTCAAGCCTTTCCTGTTTGCAAGATTGAGCCATTCTCTAACGCCCCAAAGTTTAGCCAGTATAGAATAAGTGCCCACATTGATGAAAAACCCAACAATCCACTCTCCTCTAGCGTTTCTTAAAATTCCTTCAGCTGCAGCATGGCCATTTGACTGAGAAACTGAACCATCAGTATTAAGTTTGATATTGTCCTCCATTGGGGGAGACCAACACACCCACTTTTCATGAGAAAACTCCCTTGAGGGACTCTTACTAAAGACATTCTTAATCTCACTACTAAAACTTATAGTTCGTCTAGCAACTTGCATAGGAAGCATACGAACATTCTTGATATTGCGACTACACTTGGCCTTTCAAATAATCCTGATAGCAACCACAAATTTACTGCTGTCTAGGATAGAGACATCTGTACTAAATCCCTTAACTCCAGCCTTAAGCCAACTTGTCTCCAGGTCAAAAATTTTCAAGACCTTCAACCCCAGGGAAAATGAGCCTCCAAACATTACTCGCAACAGGACAGTCTCTCAGGCAGTGGAGAATCCTCTATTAATTTCTAGAGTAAGATGAAGCATAAATCAAAAATAATTTCAAATTTGTATTATGACACTATGTTTTTCAAAGTTGATATCAAGACACTATGACGGTGTTTAGAAAATATTAATTTTATTCCACTTAACTTAATTTACTTTTATTTTATTTTATTTTATATGTAATATTACTCAATAAAAGAAAAAATTTTGAATAGAAAAATATAGAGCTTTATGAGTAAAAATTAAGTTATTTTATGACTGAAATTTAAATTATCATTAGATTAATAATTTTTATATTAAAAATTTATTTAGTTTTAATTATGTTTAATCTCATTTTTTTTTTCAGATAAAATGTGGCATTTATAATCGTGTGGCTTGGACAACTATCCTTATTTATGTGGGTAGAAGGTCTTTTATTTCTTTTTTAATTTTTTACATATAATCTATAAACTCATATATACAAAATTATTTTTAATTCTTATTTTTAAGAAAAATTATAATTAAGATCAGAAAAAGAAATACAATTAATATTAAACATTTTTACAAGAGGTGGTCTTCGAATAGCTAAATTATATTTAATGTTTCATTTTGAAAAAATAAGAGAGAAGTCATGAATTAAAATTAAAATTTAGATTTTTCTAAGGTTAAATTAAAATTGAGAATATTGTATATCATTTAAATTTTTATAGATCATATTTTTGGATGAAATTACTCTTACTTAACTAATAAATTAATTACTAAAAATTATTAAAAATTAATTAAAATTATCATCAACAAATATTAAAAATTATTTAAAAAATTATCAAAAATAGTAATCAAAAATTAAAATATTGTTAAAATTAATTTAAAAGAAAATATACAATTAATAAAAAATTATTATTAATTTTTTAATTAAAAAACATAATCAATAAACTTTTATTAATTAAAAATTAACCAATAATTAGAAAAATTAATCAAAAATTAAAAATTATTAAAAATTAAAAATTAACCATAGAAAGGGCTCCGAGAGGGGCGTATTTTTGTCGTGAAAAAAATAGACCATTGGTCCAAAAACTGTCACCGGAATCCAAAAATTCAATCCCACATTATTTTTAGACAGTTTTAAAATATCATTTTTAGGTTTCGATTTCTCTCTCTATAATAAATATTTTTCTGAAATTTTTAAATCATTGTAAAGTTGATCTTTGTAAATTAATTGATTTTTAAAAAATTAGATTTGAAAGTCTCAAAATCATGGAGAAAAATATACTCAAAAACCATCTGTCGCAAACCGGTTTACGACAAGGATCTAAAAATTCGATTTGCGACAAGTGGTTTTTGAATGCATTTTTCTCAATGATTTTGAAACTTTCAAATCTAGTTTTCTAAAGAACGATTAATTTACAAAATATCAACTTTACAATAATCTAAAAATTTCAAAAAAATATTTACTATAAAGAGAGAAATTGAAATCCAAAAGTGTTATCTTAAAACTGTCTAAAAATAATGTGAGGTCGAATTTTCAGAATCCAGTGACAGTTTTTGGACCAGTGGTCCATTTTCTCACTGCAAAAATACGCCCCTCGCAGAACCCTTTCTATGGTTAATTTTTATTTTTTAACAATTTTTAATTTTTGGTTAATTTTTTATTAATTTTTTCTAATTATTAGTTAATTTTTAATTAATAAAAGTTTATTGATTACGTTTTTTAATTAAAAAATTAATAATAATTTTTTATTAATTGTATATTTTCATTTTAATTAGTTTTTAACAATTTTTTTAATTATTGATTATTATTTTTGATAATTTTTTAAATAGTTTTTAATATTGATTGATGATAATTTTAATTAATTTTTAACAATTTGATAATTATTAATTTATTAGTCAATATTGATTGATATAATTGTTTAATATTTAATTTTTTATTAATAGTATTGGTTAATATTTAATTTAATTATTGTTTTTTAATAATAATTTTTTATTAATATTTAATTTTTTATTAATTTTTTAATAATAGTTTTTTAATAATTTAATAATATTAGATTAGAATTAAAAAAAAAAAAGAAAATAAAAAATGGTGGCTCTCGCTTTCCCTAGGAAGTGCGAGTGGCAGTCTCGCTTTCAGGAAAGCACGAGTGCTACTTGATATTTCTCTTTTCTTGAAAAAAAAAATAAAAAGAGAGAAATCACGATTGTCAATCTCGATTTCCCTAATTTTGAAATTAAAAAAAGACACCATTTGAAGAATTTAAACAGAAAAAACACCATTTTGGGAAATAACCCCTCTTATTCGTCTCCCTCTCTTTCCACCACAAATAATTAAATATTTTAATACTTTTATATTTATAAAATTTTAAATTAAATAGAAATATTTAAATTTATAAAATACTTATAAATATTAATATCTAAATTGATATTTTATAAATACAAAAAATATTTAAATACTTAAATTAAATATTAAATTAAAATACTAAATATCAAAATATCAAAATATAAAAAATATAAATATTAAATTGAAATTATAATATTTAATAATTTAATTTAAACAAACTTATAAATATTAATATATAATTTAAAATATTTTAATATAAAAATATTTACATATTTAATTTAAATATTTATATAATATTAAATATTTTAAATATATAAATATTATTTTATGACTATGCTTGTTTAAAATATTTAATATGTTATAAAATTTAATAATATGTTATGATTTAAAGAATATATTTCATACTTAAAAAATATGAATGATTTAACAATACTAAAAATATATCTAATTTATTTTAAAAATATATATATATCATATTTAATTCTAACAATATCTAGTATTATTAATTTTTATTTTCTATTTAAAAACTTTGGAGTGGCGGCCGATGATTTCAATTTTAGTGCTATGATGTCAATTCCTCTCTCATTATACCCCAATTACAACAGAGGGAGATAGAACAAAATGTGATGAAGAAAACAATAAAAAATATAAGAGATCTTAAAATATAGAAATTCAAAATTAATAATATTATATATAGTTAGAATTAGATATGGTGTATATATATATTTTTAAATATAAAATATTTTTAAAATAAAATTATTTATATTTTTAGTTATGTTAAATCATCTATATTTTTTAAGTATAAAATATATTTTTTAAATTATAACATATTATTAAATATTATAAAATATTAAATATTTTAAATAAGCATAGTCATAAAATAATATTTATATATTTAAAATTTTTTAAATTAAATATTAATATTTATAAGTTTGTTTAAATTAAATTATTAAATATTATAATTTCAATTTAATATTTATATATTTTATATTTTAATATTTTGATATTTAGTATTTTAATTTAATATGTAATTGTATTTGTAAAATATCAATTTAGATATTAACATTTATAAGTATTTTATAAATTTAAATATTTATATTTAATTTAAAATTTTATAAATATAAAAGTATTAAAATGCTTAATTATTTGTGGTGGAGAGAGAGAGATATGCCTAACAGTATATTTGAATGGAAAGATTTGGAAAAATAAAAGAAAAGATTATGAGAGAAAATTATCTATTTTCTATTGTTTTGGAGTTTTACGTGAGAAGAAAATGAAGGAAATTGGGTGATTTTTAATATCAAAAATTTTTTCTCCAAAAATAGGAAGAAAAGGAAAGAAAATGAAAGGAAAAAAAAAGTTATCTTATAAATATACCAAATTTACTCTTTAAAAGTTGAAAGTAAAATTTGTTATTTGTAATGAATCCAATTTTTTTTTCTTTCATAAAACTCCCAAATAAAATGGAGAGAAAATTAATTTTTTTCTCCAAAACTCTCAAACAAGCTGTAATAGAGAGGGAGAGGGAGGTGAGAGAGAGAGAGAGAGAGAGAGGATGAGGGAGAGAATGTGTTCAGAAAGGAGAGGGAGTGGGGAGAACTCCTGGACTCGGGCGAGGGATATTTTCTGGCAAGATTCAGTCTGAAACAAGACCTCTTCCACTCTCTCACCGGAGGCCCCTGGATGGTTCTTGATCATTACCTTGTAGTCAGCAAGTGGAGGCCATGGTTCTTCCCGAAAGAGGCCAAAATCGAACAAGCCGAAGTGTGGATAAGACTCCCAAACCTCCCCATCGAATTCTTCAATGAAGAGGCCCTATTTGAAATAGGAAAGAATATTGGCAAACCAATTAAAAATGATGAAAACATAGCAAATGCTTTGAGAGAGAAGTATGCAAGAGTCTGCGTAGATATCGATCTAAACAAACCCCTTGTTCCACGTCTGAAGATCAGGAAAAGAATCCAATTGGTGGAATATGAAGGACTTCATACTATATGCTTCAACTGTGGCAAAGTTGGACAATCCCGTGAGTCTTGCAAGGAAAAACCCAATAGCATTCCAATCTAGACTCCGGAGAAGGAGACTCAGGCGATGACCGAAGAAACCAGGCCGAAAACAGCTCCATGTGAAGAAACTCTGGGCTGTTGGATACAGGTCCCAAGGAGACAAAAGGTTTACCAGAATTGGAAAAGGGAAAGGAAAGGAGGGAAGTCTTTAATTCAGAATAATAGATTTGGAAGCCTCACCTTCACACATCGGGAGGTGAGACCACTAATCATCAATCTGCTGCAGAGATGACATGCTGGAAAAGTCTATTGAGCCCAGGGGAAAAAACAGAGGCCAAAAGAAAGAGAGAAAGCTGAAAAAGGAAGGGACTGGGAACAAAGCAGTGACATTTCAAATTGCAGCCTTAGAGAAAGATGACAGGTTGCCCGAAGCTGAGCTTTCCCCAAGAGCTGACTGCAGAACCCACCAACCATCCCTTACCACGGAAGGCCCTCCTTACCAGACTGAGCACCACTCAAGAGGCCCATCTAAGCTCCTAAATAGGCCTCCAACCATACCCAACACTTCCCACAGCCCAAACCTTCATAAAACCACAAACCTTCCAAACTTCGAACCAGGCCCAAGCCATCCCAACCACTGTAATGATGAAAAATGGAATTTAGATCCTGGAGAGAAAGATCCTTACTATGGAGAAGATGTAAACACATCAAGCAAAGATGAATTGGGTAACTGGGAGGATGCTCAACCAATGTCTGATTCGGAAGAAAACTATGAAGATGATGAAGAGGAAGAACGGGGCCAAACCATGTCTGACGGAGAGAAAGACAGACGTGATGCAATGGCAGAGGAAGACTGATTCCTCCCTCTATCTTTATTTTTCCCATGAATACAAAAATTATAGCTTGGAATTGCTGTGGTATAGGCAATAACAATTTTAAAAGAGTCTGTAAAGAGATCTTGAGATCCCACCATCCTGACGTTCTTTGCCTAATAGAGACAAAAGCCGAAAATAATTCCTTCCCAACCTTCATCAAGAACATGGGCCTAGATAAGGACTTCATTGTCCCAACAAATGGTCTGAGAGGAGGCCTCTGATTATGTTGAAACTCCAGCAAAGTGCACCTCACTATTGCTGCCCACACTAATCAAGCTATCCATGCAGAAGTGCTTGAAGGATGCAAAACATGGCTTCTTTCCATGGTCCATGTTCAACCTCATAACTCTTGAAAAAGGGAGTTCTGGAATAACATGGAGGAATATGCAAGAAGCTCCAATTTTCCTTGGATTTGTATGGGAGACTTCAATGACATTGCTTACATAGATGAAACCTCCAAATGCTCCAACAGGTCGGTCAAAAGGGACCAAACCTTCAGAAATCAATGGAGCAGATGCAATCTTATTGACTTAAAAGCTGTAGGCCCTAAGTTTACATGGGGAAGAAAACAAGCAGGTCGCCTCATTCTCCAAGAAAAGATTGACAAGGCCCTCGTAAACCATCAAGCCCTTCTCTCCTTCCCAGAAATTAATCTGATGAACCTCACAAGAATTCATGGAGACCATAGCCCTATTATGTTACAAACAGCCATGACTCAAGCTCCTACCAGCAAGAGTCAACCATTTAGATTCCAAGCAGCATGACTTTCTGATCCAAACTTCAATGAAACCTTCAATGCAGTGTGGTGTTCGTCACATGACCTGCTTCAGGCCACTAAAAACACTGTAGTAGAAATGAGACTTTGGAATAGAGAGGTCTTTGGCAACATTTTTAAGAATAATAAGATATCAAAGGTATTCAGAATTCAATCCATTATACTTACTCCTCTTATCTTCAGTATCTGGAGCAGGATCTTCTGAAAAATTATCAAAATGTCATTTCCCAAGAAGAAATGCTTTGATACCAGAAGTCCAGAATTCAATAGTTTTGTAAAGGTGATAAAAATACCAAATTTTATCATGCTACCACCAAGATAAGAAGGAACTTTAATAGAATTGCTTCTCTTAAAATCAATAATGCTTGGTGTCAAGACCAACAAAAGCTCCAAGATCATGTAAGGAATTATTTCATATCTCTCTTCAGCAGCAACGATGCTCCCCTATCTTACCCAGCCTATAGCAGATACCAAAAAACTATCCCTTCTGAAGGCCACAACTACCTCACAGCTGACGCTTCAGAAAAGGAAGTTAAGGTTGCTGTCCATGTCATGAAAGGGTTGAAAGCCCCTAGTCCAGATGGGATTCAACCCATCTTCTTTCAACACAGATGGGAAACTATCAAAGAAGCTACCTGCAACTTCATAACTAGAGCTCTCAAAAATGGTTTCTTCGAGCCCGATCATTCAAGAGCCCACATCGTCTTGATTCCCAAAATGAAAAACCCTGAAAATGCCTCTGATTTTAGACCCATCAGTTTTCTCAACACTTCTTACAAAATCCTAGCTAAAGTAATTGTTGAAAGATTGAGACCCCACATTCAAAACATCATTGGGAACCAGCAAAGTAGTTTCCTCCCCAAGAGACGCACCATGGACAATATGATCATCATTCAATAAGCAATCCACTCGATATCAACCTCTAGAAGCAAGAAGCACAAAATGGTGATCAAGATTGACCTTGAGAAGGCTTTCGACAGCCTCAACTGGCAGTTCCTTGGTATGGTTTTGATAGACTTTAATTTGCCTGCTCAATTAATTAGATTGATCATGTTTGCCATAACCAACAATAAAATCTCAATCCTTTGGAATGGTGGTGCCCTCCCTTACTTCAAGCCTGGGAGAGGCTTAAGGCAAGGAGACCCCCTCTCTCCCTACCTCTTCATTCTTGCTATGAAAAAACTCTCCTACATAATCAAGGACAAGGTCAGATCAGGAGCTTGGTGCTTTATTAAACCTGCTAGGAGAGAACCTCATATTTCTCACATCTTTTTTGCTGATGACATTATGTTATTTGTTGAAGCTGACACTCAAAAATGAGTTGCATCCTCACCTGCCTCAAGGAATTCAGTGAAGCAAGTGAGTTTGAGATTAACCCTTCAAAATCAAAGATGTGGCTTTTCCCAAAGCCCCTAGCTCCCTCAAAGCATCTCTAGCTGCTGTTAGCAAGTTTAGACTCTCTTTTGATTTGGGAACTTACCTGGGAGTTCCTCTCATCCATGGGAGGGTAGGAAAGAATACCTACAGTTACCTTGAAGAGAAAGTCCAATCCAAACTCTCTAGCTGGAAAATGAAACTCCTGTCCACCGCAGGAAGAGCCACCTTAACCAAAGCTGTCCTCTCAGCCATCGCTGTTTACAGTATGCAAACCTCTTGGATTCCTGAAAGCACTTGCAAAAATCTAGACAAACTCAGTAGAGACTTCCTATGGGGCAACTTCCCTGGTAAAAGAAGAACTCATCCGGTGAGCTGGGAAACTGTCTACAAAGCTAGGAGTAATGGAGGGCTGGGGTTGAGGACCTCCAAAGGAAACAACCTCGCTCGTGACTGCTGTTAAATGATAACTCCCTATGGTGTCAAATCCTTAGAAGCAAATACTTAAACATGGACAATTTCCTTGACCAAAAAACCAAGATAGTTTCCTCTGTAGTTTGGAGAGGGATTTTGAAAAGCAGGGACCTCATCTCCAAAGGTATCAAAATGAGGATCGGAAATGGTAGATTAACTAGTTTCTAGCACGACACCTGGGTGGGCAAAGAAGAGCTCCTGAAGTTTGCCATATGCCCCATTGACCCAGCCCATTCAGTCAACAAGGTCTCTGCATTCATCATAGTGAATCGAACCTGGAACATAGACGAGCTCAAGAAGTGGCCTCCTCCCCAGAAGGTCGACGAAATAAAAGTAATCATGATCCCATCCAATAGGAAAGTGAATGATGCGGTCAGTTGGAGCCCCTCCCCTATTGGAGATTTCATTGTCAAGTCAGCCTACTGGCTATCTCACAGAAGAGCTGATAATGAGCTTTCTTGGAAATGGGTTTGGAAAATCCCAAGTGCTGAAAGAGGGAGATTCTTTATCTGGCTCTTAACAAATGGGAAGATTCTCACAAACTTAGAAAGAGTTAGAAGAAGACTCTCAGATGACCCCCTCTGCCTCATCTACAAAGAGTACGATAAATCTAACTTTCATCTTCTTAGAGATAGTTCTTGGTCTAGAGAAGTCTGGCATAATATCTGCCCAAGGATAACTCAATCCCCTTAATTCAATTCTGGGAACTTTTTTCCTTGGCTAAAATATAACTGCACCAAAACAATTCCTCCCGCCCCCCCAACTGGAACTCCATCTTCCTAGCAACGATCTGGCATATTTGGAAAGTCAGGTGTAGGTTCATTTTTGACAAATCCCCCATCAATATTAATGCCACAGTTTGTCACGCCAGGAATCTCTCAAAAGCACCATTTCTTTCTCGGATTCCAAGCCTTCTCAGCACTCATAAGCAGCTCAGACAAATCCCCTAGAGCTCCCCCTCTCAAGGCTATTATAAGCTCAATATTAATGGCTCTGCAAAAGCTCTCCTGGCAAAGATAGTACAGGTGGGATCATCAGGGACTCCTCTGGCAATTGGATCACTGGTTTTTCCATAAATATAGACATTACCGACAGCTTTAACGCTGAGCTTTGGGGCTTAAAAGAGGGCCTCAACCTTGCCATGCAAATGCAGATTAGCCACCTAATCATCGAGTCTGGCCCAGTTTCTCTTCTGACTCTTCTCAACAATGCCCCTTGCATCAACCACCCCCTGCACCCCCTCATCCAAGACTGCAACTCTCTCAGGAGATGTATCGAGTTCTCCTATATCGTCTATGTAGTCAGAGAAAGGAATGCTTGTGCTGATCACTTAGCTACAATTGGTCATCTGATGTCTCCAGATCTGCATGTTTTCGCTGATCCTCCTCCCAGCATCTGTAAGCTTCTTCTAAAAGATCTCATGGGCTCGCTCAGTTCAAGAACTACTCCTAGTTCCTAGCTCGTCTTTTGTTTGTTTTGGTCCTATTTGGGCTTTCTTCTCTTAATAAAAAAAAAAAGAGAGAGAGAGTGTGTTAGTGTTAAAAAAAGTGTGTTAAATAGGGGAGAGAGAGAGAGCAAAAAAAAAGTAATGAGGAGAGAGAGTGAAGTCGATATTCAGAATATTGATTTTGAAGTTAATTTTTTTGATATCGATTTCAGTTTTTTTTTTTTTTTTTTGTATTTGGGTAGTGGAATTCGGTTAATTTGAAATTGATGTTGTGAAAATCAACTTAGTCGACTTTTATGATGTCGACTTCATTAGTTTGAAATTATTTCTTAGATTTTGTGAAATTTTTATAATTTTTATGGAAATAATCCAAATATGTGGTGTAATAAATTAAAAAAATAGAAAATAAAGAAAAGACCCGTCTTTGTCTCCGTCTATTCGAGGCTTGGAATCAGTGGCGTCTCCGTTGCGTTTGGAGTGCCTCCTAATGAAAGTGAAAAAGAAGAGCGTGAAACGACGCCGTATGAGCAATTTTCTTGTTTTTTTCCCTTCTTTTTTCCCAATTAATTGAAGTGAATCGATCCAACGCAGACGACGGCGAGGCCGGACAAACGGTGCCGGGTCTTGTCTGCCTCCTTGAACCGAAAAATTCACACGTTGTCGACCTCCATCACCTCCTTTTTGTTCATCATCTACTCTTTCTCTCTCTACAGATTTTGGTAAATCGATCGGTGAGCACTCCTTTTTCTCGAATTCAATATTCGAATTTCTGATCATTTTGATCGATCAATTAGGGTTTTCAATCTGATTTTTCCATCGCAAGCACCTTTGAATTATTCGTATTCTATGTTTTTGGGTTTCTTTTTTTTGTCCTAATTTGAAAAAAAAATCTTGTTTCGCTGATCAATTTCAGATCAGATGGCATCCTCGTCGGACTCGTGGATGAGGGAATACAATGAAGCAGTGAAACTTGCCGATGATATCAATGGAATGATTTCTGAACGGAGTTCAATGCTGACGATCGGACCTGATGCGCAGCGTCATTCGTCGGCGATTCGCAGGAAGATCACGATACTGGGGACTAGACTTGATAGCTTGCAATCCCTTTTGTCTAAAATCCCTGGAAAGCAGCCTATGTAAGCAGTAGTTTCTATTTCTATTTCTAATTGAATTGACTTTGATTAAGAGTTGCTTAAGTAATGTTGGCTTATGTCATTTGCAGCTGAAACAAGTGAGATAGTTGAGCTTTCCTGGTTTCATGGGGTGAATGTAATGCACAAAGAAGATATGTGTATAAGTTAACATTAGTTGGTTTCTTAATAGGTGAAACTGAAATCCATTGAAGCACAGCCATAGGGTTTTAACACTAATAAAATGGTTTCTCAAAAATAGAGTGCTTTTTAGTAACTAAGGTCTTCTCGCTTTCTGAAATATGCTCTGCTCATCAGCTACATTGTTCCAATGACAACGAGAAGAATTGAGGGAGTTACTTGAGATCGAGAGCGACATATATTTGTCAAATAGCCCTCCGAACTTATAATTTGTTTCTCTAGAAGTTGATGGCTCTTGCTTGTTTCACTCGTAGTTGTTTAAAAGGCAATATGAAGTCTTTTAAACCACACTTAGATGGCATAATCCTAATACCTATATTACTTGTGAGACAGAAAATATCATGGTACAAAAATTTACATCCTGCACGCATTCCCCCCCCCCCCCTAGAATGAAATGCTTTTAACTAAAGAGTTGGAGGTCGTTTTACTTTCTGAAAGACCCTTTGATCATTTTTTATCAGATCATCTATTAGTTACACCAGTCTAATGATGGCAAGAAGAATCAAAAGAGTTGCTTGAACCCACAAGTATTTGTCAGATAGCCCTCAAGCATAGAATTCAGTTGTTTTAGAGTGAGATTGATGGTTTTCTAGTGATAACTTCTCAGGATTTTATTTTTGTGAATGACTATAGTTTTGCTTGTTAATTTCAATCAGATCAGAGAAAGAGATGAATCGTCGCAAGGACATGATCTCAAATTTGAGATCTAAAGTAAACCAGATGGCCTCAACATTGAACATGTCAAACTTTGCTAATAGGGATAGCTTACTTGGGCCAGAGATAAAGCCAGGTGATGCCATGAGCAGGACAACTGGTTTGGATAATAATGGTCTTGTTGGTCTTCAGCGGCAAATAATGAAAGGCAAGTTGCTCTAAATTATTCCAAGTTATACCATCATCATAATGTTATTTCTTTTAATTTTTGGTGGTGAATCAGATAATTTTGGTTTGCATTTAATACAGAACAAGATGAGGGCCTTGAGAAGCTGGAAGAGACCGTAACAAGTACAAAACATATTGCTTTAGCAGTGAATGAGGAACTTGATTTACATACTCGATTAATTGTAAGTTTTTTGCAGTTTATTCTTTCCCCCACCCCCTGATTTAGTTTCACTGTTTTTGTTAACGGTGTGAACTTCAGATGGTGAACTTTGGAGTGTATTGTGCTTTTAAAGTTTCTCTCTCTTACTCTGCAGGATACACTGGATCAACATGTTGATCACACAGACTCTCGCTTACAGGTTTCTCTTGTTATCTTTGTCTTTGTTTTCATTTTTTTCCTTCTTTATGAGTACATTATATGATTGTAATCTTATCAAGAATCAGAGGATGACCTATGAAAACCTAGGATAGGTAGTGAAACATGATATGTTGACTATAACTTTGACCTTTGGTATGATATTAAAATAGAGCATGAAGGTAACAATTAACAATTATAGCTGCCCAACTAGATTGGGAATTAAGACTTAGTTGAGTGTAGTTAATTACGCTACGCTTCTTCTTCCTAGATGGGCCTTAGGATCAAGCTTCTGTAAGCAAAAGCGGAAAACACGTGCACTTTAACATGCATGGAGTTGAGATTTATCTGCATATTAATGGGATAAGGGGACTTCATTGCGATTGTGGAAAAATCTCCAATTCTGCATCCGCAGGACCAGGAATAGCAATGTCATCTGGATTGTGGGAAGCAGAAGAGTGAATTGAAAGAATTTCCTGTATGTCCTTGGGGAAGATTTCGGGTGGTTGCAGGAGACTTAGAGGAAGTTTTGGGAGGTAAAGAGGTATACACTGTCGGTTCAGAGAGAAGACCTGATTGGATTGTGCTGCCAGCTCTTAAAACAAATGTCTTTGGTTGTTTTCTAATGTTAATGGTGGTCATAAGAAGACCTCAAGGAGTTGTGTTCTTAGAGGAATCGGAGTTCTGAGCGAGGGGGTATCCTTTGATGCAAATCACAGAGATGGATAATCGGAGGGTGTGAGGGAAGTTTTGTGGTCTATAGAGGCTAGTCTCATTATTAAACGAGAGATTTGGTGGAGGTTCTTGCAGTTTCTAAGATTGTTTACGGTTGAGAAGCCTTGGGATGAAAATGGAAACCGGGAAACAAACTTTAAGGAGTCTTGAAATGTGAGACCCCCCCTCAATGTGGCTGTGATTTAAGTGGAGAGATTAAAAGCTGTTATTTGAAAGATAGGGATGGAGTTTCGTGAACCATTCGCAGTTTTACAACATGCTTCATTTAGGGTGAAGACCGGCATGCTTGTGTGGGACAGCTGATCCAACCAAGAGGCAAGCTGGGTTCTCAAATTAGTTGATGTCATTGGGACATGGAATTGAGGAGATAGAAATTTAGTGTCTCAAGGAAGGGGACCACTCAAAATATCAAAGCTTTTTGCAGGATGACAATAATGCATGCGAGAGAGGATTTAATTCTACTGGTGTCAGCTAGTGAACGTAGAAAAGAGACTTCAGTTGGTATCAAGAGGTCTTAGAATCAAATCCTTCTGGTACTAAGGTTGGGGGGGTATGGATAGAGGGAGAGATGCTCCTCCACTCCAAATATTGTATGGCTAAAAGAATAGAGATGATTTTGTTGGTGCATATAAGATTGGTCAGCGTGTGCTTGAATTTGGGAAAGGAATGATTATAGTGTTTTGTGCTTTTTATGGAATTTGTATGTGGAACGTTTTGTGTGGAGGTAAAAGTTAAATGACACAATGGACTTCGATTTGAGAGGGACAGTTAGGTGGAATTTTTTTGGAACCTTTCATAAAGAGGAGGAGGTGTTAGAAGCTCCAAATATTATGATGGTAAGGCCCCTAGGCCCTGTGGGTTCTTAATGGCCTTTTTCTAGCCTAATTTATATCAACAACTCAACCTAATTCCAAAATAGTTGGGTTTCCGAGCCTAACTGGGAAGCTGTAAAGGAAGACATTGTGAAGTTTTTGGGGGATATGCATGGAAAATGGGACTTTGTCTCTAGTATCAATACTACCTTCTTACTTTGCTTCAAAAAACTTGGAGGGCAGTAGTATAAATGATTTTACAAGTAGCAATCCTTTGTGGAGCTTGTAAATTATTTTCAAGGTGTACAAAAGTGATAAAGAGAAAAAAAAAAGGAAAAACATTTGATAAGAGTAGGAATCTGTAATTTAATGACCTAATAGAATGATATTGAATGGAAGTGAAGCTTTAGTCTCTTAATGAACGAATCACTTTTGAAGTTCAAGGAGAATAGTTGGAGATCTATAGAGGGTCCTCAAGAAAATTGCTGTTACTGGTCAGAGGTGTAATAATTGTGAAGAAGCAGATGCCTCATTTTGGAACTAGTTTACCTGGTTTGGTGAACAGTAGAATGCAGCGACCTTTGCTGCATTAAATGCATCGACCGAAGGAAGACAGGTGGATGTTGTAATATATATATATATATATATATATATATATATATATATATATATATATATATATAGATTAAGTGAGGTTTCTGGTGGTTTGTTTTGATTTTGAATAGGAAAATTTGGTTTTTCAGGTGTTCAGAGAACAGAACAACCTCTAGTTTTTAAGAGGTAATTTTGTTTTGGAGCCCATCAGTCTATAATACATGCTAAGTACCTACAATTTACCCATAAACAGTTTAGTCTTTGCCAACATATTTTTCTGAGATATGCTGCTTTCTTGCCAGGCTGTTTTGGTTTTTCCAAAAATTTTAAAATTAAACTTTTTTGTCCAAATATCAAATCCAAGCCAAGTTTTAAAAGCTTTTAGGTATTCTAAATCTAAATAAAACACTAAGGTTTACTAACTCTGGGAATCCTCCCACTATGGGGAAGACTTGGTGGCACAGATAAGAGAGAGAGAGAGAACCATCTCCTTATTGAACTTTGAAGTGTCTTCTTCCATGGTCATAACACCTAAACACCTGATATACGCTTACTAGCATTATGTCAATGTATTTGATGTCATTAAACCTTGGTTGTAACCTATAGGTGGTGTTTGGTTAAAGAATATAAGAATCAGGAATGAAATTGAAATCCATATGAATTGTTTGGGTTAATGGAATAGGAATAAAGGTTTGGGAATCAGACCCTCAAAATATAGATTTTGTGAAACTTAAGTAAAATGATGAGTTTTGCCTGAAACCCACAGATGAAACCTTTGAAAAAAAAAAATTGGTCACTTCTTGCCCTTTCACCCTCATCGCCACTGTCACTTGTTCATTTGACCTAAGAGAAAAGCTTTTCGAATGCCTTCAATGGCAACCCGGCGGTCTCTCTTCCTTGCTCTAAATGGGAACTCTCTCTCTCTCCCTAAACCAACTCTGTCAAGTACTAACTTCGCCACAAGTGCAGGCCAATTGTTTTCGGATCTCTGTTTGTCCCGTCAAGTGGAACAAATTCTTTGTGACTGCAAGATTGAGATGGGTTTGTTTTTGCTAAAATAAATTCTCCACGACTACCGTTGTTTTCTTCAAATGGGTTTGTTCTCTCCGATGTTCTCCGTAACTGCAAGATTGAGATGGGTTTGGAATGGCCCTAGATTGTTCTATTTCTCTCTCCTCGCCCCTCTCACTCTAGATTTTCTCTCTCTAGGTACTATTGATGTGGGTGGGTAGATTGTAGATGGGTTTAATTTTAGAAAATAAAGAATACTTATTTTCTTTAATTATCTCCTTCCCCTCTCATGTGGTCGTGGATGGGTTTGTTTTTGTTAAAATAAAATAACAACAATTTAGATCTTCTATCCTAAAATTTGGGGTCGGCCATATGAAAGACAAATATCAAGAAAAAAAAATATAAAATAAAATAAAATAAAATAAAAATAAAAATAAAAAGGTTGATTTAGGTTGTGCGGATTCTCCTACGCCACTCATTCCTATCTAATACCATCTCCTCAACTAAATCCATAACTATCATGTCTTTACGAATACATCGCATCCAAATTTTCAACGGCCTACCTCTACATTTTATTAAATCTCTTATATGTAAGTTCTCTATTTTCTTAACATGTGCGTCCTTAGGTTTTCGTCGTATGTGTACAAACTATCTTAGACGTATTCTCGCATTTTATCTACAATTGAACTAACTCTCAATTTATTACGTATCTCGTCGTTTCTAATTCTATCTTTTCTAGTTTTGCCACGTATCCATCTAAATATTCTCATTTTAGCTACAATCATTTTTTTCTCTTGTTGCTATTTTATGGCCCAACACTCAATGTCATACAATAGAGTAGGTTTTACTGCAGTTTTATAGAATTTTCCTTTTAAATGTAATGGTATCGTGCGATCACAGAGAACTTCGGATGTCTTTCTCCATTTCATCAAACCCATTTGAATTCTATTATTCACATCCCCATCTATATTGCCATCAGTCTAGATGATGGAACCAAGATATCTAAATCGTTCGCTCTTTGAGACTCTTCCTTCTAACATAATTGTTTCTTCATTATTCTGATGGTTGTCGCTAAATTTATATCTCATATATTCAGTTTTAGATCTATTCAATCTAAATCCTTTAGATTCGAACGTGTCCCTCCATAACTCTAATTTAGTATTGATACCATCTCTAGTTTCATCAACCAAAACTATATCATCTACGAAGAGCATATACCATAGTATTTTATCTTGAATATTTTTTGTGATTTCATCTATCACTATTGTAAATAGTATGAGACTTTATGTCGAATTTTAATGAAGTTCAATATTAATAGGGAAGCTATCATTTAGCCCCCCACAGGTCCTTACATTGATCACAACTCATTCATACATATCCCTAATAAGATTTATGTATTTCAAATAGATTATTTTTTTCATCAGCACCCACCACAACACATCTCTTGGGATCCTATCATATGATTTTTCAAAATCAATGAATAACATATGTAGATCTCTCTTCTGTGTTCTAAATGTCTCCATCAATTGTCTTAGCAAGTGAATTGTTTCAGTAGTGGATCGTCCTGACATAAATCCAAATTGGTTTTGAGACACACTTATCTCTCGTCTCAATCTATACTCTATCACTCTCTCCCATAACTTAATCGTATGCTTCATGAGTTTAATTTCTCTATAGTTGGAACAATTTTGTATGACCCTTTATTTTTATATAACGGGACAAGTGTGCTATTTCTCCATGTTTGGAGTATTTTCTTTATTTGCCAAATTTTGTTGAAAATACCCCAAACATGGAGAGAGAAAACACTTGCTAAAATAAAATAGATAATAAAATAGATAAAATAGATGATAATTATAGTTTTAATTTTAGAAAATAAAATATAATTTTGAAAAATATTAATTTTAAAATATTTTTTATCAAGCATAAAATTGACAATTACATGATTTTCATTCTGAAAGATATACAAATCAAATATCAACAATGGTAATTATATTCATTTCAAAATTTGAACCAAATAGTTGATATCGGAATTCGATTCCGATTCCGATTCCGAAAGTCTTTGATTCTGATTCCGATTTTTGAGTGTGAACAAAAGGCCACCTCAAAATTTACAAAAAATAGCTTGGATGGGAATTCGATTCGGATCTTTAGAAGATAGTGATGATGTTAGTGAATAGGTGTTCTCTGTGCAAAAGCTGTTGTAAGATGCATTCTCTAGATTGGGAAGGCTTTGGTGCTGACTCTTCACATTTAATAGGTGGTTGGCTGTGTTGGTTGTAGTGAGTTTTGGGGCTTGAAAGTGGTATATTCTGTTGTATAGCAAAGTGAACCTGTAACTGGTTTGATCTCCTCAAAATAGGCTATGGATTGATCATTTGGAGAGCATGAAGGGGAAAGAAAGATTGCTCTCTTGGTTATTGTGGGCATGTTGATGGTTGTCTCCTATTTCAGTGAATAATGTTATTGTTGCTTCTGTCATATGCCCCTTCTTATTACCATGATGCAAGGGCCGATGAAATAGGTTGAAGGGTAGCAATGTGTGAGTCTATGATGCCTTGAAGATGCGATGGAATGTGCATTCATACTATTGTCAAGCCCTTTTCTTCCCTCAGCATTAGCTGGATTCATTGCCAACCGCAGTCTATTTTGCTGGATTGTTTCTCCACCTTTTTATTATATTCTGCTGTTTTATTTTGGTGAATAAAGATCATTTTCCATGTTCTCCTCTCAGTTCTTCAATTTTTATTTCTTCTTTGTGAACAGCGTGTACAGAGGAACTTGGCAATTCTAAACAAACGCACCAAAGGTGGTTGTTCCTGCATGTGCCTGCTTTTAGCAGTCATTGGCATCGTGGTTCTGGTAGTTGTTATATATATGCTGATCAAATACTTGTAGTATCAACTGATCAATTCAATCTTTTCCTTGTTATGCCTGTTTCTTTGGTGTGGAATTGCTGAAGGTGTTACCTTTGCCCTGTGATTTTCTTTTGTGCCTCATCTGAGCAATTTGTGACGTGCTTTGTATCCCAAAACAACTTTGTATATTGTGTATAACCTTGATTGATGACTCGGTACAAGTTTGTTTTCTCGCGTGTTTACCATCAACTGATGGATTTATAAGTTTTTATTTATCTATTTTATTATAACACTATATAAAATTTAAAGAACTTGCCTTTTTGCTGAGTTTATGAATTTTAGTTCTCATCAATCACTGAAAATTCATGGTTTCATGCTTGAGGAGGATGGTTATCTGGATTAGGCTTACACGTGTTGAAAAGTATGGTCATGAAAATGGAACGACTGTTTATAAGGGGATAATCTAGTGGTCATAACTTTTCTTCCTTAATCCGATGATTCAGATTTAAATATTGATATAACAAAAAAAAAAAAAAAAAAAAGGAGAGAAAATAGACCGACACAATTGCTTGCAACCAATTAGGTGTTGCTGAACCTAGAGGGTTTAAATTTCTTTTAGAAAATAAAAACCTGTTCCATTCACACTATTCTTTTGAATCTGCAATTGACTAGTTAGATGTTCTCAAGGCTAAGGTTGGATAAGGGACGATAGACTAAAGACCCTCTGAATTATGTGAAAATTCAATGGGGCTATTTCCCTACTTGTAGGGAAGAGCAGTGCACCAGCAGGCACGAGATTAACAATGCCTACTCCGTGTTAATGAATCGAACTACAAATACATATACGGTTATAATTTCATTCTCTAAAAGAATAAATTCAAATGCTAATAATAATTTTTATTTATTTAAGAGATATATGTCTCCAAGGAGATAACTTAGTGGTCATAGTTTCTCTCTTCCAACTCCGTGATCCGAAATTTGAATATTACGTAACAAAAGGAAAAAAAAAAGAAAAAAAGAAAAAAAAGAAAGAAAAAAAAGAGAGATCCGAAATTCGAATATTACGTAACAAAAGGAAAAAAAAAGAAAAAAAGAAAAAAAAGAAAGAAAAAAAAGAGAGATGTATAGTAAAGGGTTAATGGGCTGGATCTAGGCACTCTCTAGTATGGCATTGTGATTGGATCTTGAGTTTAGTACAGGTCCATCGCGGCAGGCAAAGAGCACAGGTACCATGGGTCTTAAGTCGACATCTTGTATCAGCACAGTACAAATATAACCATTTTTAATTAATATATATATTTATTTTAATCAATAATATTTTAAATAGTTTAATTTAGATATATTTATATTTCATGTTTGTTTAAAATTAATAACCGTTTCGTATTTAAGTGTGATAAACAATCTTTTTTTAAGCACATTATTTCATATGGTACATGAACGAAGGATATAAATATGCACCCATTTATCATTCAACAATTAAAGAATACTTCAATGATATATTATAATTTCTGATATTATATTGTCTTTGAATATATTATTCTTTTTTTTTAAAAAAAAAAAAATCTAAAATGTTAGGGTTTAGCATGATCTCTATACAATACAACGGATAATCGGTCTAATGAGATTTGACATTAGATCCGTTAATCAAGATTTCGGATTCGAGTTTTGAGAGTGGAAAAGATTACGCTGGGATGGTATTTCCAGAATAGATCACTGTTATTCCCGATCTAGATTAATTAAAATATAACTCTCGACAGTAATTATATACATAAAAAAAAAAATGATCTCTACACGACCCAACCCGGCAAGACTGTATTCATGTTGGATCTATGGACCAAGCTTTAGACCGGATTTAGTATGTCGACACAATAACACATGAATATGATCTTGTTGTGGTTAATTTTGACACGAGCATGTATCAAGCACCACTTGCCATGGGCCGTGTGTTGCGGCAATATCAATCTGATACCTCCATCTAAATCGAAAGAATGGGGAAATACCAATAGACTAAAAATTATTGTCGTGCGAAAGAAAAAAAAGGTTACTTTCTTTGGGATGTATATATATTTCTGATAATTCTTAAATAGACAGTTTAATGATCATAATTTTTTTTTTAAATTTGAAGATTTTATATTTAAATTTTAATATAATAAAAAAATATTTAACTTATTAAAAGAATCAATTATTATTTATTAGTATTAAAGAGTTGTAATTTCTCAAATGTCAGTGACTACTAAAGGTTGTTTTTGAAAGAGAGATTTTCTTCAAACAAAATTTTTATATTCTAACATGTATTTTAATAATTAGTTTAGATAAATTATTTTTTGAAGTTAAGAAAATAAATAACAAAAAAAATCATATTTATTTTTTAAAATTTTTTAATGAAGATTTATAAGATTATTTTTAAATCACAAAAATAAATTATGAAAATAGATACATTTATTTCTTAAAAAAAAAAATATTTGAGCGTGAGTTTTTTTATCATTGGACGTCGTCGTTTCATTCTTCCGATACAACTGGGCGGGGTTTGCAAGTTGAAGGGGATTAGGATTCTATTTATGACATTTTTAATTCGTGGGAAAGGACTGCAGTAGGCTTCACCCTTCACCCTTCTCAAACTCGCCAAAAACCCTAATTTCAAAATCCCTTTTCCCAAAAATTTCACTAAAAGCACATGAATTCATCTCCGAATTCCCAAATTCGCTTAGCTGTGATCTTACCAGCCTTTTTGTTTCGTGTCCGTTAAGTACAGAGATAGTTGCGCCTATAATCAGAAGGAAAAAGATGAGTACTGTGCCAAAAGAGGCAATCGAAGTGATCGCACAAAGCATTGGCATCACGAATTTAGCTCCAGATGTCGCTGTCTCGCTCGCTCGTGATGTCGAGTATCGGGTGCGCGAAATTATGCAGGTGAGCTACTTAGGGTTTTAATTCCGAGTCAATTCTGTGATTAATAGATAGATTAATCGAGATTCACTTATTTCTCGGGCAGTTAACGTATTCGTGATAATTCTTTCCTGCAAATTGGATATTTAAATGAATTTCACTGCAACGCATATGATTTATATGGGTTTTGGAGGATTTTTGTGAATTCATATCTTATCATCTTTGTGCCATGTAAAATTACGAATGAATTCCACACATTTTGATGATTTCAATTGAATTCTAGGGTTCTATTTAATTGTAAAATTGTAAGATCTCTCATTATTTTTAGAGGATTTATAAATAATTGACTAAAATAAAGTTGGTAGAATTGAATCTGTCACATCTTTCAAGCACAACATTCAAATGAATTCTAGTACAGTTTTTGTGTATCTTTCAAACAACAAAATTCATTTGGTTCAATCATTGTATTCAATTTAATTGAACTGAACAACATTCTCATTTGGTTGAAAACACAACTATGTATGATGGCAGGAGAAATGATAAATCTGCTAACTAAGCAAATTTAACATTCGTACATAAAAGTCAGGGGTGCATTGCAGCTAAAAGAATGTGGTTCCTCTTATTTTGCCTTCTCCGGTTATGTGTTAACTGTCATAGTGGAATTTACTTTGAGCAGCTGCTTTTTACCTATCGGTTATAATTTTGAATGTTGGCATGTTGAGAGAGCTCATGAAGTTGTTTTGTGTTACTTGCAGGAGGCAATTAAATGCATGCGCCACTCAAAGAGAACTCTATTGACATCTGATGATGTAGACAGTGCACTTAATTTGAGAAATGTTGAGGTGAATCTCTAGTATATATTTGCTCATTCATATACCTTTTGGGTGCTTAGCTTCCAAGAGATGTTACTTCTTCAGAACTGCCTAGATCTTTATATTTTATTTTTCTAGGATGCAGTGCCTTTTTATTTAGTAGATTATGCCTTGATTCTGGTTATCAGTGAAATACGCAAATTGTTTAACTGTTGCATTTGCCTCAGCATGTGTGAATTCTTGCAGCTGCATTTTTTTCCTCTGTTTCTCTTTATCTTAAATTTATTTTTTCATCTTCATAATGGAGGCTTGCTCGTTAAACTCTGATCACATCTTAAACTTAAGGTTTTCGTTTGCTTATGCATGTGTATTCTTCCTGCCTCAGCCTATCTATGGTGTTGTTTCTGGAGAATCTTTACGTTTCAAAAGAGCTGCAGGACACAAAGACTTATATTATATTGATGAAAAAGATGTGGAATTTAGAGAGGTAATGATGACCAAAGCTACACCATTGTTTGAGTTGAACTGTTTGGGTTGCCATGTAAAGATGTTTAATGAAAACAGGTGATTGAAGCACCTTTACCAAAAGCTCCTCTAGATACCACAGTTCTTTCTCATTGGCTAGCCATTGAAGGAGTGCAGCCTGCAATCCCAGCAAATGACGGTATTTACCTAATTTGCTGTTTGAGTCTCTCTACCTAACTCGAACTGGTTTAGACTCATAAACTGAGTCAGGAAATACTTGTTAAAAAATTTTCCAGATCTTTTTTCCCCTCTCAAATTTGACATGAAATTTTACTTTTCCTCAATTCTCATTACATTTTGACAGACTTTGACTAACACATACATTTGGACACAGAAACAATGTTATCAAGAGCTTCTCTATGTTGTCTTTTGAAAATTTTATGGTTGAAAGTCTGTAGTTTTGAGCCACTATGGAAACCGAAATAATTTAGAATAGGTCTCCCAACCCATGTTAATCTTAATTTCTTTATTTGCAAAATTTATCTCACCATAGTGACGTGTTACAATGACATCTGAAACTTTGGTTAGTGGGGTCATTACTTTTATCTCCTAATATTGAAGTTTTTGTTCTAATCTTGTCTCCTAGCACTTGCAGCAGTTCCTGATAATAAAAGGCCTGAATATAAGGAAGATGGACTTCCTATTGACGTTAAATCACCTGTCAAGCATGTCCTGTCTAGGGAGCTTCAGGTAATTCTCATGTCATCTGCTGTGTTTTCTTTTCTCATGGAGTATCTTATAATGTTTTCATGGTTGCCTCTGCAGCTTTACTTTGACAAAATCACGGGACTGGTTGTAAATAGGTCTAACTCTTTGCTTTTCAAGGAGGCATTAGTAAGCTTAGCAACTGACGCAGGTCTCCATCCATTAATTCCTTATTTTTCATGCTTCATTGCTGACGAGGTACTTCAGTGTCATCATTTGAATTCTTACTTCATAGCTTCTTTGACAGAACTCTCTTTTGTTGACAAATTTCTTTGTTTGTCTCTGATACTTCTTTTTTCTAATTTAATTATTGGATTTCTTCTGGGTGTACTAAATTCAGGTTTCACGGAATCTTAATGATTTCCCTCTGTTGTATGCTTTGATGCATGTGATTCAGAGCCTTCTCTGCAATCCTCACATACATATTGAACCTTATGTAAGTATGCTGTGAATTTCGGCATCTCTAGCAACTATAGTAATTATTTAATTGGTGATACAGCTTTCCACCTTTTCATCAAAATTGTTGTTTCCCTATCATCGATACACAATTGTAGCATCATGTTGGGCAATTGCTTAGCTTAGTGGATTGAAAGCAAAGAGTGTGTAGAAGCGCCTAGTGACTTTGCTATGATACCCATGTTTTATGGGGTTTCCTTCTCTCTCCTAAGTACTTGTTCCTTGTCTTGCAGCTTCATCTACTGATGCCATCAATTATTACCTGTATTGTAACCAAAAGGTTGGGAAATAGATTATCCGATAATCACTGGCAACTGAGAAGTTTTACAGCCGGTCTAATCGCTTCAATATGCAAGAGGTAATTATTTCTTATTGCTTTATGCATATCCGGTTCCACGACAAGAAGAACATAGTTGATATTATCGTTGGAACGCTTGAAACCCTTTGTCCCCAATTAAAAACTGTTCAAGTTGCCTGCATTTAGCAAATTTCGAAATTATGCATTTTGAAGGTGTTTTTTTCTCCCTTATCTCCAAATTGTAAAATCCACTGTCTTAAATGAAGTTAGAAAAGACACAGAGCATGGATAGCGTGTGCCCTCGGTTTCATATATTTGATCTTCATCCATTAATATTATAGAACTATGCCATGTTGAAGGTAAAATGCACTTCTATACCATATATCATTGAATCAGATGTCTCTGTCAGATTTGGACATGCTTGTTACGATCTCCATTCCCGTGTCACAAGGACTTTGCTTCATTGTTTCTTGGACCCAACAAAGACGTTGCCTCAACATTTTGGCGCTATTCAGGGCCTAGCAGCCCTTGGACCCAACGTGGTGAGTCCATGCTTTTAGCTTTTGAAATTATGCATTTGCAGGAGTTCATTGACAGTGTTAGAAGATCCATGTACAGTGTTTTTATCTAGAAGTTCCTAGCAGTGTTACTTGGGTAGAACCTTGTGCCTTTTTTTTATTATAAAACTTTGTGCCTTTGGGTGCTTTTCTTTTTGTGTGTGGGATCCATTTCTAACTTAAATGTTTCTTTGCTGAACTTTCCTTGTTTTTATTTATTTACTTATTCATTATTTTGTAGCTTTTGAGCTATGTCCCATCTATTGGCATCTTATGCCCTAATTGTTGGCATGCTACATAGACCTTCACTTTGTTTCTTTTATTGAAGGGCTTCTTACCCTCACTGTTACCATTCACAAACACATGCTGAAGAAAGCATATCCATTCATGCAAGTGCAAACCTTAAAGAAAAGAAATTGAGTTCTTTGGCATACTTGAGTAAGGTCTTTTGTGGCCTCTTCTTTTTGGGAACTTTCTTGAACTTACCTACTTCTGGCAGGTTCGTCTGCTTATTTTACCAAATCTTGATCCATATATGCAACTGTTAGAGCCAGAAATGCAACCTGAGAAGCAAAAGAATGAGATGAAGCGGTATGAAGCCTGGTGTGTCTATGGGGCCTTGCTGGTGAGGTTCTTCAACTCAAAATTTTGGTCTTACCCATATAAGAGGTTGTAATTGAATTGCTGGGCAGTCAAAGTTGACAACGGCATGAATTTTGCAGCATGCAGCAGGTCGATGCATGTACAATCAGCTAAAGATGTCTCCAAGTTGGTTCTCTCTCCCAACACGTACCATCTGGAAGAACAACAAAAAAATTATAACTACAATGCCAAGTAAGGTCTTATTTACTTGTTTCCTTGTGATATACATGAAACTTTTTTGTGAGTGCTAGAAAGCAAATAGTTGTAGGATGCAAGGCAAAATTGAGATCTGATTGCATAACCAGCTTTTAAAACTAGGTTTAGTCTAACTTAAACCAATTTTGGTTAAAACTGCTTTTTACTAGACACATCAGGTTTTTAAATTGGTATCAGGGATCACAATACCATCTCAACAAGTTACATGAATGCAGTTTAAATATTTTGTATTCAGTTGAAATTATACTATAAAAGATATAAAGGTTTCATCTTAATAAAATACACATGCATGCAAATGTTGAATACCGGTTTTAAAATTGTTATCTCTTATAGTGTGTTCATAAGAATAGGGCACATCAAACCCCTTAACTAGGAATTAGTTAAAACACAAATTAAATTTGAAATGCACTCAATAACCCAAACTCTGCTTTCCAGTACAATTCTGCATTACTGCACACATAAGTATTTGCATATGGTGTGCTGGTACAATACAAGCAGGCCAAGTGTTTGCACAATATAGAAGCCTCATGGAGGGTAGATTGGTTGAACCTTGTGCAGCGTCTTGCATGGTGGGTTAATATTGTGTTATATGTCATTCAAGGCAGTTGATAAATGCTTTTTCTAGCTGCATATTTTTCTGTGGCTAAAAGTTTTTCCAAACTTCATCTTGAAAATTTTCCTTAACTTGGAATCTTAAAAATCTTTTGTGGTTTTCTTATGGAGAAGATGGAAAATCAACGGTCAGTTGCTCTAGTGGGATGTGGTGCTAAGTCCTTTAACCAAGATCACGAGTTGGATTCGTGACTTGGGCATGGAGTAGACTACGTCGGGAGGATAGCCCCCTAAATGAGTCATTGCAAGTCCCGGACTGGATTAGTCAGAGCATGACTCCGGATACCGGTTGGTATAGTACAAAAAAAAAAAAAAAAAAATTAGAGAAGATGGAAAAAGAAAAATTATTAGAGCTATCATGGATCGAGTTAAGATTACGGACCAGACCCCAAGACCCCATTTTGATGGATATCAACCTTTGGATTTTTGTTCCAAGTCCTGTATTTTTAGATCTATTAGTGTCATTATTTGTTTATAGTGAGAACATTTCATGGTCCATTTGGTGTTATTGAAACGCTAATAAATGAGAGTATCAAGACGTGGACAAAACGCAAAATTCTTACCTGAGGATCATCAAAATATTCACACACACTTCATGATTCACACAGTTGTCTGTTTGTACTTAATGCCAATGTTTCTTTAGTAACAATAAACTTTTATCTGATTCATATTGTACTTCATCAGATAAGCGCAAAGCAAGCATGGACAACTTGCTGCAGCAACCACCACTGAAAAAGGCTGCTTTAAATACATCAGTGGGTACGATTCCTGCCAACTCTATGGCTGTTGATATGCAAGGATTAAACAGTGGATTTTCTACCAGAGTGGCTTCTGATGGCAGCCTAGCATCAATGACGCGGGCATTATCAAATGACAACATTTTGGGCAGCGGCAGCAGCAGCAGCAGAAGAGAAATGCAGAGTGGGAAAACTCCAAGGGTATCGTCTGCAATATTGTCCCAAGCCTGGAAGGGCATTGATTCTGGGAACCTTGTGACATCTCTATTTGAAATTTTTGGCGAAAGGATGTTTTCATTTACACCTACACCTGAGTTGTCTCTTTTTCTGTAGCACATGAGAGAATTTGAAAGGGGGAGTTGACTCCACCCAAAAGAAATGGAGTTCTCTTTTTCTGTACCATATGAGAGAGATAATTTAAAAGAGACCCGTGTATTTCGTTTAGCTTTTGTCCAAGCGTTGCTATAGTTTTTCTTCCCTAATTTTTTAAAGTAATTCTTGTTGGGGAAAATTCGGAGAAAATGTGATTACTGCAGTTAATGATAGCTCAATTGAACTGTTGATTTGTTTACCTGGCCTAACATCCAGTTACAGAATGTGTATGTATGTACATTAAGGAAAAGCTGAAAATAACATTTTTCAGGAGGAAAATATAGAATAACTAGTTGGTTCTTGCCCTTGGAGAAGAGGTAGCAACCCGCATGAAAATGAAGTGGTATGCACATAACAAAACTGAATTGCGCAGAATCCACAAGAAATCTAACAGACACGGAAAAGGACATTGCCCAGAGGCAAAACAAAAAGAATAACATTGTTTTTTTTTTTTTTTGGGAGGGTGGTTTCAAAAGGGTTAGAATCAGAAGAAGAGCTTTCTAGCAGGCGGCCGTGGCGATCCAGCAAGCACAGGTGACGGTTTAAGGGGTGGCCCCTTACTCTCTTGGCCTCCTGCTACTTTTTCCACTAGTTTTGCAGCCCTTGGGTCAGTGAGGATTGTCTTCTGAAATGATTGTGAAAAGCCTGTTGCAATAATTGTCACATGAATCTCGCCATTGTATCGGTCGTCCACAACAGCTCCAAATATGATGTTTGCAGAAGGATCTGCAAGACTTGTCACAACCTGAAAGAACAAGATCGTTGTACCAAACAATGAGAGATTAAATGTAAGGGATGACAAAGCCATTGACAAAGAAAAACAAACAATTTGTATGAAGGAGAAACCAGCAAAAATTTCTGGTCTTTTAAATCCTTAAAAAATCCTAAGTCTAACAGAAAGACACGGATACAAAACCATAAAACATATTACAGAAGCAAATGCATAAAAACCCATGTTGATGATGTATTACCATCCATTAAAACAGAACATCTACACTGGACTCTATCATAATTATTTGTTGTCATGGTGGTTAGATAAATATTTCATAGCTACAACAGCAATGAAGTGCAAGAAGAAACCTCAAATTAGCGTAAAAACTAGAGAGCCAGTATTGAGAGTACCTGAGACACTCTATTCACCTCTTGCAGTGTTATGTCTTTGCCTCCAGTGATATTATACACTACTCCAGTAGCAGATTGGATTGATGACCCAATAAGGGGAGCTAAAGTTGCTTGCTCTGCAGCTTCTTCTGCACGGTTCTTGCTGGAGGAAACACCAACTCCGAGCATCGCAGTTCCAGAATCCTTCATGACAGCTTTTACATCTGCAAAATCCACATTTACCAGCCCAGGTATCTGAAAACAAGAAACAGTATTTTGACTCATGTTTTTAGAATTAAAAAAAAAAAAAACAATAAACAAAATGTCAAAGGAAAAAAAAATCTCCTGGACCCCCTCTCCTTGACAAATTGAATGAAAAGTGTCAAGCATGTAGTCCAGTTGCAGTTGCTTTACATCTTACCATGGGTATTTGGTCTCATAATTCTTCCAAGTAGTTCAAGAACCTTGAGGATACAGAGATTTCCAAGAAGCAATGGAGATGAAAACAAAGGCATGCCATGAGGAAAGAAATATGCAGATGATCATTATGACCTTAGAAACATGGGTACTATCACTATGACAATCTGCGTAAGTTTGTAAAATTGGAAAATTTGTTATAAATTCAATTTGGATGCACAAGCAGATGAATGAAATGTGGCCTGCATTGGATGACCATAGAGAATCTCCCAGAAGTGGTTCTAAGGCAGAAGTTCAAACATAGGATCCTCAAATGCAGTGTCGCTTACAGTGATAATGTCTGAAATTCCTTGGACCCCTTGGCGTAGAACATCATCCACAAGAAGAAAAGCATCCTGAAGCGATGTCTGCTCGTCAGCAATATCCAGCAGGCGGTCATTCGGAATTACAATAAGAGTATCTACATTTCTTTGCAACTTCTCAATAGCCTCTAAAGCCTGATAATTTCAAATGTGAAAGAAAATGCAATATTAGTATACAACGCCACCTGACCTGACCATACTTTTTGGGGATTCTCCATCACATTATGGAGAGAATGGGCTTATAAGCATAGAGGGGTATGAAGAATGCACAATGAGGGGAGAGAGAGAGAGAAGGTTTTCATGTGATCCCTTTTATTAGCACCATGGGTCATATTGTTTGGGTATGGCCCAATTTGGATATACTTGTAAGAGCTTATGGGCTATAAAAATGTTAAAAACATTTTTATATTAGTGACAATTTTAGAGCATTTTATAGAGAAATTTTAGTTAGTGATGATAATTATAATTCCTGTTCCTTTTTATTTTTTTGCTTTAGTTGATACTTGTGCCCTTTTGAATAGGCGAAACAAAGAAGAAGTATATCTAAACACCACCCCAGTGCTTTTCCCATTGGGAATCCGAACTCGTAAGATCTTATTTATAATGGGTTCATATTCTCCAAAGTGAGTCCTACTTATCTCACAAATGCAATTTATCTAAATATTGCACTTCTCCATATCATACAATGCTTATTTACCAAACACTCCACTTTTATCAACCTTTGGAATAAGATATTAAGGACTAGAAGATATATATTTAAACTCTCATTTGTAAGTCCTTAATCTATAAACTCTCTTCTTATATTAATAAGCCAAAGTCACTTCATGTTGCATAGAATCTAATGACACTTCAATAACAAAGCTATCAAGAAGCTTCTGATCCAAAAAAAATGCTATCAAAAAGCAAAGTTCCTCATCTACTACCTGTTTACGTAGAGGAAATTTAAAACAAGGGTGTAAAAAGGTGCACTTGTCATCTATAAGCATCAATAAATAGGTCCAGTCAAATCTCATCCTACAAAGATAAGGAAAATTACAATCTAAAATCTTCCCTACAATGTAAGTAATTATTTAGCTACACAACACTAAAGGGAGTTCAATCAGTTTACAAGAAATATACTATCCTATCAGAATTCCATATAAGCCAAATAAATTAAAATGCACCTGCCTGCAAGGATCTTTTACGTCCTTCAAAGCTAAAAGGGTAGGTTACAACACCAACTGTCAAATAACCTGCTTCTTTTGCTATCTGGGCAACAACTGGAGCAGCACCAGACCCTGTGCCTCCGCCCATGCCAGCTGTAATGAACACAAGATCTGAACCCTTGAGAGCATTTGCAATGTCTTCTTTGGATTCCTCCGCGGCCTGCTCCCCAAGAAGTGGATTCCCACCTGTACCTGCATCTCTATAAAGAAGTCTCAATCAATGGATGCACAACAACTTAGTGAAGCCATGCGGTATATAATTACTAATTGGTAAAATATTATGAGACTGGCATTTTGTATATAATGAAGTTCAAAATTTCAATAAAAACTAGCTTAAGTTTGGGAAGAATGCCAGACCTAGTCCTCGCGTCAAAAGTTCTCCAATTTGAAGTGGGTTCTCAGCAGCCGACTGTACCAGTGCTTGAGCATCTGTATTTATGGCATAGAAGTCGACGCCCTAATGGTGAAAATGTTCAAATCCTGTTGTCAGTAATCTGTTCAATAAAGTCCTATGTTTATGAATCACCACAAATTTGGCTACCCAACAAAATGCAAAGGAAGAAAAGTATCAAGTCTCAAATAAAAACAAGGGAGGGCCTTCTTTGAAGCGTTAGGGGTGTCATTCCCAATACAATCCTAACAACTCTACACAGTGACTTTCAACAACAATGTAAAAGCAAAAATGCACATCCTTATTAGAACCAAGCAACTATAAAACAAGGGAATGAAAACAAAAATAGATAAAGAGAACTCGCAGAATTGGACAATTGGTAGGCAAATTTCAAATGGGCATAAACAAACTTGTAGAGAGAGAGATAGAGAGAGAGAGGACCTTTAATCCGCTACCAATCATGCGATTGACAGCATTGTTGCCACCACCACCAACACCGACGACCTTTATTTTAGCAGATTCAACTGGTCCAAACGAACTCGATGAACATGTAACCCCACAATGTCGTCTTCTACTTGAATTTGCTCTGCGAGCCCTAGAAGAAGAGACTCGCATTTTGTCTACTGTACAATGGAGCGTTCTCCGGCAAAACCCATTTCCAAATGAAGACGATGTAACCAAATCGTTAGGGTTTGTTAGCCGAAGAATCACCATCGCGAGAAGAAAGAGCGAGAGAGCAAAGAAATGCGAGAATTACTCACACTTCAGAGAGAGAAAAGGGGGTGCTTGGAGGGTTTTGGTTCGGGGTTTTAGGGTTTTGGCAACATTTGCTGATTCTGATGGATAGATTTGTGGTTGGTTGATTCGAGAAGGGATGGGTGCGGTGGACCAGACTGCAGGGGAAAATGTAACTATTTCCCCCAATAATTATCTAAATATTTGATTAATTCAATTTAAATAATTATAAAATCTAATTAGTGATTAATTTTTCAAATGTCTATTTCTTCGTTCTCTCGAGTCAACCTGTTGAAGAGAGTTTATTTATTATGATTATATTATTTTTGGAGACAGGCCCGGAAAGGGGAAAAAAAAAAAAAAATCTAAATTCCATAATGCATCATTTAGCCGTTGATGAATCTTGAAGAGATTGCAGAACTACTTTACTTTATTAGCTAACTATTCAGCATGTTTGCTGTATTATCTAAAAATTTAAGATAATCTGACACGATTAGTTGGTAAACACAACTTCTTTCTGTTGATTCGTAAAGGAATAGATGAAAATGTTAGAGATGAAAACAATTTAATAATTATAACAAACTGGGTTTATATATAATATCAATTTTTATAAATAAAAAAATAAAAAATTTAAATATTTTTAAATTCAAATTAATAATTAATTTAATTTTAATAATTAATATATTTTAACCCTGCTAAATTATTGTTAATAATAGATGGGATGGATTCATTTTTTATCGTATGAACAATCAATGGCGGAGCCACATTGAAGAGTGTGAGGGCAATTGCCCCCACTTAAAAAAATATTAAATTTTATATATTAAATAAATATTTATCTTCACGTGAAAAAAATTTACTTTCACACTTAAAAAAAAAATTTATCCCCGTATTAAAAAAAAATTATATTTATAGTTTAAAACTAAAATATTTTGATCGATAAAAATATTTTGCCCCCCGTAAACTTCAGCTTCTGAATCCGCGGCTGATAATGATGGAATTCATTTTCACCTATAAAAGGGATTTCTTAGAGAGGTTGCCAGCGTCAACCCATGCCACAGCATTCATGGCTCGGTATTAGACATAAAGCGGCTGCCCAAGTTTACAAAGAATCCCTACCCAATGCCCTGCATCATTCCTACTCATACTCTTGCTGTGGCCACCCCATTCGTGGACTTACATCCACATCAAGTTCATAACCCCTTCTTCAGAATACTACAACACAAGGAGATTATCACTTTTTTGTAGACTTCAAATCTTTCCCCTAAAATCGCTCCCATTTATGAATCATCTTAGAATTCTCAAAACATCCCAAGTTTCCACCCTTCCAAATATTTCATATTCTAGAGGGGAAAATGAAGCTCTACCCACCACCACCACCTCCTTTTGCAAATATGTTTTTACAAATCCACTCCTGAAAATCCTCTTTGAATTACCAATCAATAAAATTTTGGAGGATAAATCAAAACCCATATATTCTTCACCTCCTCGCAATCTCGCAACAATTGAATCAAAGACTCCTTATCCTTATGAAACAAATTGTAAACATCACGTATAGAGACAGCTTCCTGGCCATATTTAAACCTCCACTGTTATGGGCTTTCCACATGAATAGAAGCACCCTGAACCAAAACCATGGTAGTGACAAGGAAAATTTTGAGGACTTCGTTGATTATGTAGTTCTAAAGTGAACACTATTGAGATTTTGAAAGAAATGAAAATGAATATCTCTCAAACCATGCCCAATAACCATGCTCAGCAATACCAGTATAGTTCTTCACATTGTTATCTTTATTAAAAATAAATAAATTAATTAAGACCAACTATTTACAAATAATATTACATTAAAAAAACTAGACGGTCAATCAAAAATCAATTTTTAAAATTATTACTCAACCGGAAGTTGATTAACACCACCTACCCAATTTTATATGAAAAGGGTTGATTTTTTCTGTCCAATTCAATTTTTCGACTCGCCCAAATTCAAACATTGTTGGATGCGGAAGGAAATTGGACAAATATTTTATTTTCATTTTGGATATTTGGATACCTTGGCTACTCACAGATATCATAGCAAAGTTTTGGCAAGAAAAGGGGCAAATGTTAAACCATAGATTTGAAAATCAAATAAGCATTCTTCTTTGGGTTGAATTTTAACGTATCAGTAAAATTATTTTTTTTATGATTTTAAAATTAAAATTCGAGATGTGAAAATAATTTCTTTTATAAAATATAAAAAGAATACTTATACATATATATCTATTCTTTCTT